>BSBK01009544.1:340000-792500 GCA_027943335.1 Chamaecyparis obtusa
TGGTGCACCTCGCACGACAACTCCCGTCTCGACAAACATTAACGCTTTCCGCATCCAAAAAGACATGAAATGGCCACGCATGTTGGGTCATTGCAAAACGGATCCTCGGTTCACAGGAGCCTGGGAAGAACATCTCGTACGGAACCCTTTACCCGAAGACATCCGAATCACACGTGCTTGCAACAGTCACTGCCGCGAGAGAATGCATCATGCACACGACCGAGTAAGGCCACTTAGAGACATCCATTTCCCAGGCATATGCCCCCTACGCACTTCTTTGGTGCACCCTGCATGACAACTCTCGTCTCGACAGCCTTAACGATTTCCGCGTCCAAGCAAAAGCCTTGGACATACTCGTCTGCAAGTTTACCTCCACAGACAGAGAGGAATTGCTCTGTGAACTAGAGCAAGATGATAGTGCCTCGTAGACCATGAAGACGAGTGGGCCAAGACCGCACTTGTGTACAAGGCAACCAAACTTTCATTGCACTCCAACCCACATTAAAAACACTGGGAAAAGCTTAGGGTGGAGAGTGGGACAACGATGAAATATGAAAGCAGGACAATCGTTCCCAACTCTTGTTACTGTTGGAGCTCATGAATCGCAACGATGGAATGTGCCAAGTGCCAAGGCCCATGGCAAAAATGCAAGTGTCGTAAACTTTGGAACAAGCGCATCTTTCAGTCAAACAAATGACATACACAGTGTCGCAATTCTCTACGACACACATGCTTGGCAAAATCCAACGAAATATGAAGATGAGAACTTCCAACTGCTCCACAGGGGCTGGGCAGAATTACAAGAAATGCTCACTCCACAATTTATTATCACGCCTACCATCTCAGAAAGGGGTACAAGTGTGCACGTTCATCCAAGCAAAGAGGATGAAATGGAGTGAAGGGGCAAGATCGAAAAGTTTCGGAGGTACAACTCCAGGAACAATCAAGAGCAATGCCGAATTACATGTCAACTCTGTTACTAGGTAAACAAGTGTTGTACCTGAAGAAATCGACACTCCGACTTAATCAATTTTCTCCAACAAACGCAATGCCACCTTTCACAAAGGGATTTTATCCGTCCAAACTGAATTAATCACCTGCAGCAAGCGACCCAAGAGCTAGACGGGGGCTCGCCTACAGATCAACTTCAATGTCACTAAGACAACGCAGTGGAACGACTACCGATGTCGAACCGTTCTCCAACTTGTGCCATCAAGTGACCCAAAAGACACGACCCAGGGGAGCCCCCGCATAGCAATCGAGTGGCCTCTTTGCCCCTCCAATAGAATCACTGCAAGTGCTCACATTTTAAATCCAAGCTACAAATCCGTCCGAGCACCAGCACTGATTCTCTTGGAGGGGCACCTATCCTAGCAACCCAAAAGCTATCGCGGTTGCATTCACAAGCACAAAACTGTTTCAGGTCAACTCCTAGTGAAGACCACATCTCTGCATTCCATGCCGTGCAAGAGCCAACGCATAGCTATTGGGTACTTGGATAGGGTTCGTGGAGGGCACATAGAAAATCACTTGTACCAATCGACCCAAAAGCTAGACGGGGGCTGACCCAAACATTGCCTTCCATGTCACTGCAACGACGCATTTGAATGACAACCACTGTCGAACCCTTTCCAACTTGCGCCGTCGAGTGACCCAAAAGACATGACCCTGGGTAGCCCCCGCATAGCTAGTGGGTGGCCTATTGCCCCTCCAATAGAATCAGTCATGGCGCTCATACTTTAAATCCGAGATACAAATCCATCCTAATACATAAGCCTGAAGTGCTTCTCTTTCTGATGACATCTCCTGCCCAATCTGAATTACAAAATCCTTCCAAGGAAATTGTGGTGGAAGAATACTTCAGCCCATAGTCAACTGTGCCTCAAAGATATCTCAGAATGTGTTTAGTTGCAACAAGATGAACAACCTTGGGTGTGTTCATAAACTGGCTAAGTGCACTGACAACATAGCATATATTTGGTCTAGTGTTAACTAGAAACATCAAGGATCCAATTAGTTGCCTATATTCTGTAGCATCTGCAAAGTCTGAATTTTCTGCACATGCACAACTTTTTCAGATTAGTCTCCATAGGTGTAGACATAGATTTACAATCCAACATTTAAAATCTTTTAAATATATAAACAATATATTTTCCTTGACTTAGCATAATTTCGTTAATACCTTGCCAAACTTCTAATCCAAGAAAGTAATGCATAAGTCCTAGATCTTTCATTTCAAACTCAGAAGCTAACTCCTTTTTACATCTAATGATAAGATCTTCTTTCTCAGTTAGAAATAAATCATCAACATATAATACCAAAATCAACATCTCATCATTAAGAACTTTAAAGTAAATGTTAGGATCAACATGATTATTACAAAATCCTAATCCTACCAAATACTTATCAATTCTTTCATACCATGCTCGAGGAGCTTGTTTCAAACCATAGAGAGCTTTCTTCAATCTGCACACATGTGTTTCTTTGTTGTGTATTTCATAACCTTTGGGTTGCTCAATGTAGACTTCTTCCTCAATGACACCATTGAAAAAAATAGTTTTGACGTCCATTTGATGCAACTTCCAGCGTTTAGCTGCATAAATTGCTATTATAGATCTAATAAAAGTACATATAGCTACAGGAGCAAATGTTTTTTCATAATCTATTTCTTCCTTTTGAGAAAAACCATGAGCAACAAATCTAGCTTTAAATTTTTCTATACTACCATCAACATAATGTTTATCTTTAAATAACCACTTGGAGGATACAACAGACTTACCTTTAGGATGGGGCACAATCTCCCATACATCGTTCTTGATGACGGACTCATACTCTTCATCCATGACATTCTTCCATTCATGCTGTCCCGTTGCATCCTTTGCATTGGTTGGCTCAATCTCTGTAAGGTTGCACATCAAAGCCACATAGTTGGAGAAAGCATGAGGTCTCCTACTCTCTCAAAAAGTACTCGGAGGAGCAGCAAACTGTTCAGCTTCTTGAATGGTTTTCTGCATCCAAAGTGGCCTCTTCTTACCCTTAGAAATGTTGCTAGGACCTTTTCTAGATCCTAAAGGTTCATCATGACTAGGTGATTCGGGCATATCTGTAGACTCCCTCTGAAACTCAATATTGTTATCAATATTCATGTCATAGTTTTCGTTAGTAACATTTTCATTTTCAATCAATGATCTTTTAGACTTCAAACAATATTTTCTTCAAAAGTAACATCTCTACTTATTTCAACATTCTTTTGTTCTGGAATATAGATTCTAAATGCTTTGGAATTTTCACTATAACCAATAAGTATACCTTTCTTACCAGATGCCTCTAATTTGGTTCTTTTCTCTTTAGGAACGTGAATGTAGATGAGACTTCTAAAGATCCTTAGATGACTGATGTCGGGCTTTACTCCAGTGAATGCTTCTTCCGGAGTCATGTTTTTCAGAATGCTATGAGGACACCTGTTCTGGATGTAGACAACAGTCCTGACAGCTTTAGCCCAAAGGAACAACTTTAGATCTTGATCATGAAGCATGACTTTCGCTGATTCAATGATGGTCCTATTCTTCCGTTCAACATTACCATTTTGTTGTGGATTGTAGGGAACATAAAACTCCCTCTTGATCCCTGCTTCTACACAATAGTCATGAAAAATACTAGAGGTGTACTCACCTCCATTGTCAGATCTAAGGATCTTAATACGTTTACTCTAAAGATTTTCAACTAAGGATTTAAACTCTTTAAACCTAGTTAAGACTTCATCAGATTCTTTAGACCTTAAGAAATAAATCCAAGTCTTCCTAGAGAAATCATCTATAATAAACAACCACCAGGTGAAGCAACAGACATAGGACCACATAAATCAGAATGTACAAGTGCAAGTTTTTCCTTAGATCTAGATTCACTTTTCTGAAAAGAACTTTTAATGTTCTTACCTATAACACAACCCTTGCATACATCATCATGAACATGGCTAAGTTTATGCATACATTTTACCATCTTTTCAAGAGTAGGGAGAGCACGGTAATGCAGATGACCAAGTCTCTGATGCCACAAATCACTAGATTCAATTGCAGAACTGATAAAAGCTTGGAAAGGACAAGCTGAAAGCTTGTAGAGGCTTTCAAACCTTCTACCAATAACTCTTGCAGATTTTATGTTAGACTTCTTAGGCCAAGCTAAAACTTTACCCTCAGAAAATGCAATTTGATAACCCTTATCTTTTAAAGCAGAAATGGAAATCAAATTCATTTTCATACCAGGAACAAATAGTATATCAGTCAATTGTAATGAAATACCAGAATCCAAGTTAAGGGTAGAGTTACCAAGACCTCTCACATAATATTGAACATCATCACCTATAACCACATGAAGGCTAGACTCCTTCTCAATCAAATCTATAAGTTGGTTCCTATATCCTGTTATATGCTTGGAAGCACCACTATCAATCAACCAAGTGTCACTGTCAGTAGGAACATTATTAGATAAAGCAGAAATGAAAAGAAAGTTTTTTTTGTTTTCTTTATCATCAACTTCATTGAAGTTGGCTTCTTGGTGACTTAGATGAGCCTTGCATTCTTTAGCATAGTGGCCAAACTTGTCGCATCTGAAACATCGGATGTGAGATAGATCCCTAGACTTCTTCCTTGGATCATTGTTTCCTTGAGCCCTGGAATTGTCATTCCTTTTGAAATTCTTCTTCTTCCAATTTCCACCTTTCTTAAAGGATTGAGCTGAAAGAACTTGGTTATCTAAAGAAGAAGAAGAACTTTTAAAACCTCTAGCATCTAAACGAGATTCTTCTTGAATACAATCAGCTCTAAAACGATCAAAAGAAAGAAAATCACTCTACCACTCAAACCTTGAATGAAGGGTTCCCAAGATGAAGGTAGATTGTTTAGAGCAAGCATGACTAGATCTTTGTCCCGCACTTCTCCTTCTATAGTATGAATCTGATCTCTCAATTCAGCATTTCTCATGAAGAAAGCCATCACTGTTTCTCCCTTGTCCATCTTGATGTCATGTCCCCCTAGGTGAAGTTCATTCGCGATATCCTCATCCTATTTTAAGGAGTCTATATAAGACATAATTGCAATAATGGAATCACAGGACTTTAACACAAAAAGATTTGATAATAATCGAAATATGAAACATAAGATAAATAATACATTAATAGATTAAATTAATTATTTATCAATAATATAATAATATATTATAATGATAATATATAATAATAATAATATATTATATTAAAATAATTGTAATTTATAATATTAACAATACATCATAATGATAATAATATATTAATTAATATAATATTGAAATAATATAATATATAATACAATAATAATATTGATATATAATAATCAAAATATAAAAGTTGATATATTAATATTATTATGTATCAAATATAAATATTAATCAAATATTTCATAAGATAACTCTAAATATAATAATGAAACACTTATTAATGAAATGTGAGTATCTAAACTAAAGGACTTCTACTCCTAAAGACGCGACCTTGGAGGAGAATACGTCACGACAATTCATTGAACAATATGCGGGAGGAGCGAACCAGTATAAAGGGGAATGGAGAATCAGAACACATGGGAAAAAAGATGGGGGCATAAAATAAAGGAGATTGCACAACGGACAACCCGCGACTTTGAGCTTGTGTAGACCCTGTAGCTTCACGCACTCAACAATTGGAAAACCCGGTAACATTATTGTATTCGGTAGTCTTGGACATGTATCATTCTTCGTGGCCGGTGAAATACATACTATATGATCCTCCATAAACATACAGGTTCAGGAACGTAAAAGGACTCATGATGAATACGGGAAGCGCTAAATGTGTGAATAAAAAAAAGAGGTGTTTTCAGATGGTCGAGGAGTCTCACGCGATAGACAAATTGGAGCGGACGGTTCTCAACGGCAATCTGATTACCATGGCATTTTTCCATACTATATCAGTAATAATATAAATAGTCATTGTGTTGTTCACTTCATAAATAACAATAAGCACACAATATTAATGCTTGAAGAAGCGAAGACAATACAAATTCCATCTTCGGGCCAGTCAAACATTGAAGGAAATAAGGAAAGTTTCACCGCCCTGCAAAACACAGTCAGCAAAGAAACCTCTCATCTGTAATGGTACAGAGAAGACCACATATTGAGAAAACCATATCGCAGTTATCAAACAATAATAGCTAGAAGATACACAGTCATGAGTGAAGTCGACCATTATCAATATCGATTTCATAATGAGATGATTAATGGAGAATACTGATTATCAATGTCTAATAAGGGAAGAGTCGCATCTTAGAAAATCCATGATGAAATACACAGAGAATATCCAGTCAATTATAAACAAACCTATAATAGACAAACAGTGATCTTCAATCAAGTATTCGTTGGCCATGGAGGCTTGTGAGATCATAGGTCTATCAAGATGGAAACCAAAATTTAAGTACTGCAAATGTAAGGAAATTAGCATACATGATAAGTAATTACTATTAATTTGATTACAGAGGATTGGTTATCAAGAGGTATAAGGGATAAGAGACATGTTGGTTAACCCGAAATTAGCTTTACATATTATAAAGATAATCATAGAACGTTATAGAGGAAAATGGTTCAAATAGATTCAGAATGAAGGACAAGATGATCATCAAATGAGAAGGGATCCATTGAAGAAGAGTCAAGAGATGCCCAACCTGGAAGGTGGGAACTTTACAAATTGCTTGAAGCAATATCTATTGATTTCATAGATATCACCTCTATAAGTGATGAAGTATTTAGACTCAGGACATATCTAATATATTGCATAAAGTTCTTATCCGAAATAACGTTGGATATTTGATGAAATAACCTTGTGTGGTTTTATCAAGTCAATTATTTGAGAAGTAAGAAGTCAATATAAGGTTAATGTTCCCTATTTTCTGAGCTAACAAACAAGGGACATTTCACTTGATTTGAAGAAGTTGTCTGTAGATAGCTTGGAGATGACTGTAACAAGATGATCTTTGACCAAATCAATCAGGATCTTCTTCGCCTTTAACAACTTCTTGTGTTGAACCAGCTCATTCGCATCAGAGGGTTCCTCCGGTTCAGTCCCTTGCACAAATTGAAGTACATCATTTTCTTCTAATGCCAATAGTACACGAACCTTCCAAGAGGAGAAGTTAGCGGCACCCTCTAACTTGTCCTCTACTTTCACACCTGTCACCATGATGGAAACAACAACAAGAACACATAAATCTGACATAAAATTGTTAGATCTGATTACTTTAATACGAACTTGGCTCTGATACCATGTTATTTTTAGTTTCAGATCTAATAATTTACTGATAAGAAGGAGATAAATGCAATGAAAGACAAGAGTAATGCAAACACAAAACAAAAGATACCTTGGGAAACCTCCCTTGTGGAGGTGAAAACCCAACAAATAGTTAGATGAATCAATTAAGCCCAGATGCACCTTACAATGATCAGCTTCTGAATACAATTTCTCAATAATGGATCTGACCTAGAAGGTGGAAGCTCCAGCCTCTGCAAGAACAATTGCTGTAGTAGATCGCATATGTAACCATATATTCCTTAAGGCAGAGCAATAACAATTGTTGTAGCAAGAGATCATTTATGTAGTAGTCGCATTAGTGTTCTCCAAGGAGCAGAGCAGTAGTTCGCATATATCTCTGATATATCAACAACAATGTGTGTATTGATGATGGACAAATAGACACAGCTAGCCCCAACCTCTATAGCAGTCGTTGTATGTTGAATCCAAGAGCAGAGGTTCGCTTTAGACCAGATGTTTGGAGTTGATCACAGTCAATTAAGGCAGAGCAACACTTCACAGGTGTCTATAATCAGATCGCATATAATCTGATGTGTCGAGTGTATTTAGATGCTTGCGGCAATCCTTTATATATATACTGCCCGATACTTAATTCATACAGGCCGACTCATAGTTGATATAATTAATTTTGGCGCCAAGATGAGAAAGGGCCGACTTAGGAAACGTCTACCCTTAGACATTTATTTGTGGGGCCATTTCAGATCAAATTAAAGATTTGATCTAAATAGCTGATATTGTCGCTGGGCTAGAACTCGACTAGCTAAAACATTAACACAATCTACCTAACATCTTCAAGATCAACATCTCAACATGTGGTTGGAGTTTGTCAATTCTTAGTAGTCCACTAATCCCAAAGTCTCTAGGCACTATGAATTGCAAATAGCTTCTTTTCTCAATTAGAGATAAGCTTGTTCCTCTTGATCTAGTGGATGAAGCCATAGGTGGACCAATTCCTCTTTGTAGTAGAGAATCTAACAATTTGTGAGAGTACAGACATGGCAAGTTGCTTCAACTCTGTTGTGTCCTTCCCATGAAATTTCCACCATTCAATTGTTTGTTTTTGTGCAACAATGGCTCGATTAGTCCTAGCCTCTATTTGTTGAATGTGTGACCTCAAGGACTAGAAAACTGAAGCTTTTTCTCCCGGAGTATGGTTTCCTCAGTGCTATAAATCTTAGAAAGGGCCTTCATAAACCCCTCCATTTCATCATTATCTTTTGAAGGAAGAATTCAACCAAGTCTAGGTCTATACCACTTGGGATCAGGAGCATAGGCAATCACATGAAGAGGGGTGTTTATTTTGTTCCACCTCTTTGTGACAATAGGCCATGTGCTCCTCATAGAATTGTATTCCAATGTAATATCCCACACTAGGATATTGCCTCAATTCTGATTTTGGTTGTCAATTTTGAATGTTTGACATTTAGTCAAACACTTTGTAGGCAAACTTTGATACCACTATAATGAGCCCTACTGACTCTATGCTAAAGAATTTATATTTTTTTGTTTTTTTTTTGAAAGTTTTGCAATTTTCTTTTTGGTTTTTGAAATATAAGAAATGCAATTGAATTCCAAATTTTAAAAGCACAATTCCAATTCCATAATATTATTTGCAAACAATTCAATTTTGTGAATATACATATATAATGTTGTTTGATTATTAATAATTCCAATATCAAATGTGCACCTTAGCATATATTTAAATCACTACCACCAGGAAATTACAAAACGCAACCTTCCTGAAGAAAAACGCAACCTCTATTGGTGTTGAAGCAGGCTCTAGAAGTCAACGCAGCTTCCAATGTAAAAATCGCAGCCCATTAAAAGATTAACGCTGCTCAATTCTGGAGATGTCAGCCTCCACAAATCTGATTGCATCTCCTCATAAAGCAGATGTAGGCCCTTAGCATGTAAAATGTAACAAATAGTGAACAATTTTGATTTACAACAGCACCAAAATTGTAACCAGCATAATCAAAATTAATTCTCTAATATTGAGAGCACAATTCACCACATCTTTCAATGATTCAGAGTGCATACAGAGAGGAATCAGTCCTCACAAAACCCTTGTTGAAACCCTTCAGTAAATTCTCCATGAAATTAAAGCAATAGCCAAGAATGAAGTTCTTTTTGCACAAAGCAATGCTTTTATAATAAAATATATCTTCTTCATGACCCAAAGGCAAATAGCTTCTCTCACACACTTTTCACTTAATTGCACTTTGCTTTATACTTAGGCACATATTTGAATAATATAATTTATTAACTCCCATTGGCTCCAAAAATGACCTTTTCATCAATATCATGATATTCTGATACACAAGGTCATTGTTTCTTGTGTCCAAGATTTAAAACTTTCAACCCGGTTCCAACGAGCTATGACACTAAGGTGACCAATATACAATACCAACAAAAATAGCAACCTTAGTGTATTTAATTAAATAATAATCATAATTCACCCTTGTTGCGAAAATGACTGAAGAAGCATGAAAATTGAAATATGATAACACAAGCATGATCTTGATGAAGAAAGACAATGAATGAACCTAATGAGGTGACTTACTAAAAATAGATGCTCCCTCCAAGATTCTTGGAGCCCAAACCAGAAGCCAAAAATAAAAATGGAGAGCATCATCCAACTCGTCTAACTCATCTGAGCTCATCAAATCATCCATTGACTTACTATAAATAGTGAGTTCCACCAAACAAAGCCATAACCCTCAACAAGGTCCTCTAATCATCGGTATTAGCCTACAAGGACCCAATAATAGGCTAAATCCATCCACTATCATTGTCATGCTAAAAAGGGGACATTACAGTCCTCCCTCCCCAAGATTGCTTGTCCTCAAGCAATCACAGGAATCAAAGAAACACAATGATCCACCTGAATCCCAAGGATAAATATGTATAATGTCCTTGGTGTCACCTGCAAACTCCTGTGATGATAGTGGTGGTACCCTAAATTTTGAGAATTTAGGAGTCCCAATCCTTTATCAAGAATCAAGTTTCTCCATACTAAATAAATCAAATAAAGGAAGCTTTATGACACAAATAAATCGAACTAACTAGTCGAAGCCTTTAAAAATGCTGGAATTTTGACCTGCTGCAAATATGATGCCGACAGAGCTTGAAGATGGTCGAATTTTAAAAATCTAAAAACAACCCAGTTCGGGAAATCAAATTTCCTATCTCCAGTAAAAATCTTAGCTTTCCACGAGGTGTTTTGGTTTTTCGACCAAACCCAAATCTGAAAGTTAGGTAGTTATTTTTTAGTTAGTTTATTGTTTTTCAAAATAATTTGTAATAAGGGTTGTGTCTTTTCACCCTAAAGAGGTGTGAAAGCCACTCAAACACACACACACACACACACACATATATATATTTAATGTAAAATGTAGAGAGAGGGACATATTAAAAGAAGCATTATAATTAGAAGAAGAATATTTGTAAGGAGGAATGAGGAGCTTAAAGCATGACTTTGTAATATAAATTTCAATATTATATTTTATTAATAAATAAAAAGCCCCTTCTGTTTATTTTCAAGGGAAAGAGATTACAACTAGCATGTGGATTTGTCCTTTATGATCAATAAAGAGATTATTGGATTATTCTAGCAAGCTTTATTTTTGCATTGGATATTTTCCTGCATTCTTTGTTCGACAATCAGGATAGTGTGAAATATGTGTTTCCTTATATCTGTCTAATCGGACTTACAGCTGGAGAAGTTAAATTCCTTTTGGACTAACGGAGAATTGCATATAAGATTATTAGTCTTTTGTAGAGCTTAGGAGTAATTGATGATTTTTTTGATAAATATTGTCTTATAAAGTTGTACGTAATAATCCTTGTTATAGTTGACTCTATCGCCTAGATAAACAAAGGCATTGGTCATTTAAAATCATTGGAATATAATTATTGGAGTTATTAATTGAAGTCATAAATCTATATACTTCCTTCTTGTAAGAATCTAATCAATTATTAACAAATGGCATACAAAACATTCAATCAATTCAAACATTCATCATTCAACTTTATTTTGATCGAGTTCAAGGATTTTGTTGATCGAGGAACTCACCAAGTCTAAATTCGCGATATAAAAATTTTGATCAAGGTGACCGGGTTCAAAGTAAAGGTTTACCCGCCTAGGTATAGCGAAGCCTGAAGTGCAGGGGAATCAAGGTCATTCCCATTCGTTGGCCAGAACTGATTGTGGAATCCTCTTGGAGAATTGGCAAGCTCTTGGATTTCCAATCTATGGTTTTGGGAACCAACAAATTGGCAACTTTGCTGGGGAGAGTTGCTCACAATATATTTTGTGAAGTTACCTAGAATTTCAGATTTCGAAGATCAGAATAAGAAAGTAGTTATATTAGTTTGTTTGGAAGCACACTCTACTAGAAGAAAGAACCTAGAAGCAAGACATTCCTCGAATGAGGTGGTGACTCTATTCAATAAAGCATTTCAAACAGTGACTCTACTGAGGAAGAAGACCCAGAAGGAGATAAGTAATGTTTCCCTCTTTGAAAGAGGCGACGACTCTATTGACAAGAACCTAATGTATAAAGAAACAAGTTACTACTGATTTAGATATTTAGAATGTATCAGAATAAACAACCATTTCAAACAAAACCATTTATCCCAGATGGTATCAGGCCATTGGATCTAAGGGGATGCCATTGTATTTCTTTTAAGTTGCTCCCTAAGTTTTCACAGCTTGTACCAAAGTTCCATGGAGAATGGGATGAATCAGCAATTGAACATTTGGATGCATTTTATGAATTTATAGAGAACTATGAGATTTGTGCAGAAGATTAGGCAATGAAACTATTTGTCAGGACATTAAAAGATAATGCAAGAGAGGCATATGAATCATTACCTACACAAAGTATTTCATCTTGGAAAGAATTTGAACAATGGATTCTATATGAATTCCATGATGCAAGTGATGAAGATAACATGTGTTATGAACAGTGTGAAGACGAAAGCTGCAGCATGGAGGAGGATCATAGTATATCTCTACTTGATGCATTTTTCAGTTTGGAGAGATTTGAAGGGGAGTCTTCTGCACACTTATTCTTGAGGATGGCGAATATGTATCAGAGGATACCTGTAACAATTATGCCTTCACGAAAAGAATTAATGAGAAAGGTCAAAAACTTGGGAATCTCGCTAGATGACCCTGATCTGAAGCTTCTTTTTAAGATATTAGAAGATGACAAAGACATAGAAGAGGAGGCTTATGATTAGATTGAACAAGGTCTTGTGCTTGATGGAAATTGTAGTGATGATGAAGAAGATCCAAATTACATATCCCCTTTGGACGCATTTTTGAACTTAGAGAATCAAGAAGAAGAATCTGCAGTACAATTCTTCATGAGGATGTTTAATATCTGTCAAAAAATACCTTCAAAATGCAGACCTCCATCCTCTGATCTGTTCAGCAGAATGCAAGAACTAGGCCTCTTATATGATCATCAGTTTCTTACTTTTCTCAAACTTATGAATAATGAATTGGTTGCAGAGGAGAATGAGTGCAGAACTGAAATAACATATGAGTCAAGTGAAGTTTCAAATTTGAATGGAGAAAACTTTTTTAGACAGTCTGAGGAAAGACTTTTCCACGATGATACTTGTATGATATCAAACATAAGTGAATGTGAAAATGAGGAAGAGGATCTTCTCAGCTTGGAAGAGATTTCAACCTTATTTGCCATAGAATACCAAAGACAAGTTGAGACGAATGATCCAAATTTTTTCTCAATCCACCATGGTAAGGAGGTTGACATATCAACGTATATTCAAGAGGTACTAGACGAAGGAAATGATAATTCCTAGGAATCAAATTGTGGAGATGAAATAGAACTGCATGAACAGGAAGAAGTTTCAGGAAATAATGTCAATGAAGATATTAGTCTTGTTGATGAAACACTTGATGATCCAAATGAAAATTCTCATGAATGTATGCCTGAATTCTCTATGATCTTGAACCCATTGTTTGAAGAGGAAGCAGATGAAGATATGTCTGATTTCTCTATGTTCTCGAATCCGTTGTTTGAAGAGGATCCTTTATGCAATGGAATCCATTTGCATCATAATGAAGATAGCGGTCCTAATTTTAAAGTTGATGAAACTCATAACATGCATTCAGAGGGTGAGATATCTTTCAGTTCATCCTTTGAGCCGAAGGTACACCAAATATGTGAAGATGAGATGGAATCAGCCAAGAATGATGGGGGAAATAGATCAAAGGATAGTCTTGAAGATTGCTCAAATATCACACCTGACCATAGCCCTGGTATATTGAAGAAGTGTCTCCTAGACATGAACCATCTTTAAAACCATTATATGAACAAGTGTTACACCATAGGCCTGAAGAAAATATTGGATTAGACAAACATAATTTGCATTCTAAATGTGGAGGCATAGAAAATTATATACAAAAGGACAATCAAGCAATGAAAATTTGTTCTAATGCTCTCGTAACTAGTCAGGTGCATAACTCTAGGAATCCTCCATTCAGCAGTGATCACAATGCACCTACTAATTTCCCAAAGGCTAAGGCAGAAACTAAAGAGTGCATTGATGAAGCAGAACCCGTATATATTGTCCATAGGGATAATGCATCTAATACAGAAAAGGATATGATGTTGGGGCTAAAAAATTATGGAATTTATTTCTTTTCAAATACCCTTACAGATAAAGAAAGGGCCAATTCTGATCCTAAGCAAGTGATAATGGGAAAGCATACCATGATCAGAAGGAATGAGTTGTTACATGATCAGAATCAAGTGTTCGATAGAGGAAAGGATCAATGTTCACTTTTGGGGGGCCTGGGGCCACCCAATTTTACTTTGCATAGTATGGATACTTGGTCTGCTTCTCCAAAGATAGCTGGAATCTCGCTATACTCATAGAGAGCATACGTCCCCAAAAAAGCCACTGGTGGTACCCTAAATTTTGAGAATTTAGGAGTCCCAATCCTTTATCAAGAATCAAGTTTCTCCATACTAAATAAATCAAATAAAGGAAGCTTTATGACACAAATAAATAGAACTAACTAATTGAAGCCTTAAAAAATGTTAGAATTTTGACTTGCCGCAAATATGATGCCAACAAAGCTTGAAGATGGTCGAATTTCAAAAATCTAAAAACAACCTAGTTCGGGAAATCTAATTTCCTATCTCCAGTAAAAATCTCAGCTTTCCACAAGGTGTTTTTGGTTTTTTGACCAGACCCAAATCCGAAAGTTAGGTAGTTATTTTTTAGTTAGTTTATTGTTTTTCAAAATAATTGTAATAAGGGTTGTGTCTTTTCACCCTAAAGAGGTGTGAAAGCCACTCAAACACACACAAATATATATATATATACTTAATGTAAAATGTAGAGAGAGGGACATATTAAAAGAAGCATTATAATTAGAAGAAGAATATTTGTAAGGAGGAATAAGGAGCTTAAAGCATGACTTTGTAATATAAATTTCAATATTATATTTTAATAATAAATAAAAAACCCCTTTTGTTTATTTTCAAAGCAAAGAGATTACAATTGGCATGTGGATTTGTCCTTTATGATCAATAAAGAGATTATTGGATTATTCTGGCAAGCTTTATTTTTGCATTGGATATTTTCCTGCATTCTTTGTTCGACAATGAGGATAGTGTGAAATATATATGTGTTTCCTTATCTCTGTCTAATTGGACTTCCAGCCGGAGATGTTAAATTCCTTTTGGACTAGCGGAGAATTGCATATAAGATTAGTCTTTTGCAGAGCTTAGGAGTAATTGATGATATTTTTGATAAATATTGTTTTATAAAGTTGTACGTAATAATCCTTGTTATAGTTGACTCTATCGCCCAGATAAACAAAGGCACTGGTCATTTAAAATCATTGGAATATAATTATTGGAGTTATTAATTGAAGTCATAAATCTATATACTTCCTTCTTGTAAGAATCTAATCAATTATTAACAAATGGTATACAAAACATTCAATCAATTCAAAAATTCATCATTCAACTTTATTTTGATTGAGTTCAAGGATTTTGCTGACTGAGGAACTCACCAAGTCTAAATTCGTTATATAAAAGTTTTGATCAAGGTGATCGGGTTCAAAGTAAAGGTTTACCCGCCTAGGTATAGCGAAGCTTGAAGTGCAGGGGAATCAAGGTCATTCACATTCGTTGGCTAGAACTGATTGTGGAATCCTCTTGGAGAATTGGCAAGCTCTTGGATTTCCAATCTATGGTTTTGGGAACTAACAGATAGCACTATCCACAAAGCTATCCTGAACATATTGTCACCATACCAACAATGGTGACTCACCCAATCTGCAGTGCCAATCCTATCTCCACTTGGATCCCAGTAGAGACAAAACTCACACCCATCCATAACAAGGAAAAATGGATATCCGATATCATCTGCTAGATCAAAACTCCTTGCACACCCTACCAATCTGCCATGAGTATGAAGTCTATCTGTGCAACATGAACTAGTACTCCCAAAAGCATGTGTACCATAACCCAGATATCCATCCTCTGCAAAACCGTCATGGATATGCCGACTCTGCAAGTAGCTTCTTGCTAACTTGCAACAACTAACCCTATCAACTGAAGAGGGTGTAAGCCCATCCCATAAAGGATGGTACGAACTTGGAGCCAACCCACCCCTGTGCAAAACCAAGTCCTCTACCTATGGGTCAAAAGAGAAATGATGAGCACTTTGCACTGTGTAGTTGCGATAAAATGTTCTGATTTCCATTAGAGGCTCATCATCATCAAACCGAGAACCAAGAGATGGCTCCAATCTCTGTCTCCAAACAACTGGTTGGGCAGGATCTCGAGTAACCCTCTCAACAAACCCAACCACAAAATCCCTGTGGGGAAGCATTGTAGTCAAAGTCTCTACAATCTTTCCCACCAAAACCTGAATACCGCGAGAGCCCCGGATGAGAGTACCCTCAGAGGCTCCAATGGTCCCTCCCACAATTCTAAACTCTCAAGCAGATACTCCATAAATGACTTTGTGCAGTAGAAATTATATGAAGAAGCATCAAACTGCTCCCCTGCAACCCCCAACTGATCCCTTTGAAATTGTGGCACTACCAACTGTGTATCACTATCAGCTGTATGAGATGAAGTAATAGATTTGCTTCCGGTAGAAGGAAACAAATCCCCATGAAAGCTCGTCTCCAAATCAAATGATACCTTGCCCAAGTCCTGTGAAGAAGAGGGAGTAGTGTTAGTAACCGGCACACAACTCTCTGAAGAATCCACTACTGTCACATCAAGACTCTCAATAACCTGTTCTGCATCATCTGTCAGTGTTCTAACTACTGGAGGACCTGATACAACAAAAAGCTTCCTGCAGTCCTCCACTAATGTACTCATCTCATTTGTAACTACTACACCTATATCAAGGATGGATGTAACTGTGTCCTCAACGCATCCATCACTACAATCCGTGGATATCAAATCACCACCAACCATCACTCTATGAAGCTGAATTGGATTTGTGGCTAGCGTAGACTGTACTCTCTCCAACTCCACGGTCACCTCACTCAACTACATTTGCAACTCCTAAAGAGCCATCTGGGTGCTCTCTAACACCACATAAGTCACATCAAGCTCATGGGTGAGCTCAACTACCTCCTCTTTCTCTAACAATGCCTTGTAACAAGCTCTACCCCACTCAAGAAGGTAATCCTTGTCAGCTACCAACTGTAAATAATTATGCTTCAAGATCCTAACAACCTCTTGAAGTGAATGAATCTTTGCTAGGGAAAGGCAACTACCACTGTGCTCATTTGACATAGGACCTATCATCAACCAATGAGTCCTCTGAACCATTTTCTAAAATCTGATATGAAAAATCAGACTCGCTAAAGCATGAGTCATCCTTATAAATATAATCAGAAGTGCCCACATCACAAGTGTCAATATCATCCACTTGTAAAACCTCTGCTATCTCGTGTTGCTACACACATGAACCATTGCTGTCATAAAAATCAGAATCACTATGGCATGAACACTCATCATTTAACTCATTCCTAACACTCAAATCGTGAGTGTCATCACTAGGTAACTCCATGCTCTCATCCTCCACACAGGAGAAGACTGCTGTCTCTTGCACTAACTCATCATTATGACTGCTGCCATAAAAATCAGAATGGTCAATGCTCATATCCTCCTCTCAGTCTTCAAATACAACCCCATCATCTAATGAATCAGAACCCATAGTGGCATCAACAACACCATCAACATGATCAAATAAGGAACTACTGTCCTGAAAATCAGACCTTGCATCACCAACATTTTCAATGCCACTAACTGGTGTGAGGCTGCCATCAAGAGTAGTCAACAAGTCATCATTATTTCCTGTTCACTAACTCTGGTCTCATCAAGATGCTGGGACTCGGTGCTGCTGTCCTCTAATGAAACGAACACATCCACATGTCCCTGTGTAGAATCACCAACATCATAACTGCAGATAGGACTGGTGGCTGCCCCACCAAGCACAGGATCATCTTCACCATGATCACTAGCTGCTGAAAACTCATTGTGAAGACTCTTGGATGTCTCACCTGTGAAAATCTCTACTTTCTCTTCCTGCATTTTCCGTGATGAAGACTTTTTGAACAAGGAAACCATAAACCTAGTTGCCTTGTCAACAGTTGCCGGATCGGAAAGCCTTGCATTTAGCCTTTCTTGAGTTTGCCTCAATTTCTCCATTTCATTTGCCAAGGCAACTATTTGCTTCCTGAACTTAGACACACTACTCAACTAGTTTCCATGTTTACTGGATTTCCTGTATTTATCCATGATTAAAATAACTTGCGAGAGTGCCGATCACTCCCATATCAAGCATGGGAACTCAAAATTTCCAACCCCGCAGGATGACAAGAAATTGCTTTGATACCACTGTAATATCACACACTAGGATATTGTCTAAATTCTGATTTTGGTTGTCAATTTTGAATATTTGACATTTAGTCAAACACTTCGCAAGAAAGCTCTTATACTAGTGTAATGAGCCTTGTTGGCTCTATGCTGAAGAATTTTTATTTTTTTATTTTTTGTTTTGCAATTTTTTTTTTTGGTTTTTGAGATATAAGAAATACAACTGAATTCTAAATTTTAAAAGCACAATTCCAATTTCATAATATTATTTGCAAATAATTCAATTTTGTGAATATACATATATAATGTTGTTTGATTATTAATAATTCCAATATCAAATGTGCACTTTAGCATATATGCAAATCACTGCCACCGGGAAATTACAAAACGTAGCCTTCCTGAAGAAAAATGCAACCTCTATTGGTGTTGACGCAGGTTCTGGAAGTCAACGCAACTTCCAATATAAAAATCGCAGCCCATTAAAAGATTAACGCTGCTCAATTCTGGAGATGGCAGCCTCCACAAATCTGATCGCACCTCCTTATAAAGTAGACACAGGTCCTCAACATGTAAAATGCAACAAATAGTGAACAATTTTGATATACAACAGCACCAAAATTGTAACCAGCATAATCAAAATTAATTCTCTAATATTTAAAGCACTACAGGGAGGAATAAGTCCTCACAATACCCTTGTTGAAACCCTTAGCAAATACTCCATGAAATTAAAACAATAGCCAAGAATGAAGTTCTTTTTGCGCAAAGCATTTCTTTTATAATAAAATATATCTTTTTCAAGACCCAAAGGCAAATAGCTTCTCTCACACTTTTCACTTAAATGCCCTTTGCTTTATACTTAGGCACATATTTGAATAATATAATTTATTAACTCCCTTTGGCTCCAAAAAGACCTTTTCATCAATATCATGATATTCTGACACACAAGGTCATTGTTTCTTGTGCCCAAAATTTAAAACTTTTCAACCCAGTTCCAACGAGCTATGACACTAAGGTGACCAATATACAATACCAACAAAAATAGCAACCTTAGCATATTTAATTAAATAATAATCATAATTCACCCATCTTGCGAAAATGACTGAAGAAGCATCAGAATCAAAATCTGACTATACATACGTGATCCTGATGAAGAAAGACGATGAATGAACTTGATGGGGGTGACTTACTAAAAATAGGTGCTCCCTCCAAGATTCTTGGAGCCCAAACCGGAAGCCAAAAATAAAAATTGAGGGCATCATCCAACTCGTCTAACTCATTTGAGCTCATTGGAACTATCCATTGACTTACTATAAATAGTAAGTCCCACCAAACAGAGCCATAACCCTCAACAAGGTCCTCTAATCACCGGTATTAGCTTACAAGGACCCAGTAATAGGCTAAATCCATCCACTATCATGGTCATGCTAAAAAGGGGACATTACATCCAAGATCTTTTCACAAATCACTTACCTCATTTGATTAAGCATGAAATCTTGAAAGTCTCATAAATCTCTTCAAGGCTAAGATAAATGTCTACTCTCACCTAGTAAATGGTGTACACCTCTACTATAGCTTCCTTGATAATCATTTTGCAAACATGACACCTAATTCTTGCCGCCCTCTAAATTTTTAACCTTATTATTGTTTAAGTTGGTAGTAAATTGGAACAAAGGCATTTTGGTGTTGAAAGGGCTTTTTGCAAATATTTGAAGTGAGGATGAAATGCATGCAAAATGGCCTTGTGGTGTTTCAATAGAACTTGTCTTTGGATTTTCAGAAGAACAAGAACCTCCAACACTCTCCTCAACTTTTATCATGTTTAATTCTTCACTACACATCTTACTATCATTAGTATTCATTTTATATGTCAAAGATGTTTCAGAAGTTTGTATTGCTATTGAATTGTTGTTTCGAAGTTTTTTTGTGAGAGCAAATTGAAAAATTAAAATAAAAACTTGTGAACAAACTCCCTATTAGGCTAACTGTTATTTATTAAAAAAAGTCAAATACTTTAATGGATGAATTGTGAAGTATCAAAAACAGAAACCCCACTAAATCCAGTTGAATGACTAAATGATAGCACCTTTTGAGTTTGAAACTGGCAGCAAGGCTTTAAAATTGGTGTGGGTATCCTCTAGTAATAGCAACAATGCATAAGCAAACTTGCAAAGTAAAATGAAAATTATTGTGGAAGAGGTTCCTTTTTGTCATTTGAGGCTGAATAAGGGGGTGGGAGGGTTTTTGGATCCCCCATGCCCATTTTGAAACTATTTTTTGTTGGTGCAAAAAAGTTCTTGTACCTAACTAGTTCAATTAGTGGGTCCTTTTCACATGCTTAAGATAAGTCCTAGGGAATCTCTCTAGAATGTCTTGGTTGTCATATTATCTTATCTTATCTTTTGACATTTATTCATGAATCCTAGGGCTTTTAATTATTATCATGTTAGTTGTCTAAAGTCATAGGATTAAGGCACATGTCACAATCTTGTATAATCCTACCTATCAACCTTGCCTTTATAAGCAAGGCCTCTTATGTACATTTCATATTCAGTCATTCATTAAAGCATCCGTATTCAAGAAATCTATCCTAGCCATTCTCTCTCGTGGAAGATTATTTTTGTTTTGCACATGATCCTAGGATGTGGGGAGTTCTCAATCAACTCCTACATGGTATTAGAGCTCTAGTTCTTCAAACTCCTTGGATATGAGGGTGATTTGGGCATAAGCGTTTGCTAGGTGCATTTTGAGGCAAAAGGAACCTCATGGTTGAGTCCAAAAGACCCCAAAATCTGTATTTTCATATAAATACTTGGAGTTTGGACAACGTTAAATGTTTGGCCAACTTTGGCAAGGGCTTGCAGATTTCGCAAAAAAGTCCGTACATCATACGAAATCTGTACAGTGTATGGTTGAGTTGTATAGCTCAGATGGGTCACAAGTAGTTCAACATTGTGGGTTAATAGAAGAATTTAGAGCCTTCATGTTACCTTTTGTGTTAGCGTCCTTTCGCGGTACTCTATATATGATTTGTTGTCAACATTGTTACAAATCACTTTTTTTAATTAAAAGGTATTTTAATTTTTTGGCTATTTAAAATTGGTTTTTGGTTAGCTTCTGAATGTTGAGATCACTAAGCGGTAGGTCATAGCGAGTGGGGCGAGGCTTATCTAGATTGGCAATGCATGCCCAACTGTTGTTGTACATTCATCAAGTCTTCACCACCCTACCACCGCTTTAGGTGGCACCAATTTTTTTCTGCCAGTGCATAGGGTAGTGACATGGGTAACCAACGGTCAGGCCCCTAGGGACCAATCTTGCTCTCCATAGGCCCTAATAGAGAAATTTTTCAAACTGGAATAACTTTTGATCCAAGAAGCAATTTTTCAAAAAAGAAATATTGCCATAAAGTTGGCTTTGTGAATTTTCCAGTGGTGCAGATTGTTTCTTCCAATTTTTCTATTTGATGCCTATTTTTCCCAGCTTGAAGTTAGGTCTAGTTTATTTCCTCCAAGCTCACATCTTTTTGCTCCGAACTTTGTTTCTCGTGATTCATGTGACATCAGAAAGGTTTTCAGGAGCACTTCAGATTTACATGCACACTTATTGTAGTGTTTTTTCTAGATACTTGAATTTTAATTTGAAGGCAGATTTGATACTTTGGCATATCTTGTTGTAAACTTGCAAAAAAGTGGAATTTTCTCTTGAACAAAGTGGTTAATTGCCTGTATTGTGAGGAGTAATTTGTTGTTCCTCTATTGTACTTTCTGATTTTATAGTGGATTTGCCAAAAGTTGTACTTCTTACTCCATACAACTTTCATGAATGGAAACCACAAAGAGGTTTTATTGTTAAAATTGAAGTAGTAAAGAATTATATTTGGCATAGATCCAAAACCCACATGAGCTGTAGAATAAAGAAAATAGTTTGATAGGAGAGATGAAGCCCTTGTACTCTAATTTTGTCCATTTCTCCAGATCTAAGTTATCATGTTACATATTGTATTACTAGTGAAATTTGGACTACCTTATAAGTTCTCTTTGATAAGCCAAATTAAATGAGGAGATTTAAGTTGGAAAATGAACTTATGGGTCTTAATCCTTCTGAGTTTGACAATATCTAGAACTTCTTCACCAAGCTCAATTCTATTAGATAGATTGTAGTTGTTTGAATGTGGCATTAACAAAGAGGATGAACAATTGATTCTTTCTATTCTTGCTAAGTTAGCTCTTGATTATTTGGTTTTTGTTTCTACATTTTATGCTACAATAGATGCTCTAGGCACTACACACAAAATGCCTTATCTTGATGGATTTGCAGCTTGACTCGCAAGGGAACAAGCTTCAACTGGAAAAAGTAAGAAGAAAAACAATAAGGGATCCAAGTCTAGTTAGCAAGCCTAGGAATCACCATCACAAAGCACCCTTGAGTTCTCTTCCTCTTCCAAAGGGGAATCATCTAAGAAGGAGAAGTCTAAATGTGCATATTACAAAAGGCTAGGACATAGTTAGCTCAAATGCTATGGAAAGAAGATTGATGAGTTGACACACCCTCCTCATAAGCACAACATTCCATTGCCTTCATCTCTATCTTTTTCTTCTTCTTTAGCATCAAAATTGGCACCATCTACATCTACACAATCAAGTTTAGCAGGAGTTGCAAATAGGCTAGACAAAATGAAAGGTAAAGCCTTCTTGGCCTCTACAAGTCCTAAATCTAGGAGATGGATTCTTGATTTGGGAGCATCTCATCATATGGCATCATCTATGGGAATATTCTCTTCTTTTGAGCCTTGTAATTCACCTAACATTTTGATGGGTAACAACAAATATATGCGAAGAAGTCACTTTTAATGATATACTTTATGTTCCATCCTTGTCATCTAATCTTCCTTTCTGTCTATCAAATTGCACTAGTGGATAACATAAAACAATTGAGTTCACACCTGATTTAGTATACATTAGGGATTTGGAGAGTAGATAAATCATTGCTACTAGGATGGTTGATCATTCATCCCGCTTGTATTCTTTTTCTCATTTTGCTCCTAATGATGTTAATGTTTCATGACTGATATTCACACTCATTCATCAAGTGTAAATCATGTTTATGAGGAGAAGTTTGGTCATTTGAATCTTGGTATTCTAGAGACTAGTGTTAAGCTTCCAACTCCTCCACCTCCTGCTACTTCAAATTTCAGTGCTTCCATGGCTTCTACCTCTTCTATTCAGCAGGATGATCATTTAGATCTTTCTTTGTGATATGAATGTTTGATAGTGATTTCTAACTTGTTTTTTAGAATCTCCTACTGCAGATTTGGAGGAAACACTTGAGGGGGGTTTCCTCTCCTCTTTGATGACAATTTCAGCACAACTTTATATCATCATCATTTTCTTTGGAGATTGGTATTCATGAGTTTCCTAGTTCACTTGATTTGTCATGTTTCTTGATCGGGATAGATCATGATTATGTTGTGGCATATTCAAGCTTGAAGACACCTCATTAGTATTCAAAGACTCACATTTTGAGACTTCTCTCATCCTTTTGTTTGTACCTGAAGTTTGTTTCACATCATCAGTGGACTTGTTTCTTCGCAAAGGAAGGCATGTTGCTTGTTTTCTTTGCATCATCTTTTGTCTTCAGGCATTCATCATTGGCATTGGAGCTTCGTCATTATGTGGGGGATATATTGTCTCTCTTTTTCCCTCTTATGGTGGGGCAGGGGTTATTGATTGTATATTCATGATGGATGTAGTCCTTGGGGGCATCATTGAGCACTTCATACATCACTTTCTTTTTTTTGTATCTTTTTTCTCTTTTCAAGAGGTGTTTTGTCCCATAGGGTTTTCTCCTTTTCTCTGTTTGCAAGACATTGCATTGTAAATGGGTACCTAACATGGTGTAGTAGTAGTCGGGACCCGTAATAATCTTCATCTTTGCGTCATTTGCATAATAATATGCTACTTCATAAGTTGCACATAAGGGGGTTGTTGGTGTGAATTAGGTGTTGTACGTAACTAGTTCACTTAGTGGGTCCTATTCACATGCTTAAGTCCTAGAAAATCTATCTAGAATGTTAGTTGTCATAAAATCTTATCTTTTTGCATTTAATTCTTGAGTCCTAGGTCATTTAATAATTAGCAAGTTAGTTGCCTTAAGTTATAAGATTAAAACACGTCACCATCTTGTCTAGTCCTACCTATCAACCTTGCCTTTATAAGAAAGACCTCTAATGTACATTTCATATTCAATCACTCATTCAAGAATCCATAATCAAGCAATCTATTCTTGCTATTTTTTCTTGTGGAAGATTATTTTTGTTTTGCATGTGATCATGGGGTGTGGGGAGTTTACGATCAGCTACATTTTTTCCCCAAGTGATTGATTTTTTTAAAAAAAATTATAAAAATTACGATTGATGTTGGGAACATTTGATTGTACTTGGGATGTTTAAGGGATCTCTCAAACATCTTTGATCGCCTCTAGGATGATCAAATGTCCCCTAGATGTTTACTATTGTTAGGTCACGTTTTCAAAGTTAAGAGAATTTGTGAATGACATACATACCCTGCAATAATGCCATATTGAAACACCACTAGGAATGGGAACGAGGGTTTGAGGGCTAGCAATGATTGTGGAATGCAGAAAATGCTATTATGCAAGCTTGTTGAATCTTCAAGATGATGCTAGTTACAATGTATTTTTATGAGTGGACCATAGTTCTTGCAAACTATTAGTAATTGCCCTCCAAATGATAATTTTATGTTGACAGGCATTTAGACTTTTTGATTGCAAGGTTAGGTATGTGGCAAATAGAAAATTAAGAGAATGTTCACTTAAGTTTCACAATTAGGTTCTAATTGTTGTAAATCCTACATTGATAAAAATTTGTGTGAGAGGTGATTTATAAGGCATTACATACTCGAAAAACTTTATTAGTAGGGAAAGAATTAAGAGGCCAGAGAGTCCAGAGTGGTGGATTATATTAACCGTTCATCCCCTCAAGTAAGAAATTTATATTTTTTGTCCACTAGTAATCAAATTAGGTTAATTGAACTATACGAACAATATATTTATTTAAACATTTGTAGGAAAAAGAAAAATAATCACAAGTTACAATGTGCTTGTTTGTGTCTTTGAAATTAAGTTTGAAGAAGGAATCTAAAAGTGAACGTTGAGAGAAAGTTTTGTCGACAACTCTTAAAAATGTAGACTTTGTGTTGGGTCATATCTCTAATGAATAAATCCTAAACATCTTTGATCCTCATAATGAGTGAGATCTTCTAGAGAGTCAAAATTTTCACTCAAGAGGTAGTAAAACCTACCACGAATCTCACAATACACTTTGCACCTAAATGCAAAATGTTCTTTTGATTTTGGTTCATTGTTGCAAGGTCAATGAGTGTGCTGGTCTCTTTGGATAAAATTATTTGACTCCATGCAAAGGTGATGAGAACATACCCACAATTGGCCCAAAGGAAATCTCAAACCAATAGTAAGTCTAGTGTACTTGTGAGGAATAATGCATTCAAAGCCAAAAGTAGTTTTTACTGACATATATGAAAAAATATATGTCAAAATTGTAATCACTTTTCTCGAAGCTTATCTCAAGATGCATAAATAGCACATGGGTCAAATCCTACAAGAATTAAAAATGCCTACCATCACTCACATAAAATACACTACTCAATTGGACTTGGGATACATTCTGCGTTGATAATAATTCTAAGACAAGAGTGACTTATATTGCTTTACAGGCTCTAAAAGCTTTGACAATGGGGAGAGAGTCCAGGGGTGAAAATCCTAAAGCAGTGGATTATGTTCACTGTTTGTTCTCCATAGTAACGAATGCTTAGAGGTTCCCATGTGCTTCATGGGTCTTTTGTTTGGCAATTATTACCATCATAATGAGAATAAAAATGTCATTAAAGTAATGAATACTCATAGGGTAAACCGTCAATGACTAAAAAATAGATGGGCTACAGCCCACAAAAATTAGAAATCTTATTAGAAATCCTCATGAAGACCTTGCCTTCACTTTCTTAAAGTATACAGTTGGTTTGAAATTGAGCTAAATTATATGGTGTTAAGAGTTGTGAGACTAGGACTTACGAGGCATTACATTTTACAACACTTGGCTATTGGGGAAAATGCTTTGAGGGTGAAAAGATCAAAGCAGCAGGTCAAATTTAGTATTTATCATTCCCCTTCCCTGTTAACAGATAAAGGTTTTAACTTTTTATGAGTTGAGTAAATCCTCGTCTTCTAATTACTATCAACATATTTGAGAAATAAATATTATTAAGTTAATGACCATTCACGAATATTACCTTGAGATGTTTAAAAAATACACGAATCAACCCCCCCTTAAAAAAAAAATCTACAAAATTACTAGATTTTTCTCTAAAAATTGAACTTAAGGCTAATAAGAAACCAAAATTTCTTTGTGAGAAACTAAATGGTTAATGGTCAATTTCAAATCTCAAGACTCAAAAAATTGTTAATCATGCACATTATTTGTAGGGTAAATCATAGATCAAAAACTCGCGTAGACTCGCGAGGCGAGTCTAGATGAGTCTTGGCGAGTTGACTCGTGAGTCTTTGCCTTGGACTCGCGCGAGTCTTTCATCGGGACTTGTGATTCATTGACGTGGACTTGTGTCATCCAGTTAAAATGCCCAGCACATGCATAAATTGGTTTTTTCTTCATTTTGCCTCTCATTTGCTATTTCTTCTTGCTCACAACAGGGTTTTAAGGTGTGGAGAGGTTGAAGAATCAACATTAAATCTGCAAACTACATCTAGTTAAGGAATTTTTCTACTTATTTATTTTTGAGGCGAGTCCAGACGAGTCTTGGCGAGTTGACTCGCGAGTCTTTGCCTTGGACTCGCGCGAGTCTTTCATCGGGACTCGTGAGTCATTGACATGGACTTGCGTCATCCAGTTAAAACGCCCAACACATGCATAAATTGGTTTTTTCTTCATTTTTCCTCTCATTTGCTATTTCTTCTTGCTCACAACAGGGTTTTAGGGTGTGGAGAGGTTGAAGAATCAACGTCAAATTTGCAAACTACATCTAGCTAAGGAATTTTTCTACTTATTTGTTTTTTTGCCTTCCATTAGAAATGAAGAAAATGTTGAAAAAAAGGGGAAATGTTGGCAAATTTTTTTCTATTTCTTTTTTTGACTGATTTTCTTGCATTTTTATCTTGTTTTTGAATACTATTGTTATCAAATGATTCATTTTTCCATGAAACCCTATTGATTTTTTAATTTTTTTTCATGTTCTAACAGCTATGCGAAAACCAAAAGATGAGGCATGGAAGTATGGAATGAGAGGAAATAAAAAGGGAGACGTGATATGCACGGAATGTAGCAAACCGATGATAGGTGGAGTGAATAGATTAAAATACCACCTTGCTAGAATATCTGGATAAGGTGTGGATGGCTGCCCCAATACAACTCCAGAGATTATTAGACACATGAAGGCCCTTCTTGCGAAATATGACTTTGCATAAAGAAGAAAAAGAAAAAACAAAACAAGCCATGATAGCTGCAATGAATCCAAATGCTTCCAGTTCAGCTCCCTTTCATTTCACAAGCACTTGCAAAAGGGCAGCCTCCTTTCATCATCAACTAAACTCATCTATTGCTCACAATGAGGATGAAGTTACTGAGACTCAGAATCCTGCTTCATCAGACCCAATTTTTTTTATTCCATGCAATGTTCCAAGAGCACAACCTTCACTTGAAGGTACATGATGGAATAAAGAAAAACATGAGAAAGCAATGATAGCAACATAAAATTTTTGGTACTACAACGATTTGCCTTTCAATGCAGCAAGCAGCCCATATTGAGAAGGTTTGGTTACCGTATTTACAATTGCAGGCACGGGGTTTAAGGCCCCAACAACTTATGACTTTAATGGGCCATTGCTACAGAAATCAGTGGAAAGTACACAGGTTCTAGTTGATGATCAAAATTTTTTTTGGAAGAGAAAAGAATGCAGCATCTTATCTGATGGATGGACAGATGGGAGAAATAGGACTCTCCTCAACTTCTTGGTGGCTTCTAATGGTGCAATGGTATTCCTCAAGTCTATAGATGCCTCAAAGGAAATAAAAACTGCTGAGACTTTGTGCAATTTGTTAGATGGGGTGATCTATGAAGTTGGAGTTGAGAATGTTGTCCAAATTATCACGGACAATGCAGCTGCATATGTATCTGCAGGTAGAATGCTTATGGAGAGGCATCCCACAATTACATGGAGTCTTTGTGCTACACACTGCTTGGACTTGTTGTTAGAGGATATTGGAAAGATTAGCTAGGTGAAAAGGGTGGTTGAAGATGCTAAAAGTGTCACCAAATTCATCTACAACCATACTTGGGTCTTCGCTTTGATGAGAAAACACACAAGTGGCAAGGACCTTGTGTGACCAGGAGTGACACGATTTGTTAGGTGCCATTCCTCATCTTAGGCAAATGTTTGTATCTGATACTTGGCTGTAGTCTGCATATGCCAAAAAACCTAAGGCAGAGAAGATAGTAAGTATTATTTTTGATGATGGGTTCAACAAAAGAGGAGATGAGTTGATCAAGGTAAGTAACAAACCCAAATATAAAATTTATACAAGAATCTACTTGGTATTTTTGTAGGGGTTAACTTTATACTAATTTAAAATTTGTTTTCATTTTTCTAGGTGTCAAAACCTTTGGTAAGGGTTCTTCGTATGGTGGATGGAGAGGGAATGCCAATGGGTTTCATTTATGAGGCCATGGATAGGGCCAAAGAGGCCATTTCACATTACTATGGTAGAAATTCAAAAAAATATGAAGTCCTTTGGCGCATCATTGATCGTAGGTGGACACACTAGCTCCACCAACTGATACATGCCTTAGCATACTACTTGAACCCGAGATTCTACTTCTCTGATTCATTTAAGGCTGATGAGGAGGTCATGTCAGGTGTTATTACATGCATTGATAAGATGGTTCCTGACCGTGACTTGAGAGACAAGGTTCTTGATGAGTTGGAGGTGAGATTTGACATTTTTTATATCTTATAATTTATTTATGATTCATGAATTTGGAAATGCTCATTGTTGAGTTTGAGTCTTTGACAATTCTTATTTATGAATTTTGAAATGTTCATTGGTCAAGATCTACAAGGGTGCAGAAGGGAGACTCTTCTTTTCACAACAAGCAATTGACAGAAGAGAAAAACAACAACCAGGTAAAAGTTAAAACATTTTGTTCAATACTAGAAGAAAAAATTAGAAACTTGATAATGATTGTTAATTTGTTACAAACTTACATATTTTACTCAATTCTAATTTCTAAATGTTTTTTTTGTAGATTTATGGTGGGAGAATTATGGTGCTAGCATGCCTAATCTTCAAAAGATAGCCATCTGTATTTTGTCTCAGCCATGTAGTGCTTCTGGGTGTGAACGAAATTGGAGTACATTTGAGAACATTCACACAAAGAAGAGAAATAGGTTGAGCCAGAAGAGACTCAATGATCTTGTCTTTGTTCGGTATAACCTTCGCCTTCACACTAGAAAGGTGGAGGCTCTTTCACATGAGTCCATTGACTTGGATGAAATTGATCCATATGGTGATTGGACTGTCAATGAACAAGATGAAGGTGATGATGTCCTCCTTACTGAAGAAGATATTGCAAAGTTAGAGGGAGGTGCAGCAGCAGAAGAAATAGCATTGGCTGATTCTAGTGAGATGGAGGATGACGAAGACGAGGACTTTGATGTTGAAGAAGAAGAATCAACTCTTCCTTTACATGCCACAATGCCTACTAGTTCAAGGCGTCAAAAATTGAGTTATATTAGAAGAGGAAAGACAAGGATGTAGTCTTTAGTTTGCTGTTTTTTACATTTGGACATATAATTATATCTAATTTTGTAAACATTTATAAACTTATGCTGCTGTTAAACATTTTAAAGTTTGCAACTATGATGATATTTCATATATTGAGTGTTTGAGATTCATATGACATGTGTAATGTATCAATTATGGCTCTTATGTTCTTTAAATGCATTCATTTCTTTGTGTTTTTATGTAAAACTACGATTTTTTCCTTTTGCTGAGTCTTTTGCGAGTCCGAGTCCGAGTCCAACTTTTTGATTTGCCAAGTCCGAGTTTTTGAACCTTGGAGTAAATTGCTATCATTGCAAACAGTCTCTTGAAAATCATGAAGAATTGCAACAATAATGCAAGGTCAATAGCCCTTCCACTCAATGATAATGGACTCCTATAAAATAAAAACAACATTAATGCAAGCCAATAAAATAAAGAATCAAGGATGGCATCCAAGGCATGTGGTGTAATGCTGAAAAGATGCCTTGGTAAAAAGAGCGGCCCAAGTTCAACTTACCAAACTGCAATAAGTCAGGCCATATCTTGGAGAACGTATGTGTGTGTAATAGCACACTCAGGATTGGGGCCCGTTCAAGACAACAGCCTAGGATTGGTGATTTCCTAGTTATCTTTAACCAAAAACAGAATTAAAAAGGATGAAAATGATGATGTAACAGTTTTTTTCTACTTTTTTTTTTCAGACAAAGTTGTTGGATAGTAAAAGAAATGCAGAAAAAGAGAACATGTACAGTACATTAGGAATGTGTAATGTCCCTAGTCGGGACCTTACGTAAATTTCTCATTTAAGCTTGGTGTGAACTAATTTTCTGTATAGATTTGTTTATTTATCATTAATTCTTTATATCTTGATATATAATATTTATATTTATAACATATTATTATTTAATGATGTATTATATTTTGATTATTATTCATCTTTAATATTTTATATGATATCAAACAACCAATTAATATATAACCTTGATCAAGAATATTGTAAAGTCCTTTCTTATTCTCCTTTATGTAATTTCCTGCAAAACCGATGTCAGTACATGATATCACACAAAATATATAAATGACTCATACTCTACTCTAAGTTAGTAAGGGGGAAGTTTGACCCTTAAGGCTGCCTCTAGGTCGGGCTTCACAGAATTCCCGGCTTGAGAGACATTCGCTCCCTCTAAGCAATCGGGCTATCGACACGTCATCCCTAGAGCACTGCCCATAAGAATCTCTTGGAAGCAGCTTAATGCATTCCAAGCCTACGCATATGCATATGACTGGTTCTTCAGTATATATACTGCCTACGTGAGATAATAATCTTGAGACTAGGGAAATGTCTTAATTTCCTCTAGCCCCCTCCAGATACGGGGATCCATCCGTATCATCCATTGTTGAGATATTGAATCTCAAGACTAGGAAATTATCATAATTTCTTCTAGCTCCCTCCAGATATGAGGTCCATCTTTTAATGAATACTTTATTCATTCTTTTTATGGTTCATATCATCCACAATAAACATATTTAATGATTTAAGTCCACATCAATAATATAATTGTAAATAATTCCTTACATCAATTATAATACAATTATTTATAATCCATAAAAAGAATTCTAATATTCTGAAGTTAAATGTAAACATAAACAGACATATATATATATATATATATATATATATATATATATATATATATACATATATATATTTATAAATATATTCTGAAGTTTAAATAAAAATAAACATATATATATATATATATATATATATATATATATTGTGAATAAATAACTTCTGAATTTATACCTCGATTACAGTCCCTGCCAACTGTCTTCTCCTTATGTTTCAGATTGTATCTTTTAAGTATGTTAATATCTTCCTTTTCGATATCTGTTTTTCCTTTTTTTGTTATTTTCTTTCTTTTTCTTTGTATTCTCCCCCCTCTTTCCCAATTGAAATTGATCTTAAATATCTCTAAATTTCCTGAAGACAACCCCCATGAATTGCGTCCTTTGGAAAGTTGCTATTAGACGTATCAAATCCAACTTCTCATTATGCTCTGACTGTTGGTAATAAGATATTTTTTGTTAAACTAATCTTAATGATTTGCTGCCATTATATTGGTGACTAAAATCTATTCTTCATTGTTTATCAATTATTATTGATTACTTAATTCTGGACATATCGAACACTAATCGCTGTATACATAATAGTTATTTGATTCCTTTAATAAATAGTGGCGTCTAACACTTGATGACCATCATTTTAGTCCTCACCCGATAACCTTATATAAATCGATCATATGGGAATATAAAACTGTAGGCATTGCATTCGATCCAAGAAGTATATTCCTCATCGGTGATTAGCGGCCAGGTTACTCATGTTTGGAACTCAATTCCCTGATCTAAATATGTTTCGTCTAGAATTTTCTGTGCTATCCTTATCGATGCTCAACAATACTAATAATTGTTATTGCTCAATATTTGTTATTGATTATTATCCTCCATCTTAATCAGGCTCTTGATTGTTAACAGTGGTTATAATTATACCGTTCCTGATCATTTGAATAGTGATAATCCCCGATGTCTCCAACTATCAACATTTATTGGTACGTTCTTGAAGGTGGAAACGACTTTCCTTGACTTTGCCTTCAATATCAAAACATAGTTTTATATTTGCCTTCAATATCAAAACATAGTTTTATATCTAATATGCTAGGAGTCACGCCACTTCTTATTCTAGCTAACTTTTGTATCTCTTGTAAAAGATCGAACTCCTCTATACAATACAATAATTTTTAAATATCTTAGTTAAGATCGTGTTTTAATATATAATGTTAATTCGGGGGTCATGACGGATGAGAATATTTATTGCTGTCTCAGATTATCACTTTCAGATTATGCAACCGTTAATACCAATAAGGCAAGTTTTCAACTAGGCAAATCCAAATAAGGTAAATAGAATAAGTTGATCAATACTAAATATTATATTATATTATAGATTAATTATATTGATTAGTATAGATCATCTATAACAATATTATAAATTAATACAATATTGATTAATATTTATTAATCAATATTGGTTAATATTCTTTTTATTCATTAAATAAGGGATTTTATATTTAGACTACAATTATTTTCATTAACTAAGGAATCTAAATAAATAATTAATCATATATTTTTATTTAAAGCAATCATATATGCATTAAATATATTTATATTTATATTGATCATATATTACTATTGGGTCATGACAGAATGTTAACTTTTCCCAAGACAAAAAAATTGATGATTTATAATTTGGAGGAAATGTGCCTGTGTAATACCATGTTCAGGGCTCAGTGATGTTCCCAGTTATCCTTAAAAAAAAATGAAGGATGAAAATGAGATTGTATACTGTGCACATTTTTATAGAAACAAAAACATTTTTGTGTTTTTCCTGTGAGAACCCAGTTGGTTCTACCCTTGTTCAACTGGCACTGCTAGATGATGTTTTTGCAAATTTGTATGTTTTTTGGTGTTTTTGAGTTTATCCTTTTTTGTGTTTTGAATATATATATAAACAATGCATGAAATAAAACTATCTATTGCAGACAATGCACAAGAATTCCTCTTTATTCAATTCAGGAAATGATTTTTCACACAATGATCAATTATTGCAAACAAGGAATGAATTTATAGCAATTGTGAAACCTGGTGTATGAACGCAGCTATGTATTATTGTCTCAAAAGGGACCACAGCATGTACCCGATGCCCAAAGACCTTTAGGCACCCAAGTCTGAAGCTCAAACACTGCTCAAAACCCCCACACATGCTAACCTGGAAGCTTGGCGTCTATCTCTATGGCTCACAAAGGCTTCTTTATTAGGGTGCGGTTGCCTTAATACACTGCAAATCCTTGTCTAAAAGCTGTGATTTCAATCTTCTGTTATTATTTAACACCTCTGCTCAATAACTAATGAAACCTATTCCATACTTCACCAAATTCAAAGCATTTAACACCATTCATGTCTCCTAGATGAAGCCATAGCTAACTGCAAAATCAATGGGTTTTCCAACATCTCTGATTGCCCAAGCTCATGAAGAATTTCATTCTTCCAAGTATCAGATTCTGAAACCCTTGCACACAAACTTCCCTTCACAAGCAAAAATATCCAATGCATAATTGTGGATCGATTTTCAGCTTGGGTTTTATATATTTCTCCTCATGCAAGTCGACCAAATAGCTTCACATTCACATTTCTCATAACTTAAAACATATTTTCTTTTGTTGCTCATGCGTTGACTTAAGAAAACATTAGTAGGCCCTCTTATTATTATTATATTCATTTAATGCACTTTTAGAGTCAATTTGGCCCCACTCAATAAATAACTTTATCTTATAACTTAATAATGACTTTGTCATTAATAAATTGACTTTATTAATGATAAATAATATCAATAAGTCCAAATTGAATCATTTGCCAAGTCAATTGAGATTTGGAATCAACCACTAAGTAGACCATGGGTCCAGGTGTCCCACCCAAAATAGAAACTCCTCAACATTGACTTACTATAAATAGTAAGTCGCTGAATAACAACTCCAATCAACGATGCCAAATCTCAACACAACCACCAACCCATTCAAGTGCCCTGCTAAAGATAGAAATTATGACTTCCTTGAAATAGACACTTACTATAAATAGTAAGTGTGCCAAACTAATCCAAACGAAGAGCAATCTTGAACACTCCTGCACTCTAAATGGGAATTGGCCTCTAGTTCCACCGACTGAGACCCTCTAACCATCTGACTTAGCCTACGAGGGCCATTGACAGGCTAATCCAAACTATGAACCAAGGTGAGCTAAAAGGGGGACATTACAGTCTGCCCTTCCGAAAATTGCTTGTCCCCAAGCAATCTCAGAAACAAATACACACCAGTCCACCTAGATCCCAAGGGTAGAACTGTGTAATGTCCCCATGACCACTAACTAGCTCTTGTAACATCATCACCAATACAACTGACAAAACTTGCCAAACTAAATCGAATTTGACTGTAGATGTAACAGAAGTAAACATCTCAAAGGGAAGCAACTCGGAAGACTAACAAAGCTTGCTTCCCAAAACTGTGCAAAGTGAGTTGTCATACACACTATCCAACACATGTGCAACTAAACTGTGCATCTGAAAGGGGTCATGCACATGAGGATCAAAGAAAAGATTGTAGGCACTCCTTACTGTGTAAACATCTCAAAACTCCTCAACGAGCTCTATCTGAAATGTACTGGAAGGATCCCAAACTCTAAATAGAAGCCTGCTAGTAAGAACATCCTTTGACTTGTACTGCTTTACTCTGATCTCAACTTCACCATGCCAAAAGTGGTGAAGCCAACCAATGGGACCTGCCCAAACTGCAGTGCTAACCCTGTCATCACTCGGGTCCCACAACAAATTGAACTCACATCCATCTGCTTTGTGGAGATACAAATCACAAAAGGTGTTTGCAACACCACAACTATCTTCATCCTCTGCTAAAATGCCATGGATGTGCTGACCCTGCAAGAAGTCCCCCACCAACTTGTGGCTATTGATTCCATCTACTATAGATGGCAAATACCCATATCCATCCCACAAAGGATGGTACAACCTCAAAGCCAATCCACACCAATGCATCATCAAATCCTTCGTGTGTGGATTAGAAAAGAAGTGATGAGTATTCCTCCTTATGTAGTCACGATAAAAAGCTCCCACCTCGGTCAATAGCTGACTATCATAGTACTGAATATAACCCCCATGATCTGAATCATCGCCAACAACACCTGCAGTGGATGTAACCACAGGAGAACCTAATGCAACATGTGGTTCTCCACTGCTCTCAATAGATGCATTCATACCAACTGTATCAACTGCACCTGTAACTGTGATAAGTGTGGTCACATCCTCAACCTGCTCACAATCATAATCCGTAGACATAGGAACATCGCCAACTGCTGCTATAGGAAAAACTTAACTGTGTCTACAGATGGTGAAGACTATGCCAAACTCAACTCCACGATAAGCTCCTCAATCCATGATTAAGACTCATGAAGGGCCAATTGTGCACTCTCCAAGGAGTCCATAGTCACCTCAAGCTCACGAGTGAGCTCATCTACCTCTTCCTTTCCCCTCAGCACATCATAGCAAGTGCAATCGCACTCAAGGGGGTAATCCCTATTAGCAAGTAACTGTAAATAGTTATGTTTCATTATTCTAATGGCTTCTCGAAGTGCATGGAACTCTGCCAGGGAAAGACCACTATCATCGTGCTCATCTGTCATAGGAGTACTCCAACCAAAATTTAGCCAACATCTGACGAGCAACATCAAAGTGTTCTATGGCTATGGCAATCATGCTATCATTGACCTTAAGTTGCCCAACCAGATGATGAGGACTCTGAAACTTATAACTCTCATGCAATAGTTCTGACCCAAAATCTGCACTGTGATATGAGGCTGTATCCACATCACTCACCTCATGATAAGCAACATCATGTGTGCTATCATCAGTGCACACATCAACAACTAAGGTACTGCTGCTAAGCACCTCATTGGAAGGCTCAAGTGGCAAGGTAGAAGCTGCTAATATGTCAGTATCTTCACACACTTCAGCCAAGGTAATTGCATGTCCATCCAAAACCCAATCTTGGGGCCTATTACCATCCACTGAGTTTTGTGATTTATTTTCCAAGGTCTGATTTGCAAAATCAGACTTGTTGTGGCCTGCATTTGCATCACATCATCACATAACTCATTTTTAACACCCAAATATTGAGTGTCGACATTGGGGAACTCCATACAACCATCTTTCACAAATGCAATGGCTGCTATCTCATAAGTAGGCTCAACATTATGACTGCTGTCATAAACATCAGAATTGTTAATGACCACTTCTTCCTCAAATTTCACCCTCCTACCACCAAGCACCATTTGCCTGTTACCACACAAACAAACTCTTCTTTCAAATAGTTCACGAGCTATCCTGTGATATTGTTTCTTTATTGAACCAATCATACTGCAGAACCTTGGATGAAAGTCCATAAAATGATAGAAAGATAAATCTCTTTTAACATATTGAGGAAGAGTGTTACATGTACCTGATGCCCAAAGACCTTTAGGCACCCAAGTCTGAAGCTCAGACGCTGCTCAAAACCCCCACATGTGCCAACCTAGAAGCTTGGTGTCAATCGCTATGGCTCATGCGGCTTCTTTAACAGGGTGCGGCTGCCTTAATACACTGCAAATCCTTGTCTAAAAGCTGCGATTTCAATCTGCTGTTATTATTTAACACCTCTACTCAATGACTAATGAAACCTATTCCATACTTCACCAAATTCAAAGCATTTAACACCATTCATGGCTCCTACATGAAGCCATAGCTAACTGCAAAAATCGATGGGTCTTCTACCATCTCTGATTGCCCAAGCTCATGAAGAATTTCATTCTTCCAAGCATCAAATTCTGAAATCCTTGCACACAAACTTCTCTTCACAAGCAAAAATATCCAATGCATAAGTTTGGATCGATTTTCAGCTTGGGCTTTATATATTTCTCCTCATGCAAGTTGACCAAATAGCTTCACATTCACATTTCTCATAACTTAAAACATATTTTCTTTTGTTGCTCATGCATTGACTTAAGGAAAACTTTAATAGGCCCACTTATTATTATTATATTCATTTAATGCACTTTTAGGGTCAAATTGGCCCCACTCAATAAATAACTCTATATTATAACTTAATGACAACTTTATCATTAATAAAGTGACTTTATTAATGTTAAATACTATCAATAAGTCCAAATTGAATCATTTGCTAAGTCAATTGAAATTTGGAATCAACCACTAAGTAGACCATGGGTCCAAGTGTCTTGCCAAAAATAGAAACTCCTCAACATTGACTTACTATAAATAGTAAGTTGCTGAATAACAGCTCCAGTCAATGATGCCAAATCTCAACATTGCCACCAACCTATTCAGTTGCCCTGCTAAAGATAGAAATCCTAACTTCCCTGAAATAGACACTTAATATAAATAGTAAGTGTTCCAAACTGATCCAAATGAAGAGCAATACTTAACACTCTGCACTCTGAATGGGAATTGGCCTCGGTTCTGCCAACTGAGACCCTCTAACCATCTGATTTAGCCTACAAGGGCCACTGATAGGCTAATCCAAACTACAAACCTGTTGATGTGAGTTTTGTACCACTACATAACATATAGCAATTGAAATACTTGATACAGCGTATCAAACACTCAACCCTCTCTTGAAAAAGTATATAAGAATACTCCAAGGTTCCTTACACCTGTGGATACTAACTCAGTTAAAATGATGTGATTTGCTGGTAATCACTTGGCGGCCTTACGTATGTTTATCTGGAAATATCTCAACTTCTACTATGATGGTGATAAGACTTCTAACTTTTGCAACCTTTTCAAATGATCTCTCAATTTATATCACTTTCAACTTTGCTCTTTCCAAACTCTCAAACTTCACTTTCCAACTTCTAATTCTCAACTTCAACTACTAAGTTACTGATTACTTCTACTATTACTCCTACTGAATGGAAAGATTGGCAAATGGACGGGGATCAAACCAAATGAAAGCTTACCAGCGGCTCTACTTCCATCGGTGCGATGAGTCTAAGGGTTACTCTTAGGATTTTCACACTAACACCTATCTTCCAACCCAACTTGAAGTACAAGCGGAAAGATAAAATGCAAGTAGAACTTGGGAGCAATTGACTAGATTACCACACAAGGCTCCTTGACAAGCCGCCAAGATGCTAGTGGCCTAGTATAGGATCCCTATCAAACATCTACCAATATCACCATGCAATTAACCATCTATCATTACTCTTCCTTTAACACTTGCTTGAAAATAAAATCTACTTTAACAACTCAATTGAAATGAAATCTATCTCTAACAATTATTCTAACCAACTGAAAGGGAAACTACTCTAAACCTTGGGCCAAGTGGTCCAAGACAAACTCTACTCTAAGAACAGAAAGCAAACTATCTACTCTCTTGAACCAAATGGTCCAAGACAAACTCTACTCTAACTATGTACAAGACTCTAAAGGGACAACACTAACCAATCTAATATATACACTGGATCTAACATGGTTTCTCAAAATGTTCAAGAGTAACAAGGCATGGGTGGTAGTTCTCAATCTCGCAAACTCATCCTTGTACTCTGAAAAAAAAATTGTTACCTCAAACTCAAACTCAAGAAAATTATCATGAAAAATCAACAATTGAGGCAACTCATAGGGTCCATGATCAATCCAAATACAAGTTGTTTTTCCAAAATTTTCATAATCAAAATAAAAACATTTATACCTTTCATCCTTAGGAGCAGGGAAAGAAACAACCTGGTATGATTTATGTGGTAACTTTTGTTCAAACCTCAATTGATCATCTACAGCTCCAGGAGGCCGCAACTGGTGATGAATCCTCCCTCTAACATCTACATCGAACTCATTGGTAGTCAAGGCAGGATCAATCGTGAAATCAAGCTCATGAAATATCATCTTTGGGGGCTTGTCCTTGTGAAACATGAACCATGCATCCTTGTAAATCTCCTCAAGTGTATCCTCAAAAATCAAGGATTCCTTGATATTCTCCCCATCAAAAACCTCTCCAAGTTGCTCGAACACAATATCCAACTGTAGCATCAACCCAAACTGTTCTTTGTTTTCCTTTTCCATGGGAGTGACTTGATCACCACTTAACAATCCTCGCATATCCCCGCCATTAGGATCTTCATCATCTAGCATGTAATTTCCATTTGAACTCTCTTTAGGAACATCTTGTAATTCTTTATATAGACTCTCACCAAACATAGCACCCTCAAGACTGATAGGAGAATCATCATACATCTTTGTGAGTTTCCCATCAACTTCCATTTCAAGTGATAAAATTTCTGGAGGTCGAAGTTGATGGTGAATCATGCCACTTGCAACAACTTCATCACCTTGAAAGGTTATGGGCAATGACTCCATTTGTATTTCTTTCATAAGATCCTTAAGCATCCCCCCAAAGAATATGGTGGTAATGATGTCCTGGAATGCTTTATCAAACTTTTCTTCATATCTTGATTCACTTGTAGTAACTTGCAATTCCTTGTTCAACTTGTCCACTTGATTGCTTCCTTCATGAAGGGTGCTAGAGATTTTTTCCAACTCATCTTCAATAATTTGACTTTGTAGCATGAGGGAAAGTTCACCAAGGATCACCCCTTCAAATTTGTCATGATCTTCTTCTAGCTTTTTACCCCCATGGGTTTCCAAATGCTTATCTTTACTTGCTATCATTTCTCTTCCTCGAATGTATTCTATTGCTTCCTTAATTTTCTTGTCGACTTCTTCCTCCTGAGGAGTAAAGCGTGAAGGCTCTTCCACTTGGTTATCTTGAACGTTAGAATCAACCATATCATCCTGATGTATCTCACCCTCTTCATTCTTTGGTGTCCAACTTAAAAGCTGAAAGAAATCCTTACCACCTCCCACTGATATTTCCTCATACCAACCCAATTGAAACTTGACCAAGTCAATGGTGTCTTGACAAGATGGGCAAGTAGATTCTGAATGTGAGAGACTATGTACACTGCACCAAGAACTTCTTCCATATATGTTTTTTGGTTCCCTATTGATATCTTCTTTGAAATCAAAAAAATCTTCCTCTGAATTGACAAGGACTGCAGGCTCATGTATTTGTGAAAAAGAAAATTTTCCTCTTAATGCCAAGTCCACTCTTAAGAGAAACACCAAACAATCCATCTCCTCATGATCTGTGGTACCATGTATCCTACACTTCCCTGATGCTGCAAGTTGAGACAAATCCCATGGAGGCAGCCTCTTGTTCAAATCAAACCAAATGGGAAGAACATCCACCTGTCTGTCCATTGAGAAACCTTTCTTTTTTGATTTTTTTATTTTTTGAACTTTTGGAGAGATCTCTTACATCTCAAATATAACATGAAAGCTCATTGTTGTTGATAATCCATGAATGAACACCCATTCAGCCCTCCTTCTAGCGCCAAATAATGTTGATGTGAGTTTTGTACCACTACATAACATATAGCAATTGAAATACTTGATACAGCGTATCAAACACTCAACCCTCTCTTGAAAAAGTATATAAGAATACTCCAAGGTTCCTTACACCTGTGGATACTAACTCAGTTAAAATGATGTGATTTGCTGGTAATCACTTGGCGGCCTTACGTATGTTTATCTGGAAATATCTCAACTTCTACTATGATGGTGATAAGACTTCTAACTTTTGCAACCTTTTCAAATGATCTCTCAATTTATATCACTTTCAACTTTGCTCTTTCCAAACTCTCAAACTTCACTTTCCAACTTCTAATTCTCAACTTCAACTACTAAGTTACTGATTACTTCTACTATTACTCCTACTGAATGGAAAGATTGGCAAATGGACGGGGATCAAACCAAATGAAAGCTTACCAGCGGCTCTACTTCCATCGGTGCGATGAGTCTAAGGGTTACTCTTAGGATTTTCACACTAACACCTATCTTCCAACCCAACTTGAAGTACAAGCAGAAAGATAAAATGCAAGTAGAACTTGGGAGCAATTGACTAGATTACCACACAAGGCTCCTTGACAAGCCGTCAAGGTGCTAGTGGCCTAGTATAAGATCCTCATCAAACATTCACCAACATCACCATTACAACTAACCATTTACTTCTATTCTAACAACATGAAATGAAATTCTACTCTAATTTGAGAGATGAGAGGAACCATGCAAATACACCAAAATGATCATGTATATCCACCATGCAAGTCACAACAATGAATAAAGAACAATTTTGATAGTATTTTGGCAACAATTCTCCAACATAACTCTCTTTACAAATGAGTACAAATGGCCTTATATCGAGGCTCAAAATTACAAGTGGCCAAGATTAAGAGGCAAAATCAAGGGCCAAGATTAAACCTTACAAACCCTAATTAGGGTTACCATCTTTCAACCAATTACATGAGGGCACCAACTTTGTGGGCCAATGAGAAAATTACAATAATTTGTCAACCAATGAGAACATAGGACACTTGGCATGATTTGATTGCATGCACATGAAATTGCCACCTCATCAACCTTATCTTATAAAGTTCATTAATCCTTGAGATGAGATGAAGCCTTGAATGCTTGAGCTTGTCCTTAGAAATTTTCTCACCACCACTTGAACTTGCTTGTACTTGATGTCCTGACCTCAAAAGGGTGAGGTCTCCATACACTTGGGGTAATCTTGCCTTGACCTTGGTGGCTTGCCTAGGTGTGAACCTTGTGCAATTTAAGAGCCTTACTCTTGGCCACCGCCTTGAAATCAAACTTGACCTCTCTCAACCTTTCAATCACTTTCCTCCTTACTTCAATACTTTGCCATTTTTAACCTTCCTATTTGGATTTGATCTGCATGCATGCATCTTTGTTTCAATAACCTTGGGTTTTGGGGCACCTGCCCTCACCATATCTCCTTGATTGTTCCGCAATCCACCCATCACTGAGTTCATCAACTGCTTTCATCAATGCCTTCCTCCTTGGTTAACCCTTGACTGTCTTCAACTGTTTGAACTGCCACAACCTTGCCCTTTTGGCATAAGTACTTGCCTCAACCATAGTGGTGCGGTGTATCTCCCCAATTGGATTTGGTTCGACTGGCAAAGCATCACTAGTAGTCTTGCACCCGAATTGAAGAAGTAGGACCCCATGTAGATTTGCCCCCGATTTTGTACTCTTTAAGTTGCAACTCTAAATTCATGCTAGTGATCCTAATCCAATCAATCTTTCTTTACCATTTTCAATGCCTTCAATAAAACAAAACATCCAAGGATCAAACTGTGTACCTTTAGTAGAGCCCGGAATTTGACTGAGAAGCACGATGAAGTTGCTGCACTCTGATTTGTTGATCTGTCCTGGTGAGCCTCAATGCTTTGGTGTAACCAATTCTGCTGTATCATGTTTGCTGTTGGGTGAACACTTCCTTGCACAAATCCATACTATTTGATCCTCTTTGCCACAGGTGACTAGCTGTCTCTCAACCTCTCTCTTAATTGAATCATATCAAAGGTACCAATGTTGGTGTCTCCAACGTATTTCAATTTTGAGCGGAAGTTGAAATTGGGTATCATGACTTCCTTGTCTCCTATTTCAGCATTAATTTCTTTGGGTCGCTTGCTTGCATTGGCATCATTCATCCTAAACACTTATCACCCCCCGCTTTTTCTACAATGCTGGTGAAACTACACTTATCACTCCAATCTTCGCCTAGGGGTGGAATACTACACTTATCACTCCCCGCCGTTACCTTAAGATGGGCTACACTTATCACTCCAAATCTTCCTCCTAAGATGAAATGCAAGCAAGAACCAAGGGCTAGGAATCCTTCTTAATGCAATTGCCTTGGCTTGATCTTCAAAATCTTCTATCTCCACAAGAAAATCTCCCCTTCTCCAATTCACTCTCAAAATCTGATTGCTATGAATCTTCTATCAATAAATTCTTCTATTACAAATCTGATTTGCCTCAACTCAAGCTTCTTCTCTTCATCAAACTCTCCAATTTTCGAATTTGCTTTTCGCTCTGCTTTTTCGGACTGCTTTTTCAGATTGCTTTTTCGGACTGCTTTTTCGGATTGCTTTTTCGGACTGCTTTTTTGCTCTGCTTTTTCGGACTGCTTTTTGCTGCCAAGAGAAAAGGAGAGAAGTGAATGAGATGGTAAAATGAAGTGGGGGAGAGCTCCCCTTATATACCAAATTTTGCCTCCAAAAAAGCAAGGCCGACTTTGTAGGAGGAGGGAAAAACAAAAAATTAAAATTGCCAAATTAAACATGAATTAAATGAAATAAATTGCCCAGCCCTAGGGGATTTTATTTTAATTTAAAATTGGGTCAACCTAGTGCAAAATTATCGGTTTAAATTAGCCAAATCCGAAATTATCATAGGCCCTAAAATTGAAATTTTGAAAAAAGGTCATTTAGGCCTCCAATATAGCTTTAAACCCTCCCCATTGTGGACCCAATAACTTGTCTTGAATTTCACACCTCCTAGGCCTTAAAATACGTTGAATTTAACACACAAAGGGGCCCAATTTAAATTTCTAAATTACAAACACTTAGCCCAAAAAATATGATTTTAATGCATTTAATCATGACAACCAAAATTAATTTTTTTATTTTGCAACCCAAAAATCATTTTGCAATTTAATTTCCATTTGGCAATTTTATCTTTTTTTATTTTTGCAATTTATTATCTCTAATTGGCAACTTTAAATTTATTCTTTAATTTCCATTTTTCTCCACCAAAAAAAAAATTTACAAGATTTTCCCAAAAATATCCAATTTCACAATTAAATTTTGAAAATCTCGAGTTCTTCAATTTCATCAATTTTCAAAATTCATCTTAGTCTGAAAATTTTGCAAATTTGCCCTGCCAGATATTTTTCTAACAATCGAAATAAAATATTCCTATTGAATTTCGTTTGGCCTAAAGACAAAATCAACTGTTTAGGAAAATCAATGTTTCACACAAGGTGAAAACAAGCTATACCCTCCCAAGCACTTCAAAAATATCCCAGGTGTAAAATTTTCATTTCAAAACCTCTGGATCGCCCAAAAATTCGCTAAGGCACCCAAATACCCGGATCTAGAAAAATCGTCAAGGCTTGCTCAAAAAAAATGGGGGTCCCCAAATATTTTGGGGCGATGGTGTGAAAACCTCACAACAAAACCAAGGTGAACTAAAAGGGGGACATTACATTTTTCATATAAAGAAAAGACAAGACCTATGAAAGAAAACATGGACAGAAAAGAGAACATGTATAGTAAATTAAGAACTTCAAATTTTGTCGAGAAAAATATAAAACCATTATCCTAGAGGCAAAAGAAATAGATACTGCATCTGTATGTTGATATAACGTGGTTATTTAAATGCGTAGATGATTTGAAATATAGAAATTAGCAACCAAAACTATGGATGATGATTCAATTTCCAAAATTTAAATACAAATATTATTGGTTCAAAGTCCAGAAACAACTTTACAGACTCAAAGTTACTTCTGCAGACTCTTGGACTGGGAAATGATGCCAGCCATGGACTTGAACATCAACTGGGACAGATTTGGAAATGACTAGGAAACGTAGACTAAAATAAATAAACAGGATATAAGATGGAAGATAAAAGAAAAAGGAAAGGCAATGGAGACATCACCGAGATGGCCTGTGTGACTTTGTGAGGAAACAATTGGTCTGTTGTATGTACTCTTTGCATACTCTATTGATAAAAAAAAGTAATCTAATCAAATTCTCTCTCCTATCCAGAAAAAAGATGATGTACTTTGGTAAGTCGATTTGCAATTGCTAGAGTATTATGTGCCTACGTCATTGACCTTGTCTAGTGATTAGTTGTAGGCTCATTGATCTCCGATTGTACTATAGAAATGTAGCATCATTGGGAGAGAAAAATTGTTTTGAATTTCACTTTTAGTTTTTTTTCTCAAGTTTATCATCTTTACATAGCATGTAAATGAGGTATAATCTTTACATGAGCTGTATATGATGTCTATGATTTATTAATTTCCTTTGGTATTTTTTATCTTTGGGCATTGTCTATATTAAGATTAAATGTTGAGTTTGGTATGCTATTGGGAATGTAATATAATATTCCACTTCTTGTCATCTGCACCCTACTTTTGTGTTGGTCTTCCTTATAGCTGAATAAAAGTCAAAAAATCCATTGGTAGCTTGGGGCAAACTAGAAATGAAGAGACAGCTATATTGGGATGATATTCTCTAAATTGCAATATTACTGGAACAGCATTAGATCTCTTTCTAATGGATCTAAATTTCCTAAAATAACGGCAGTATGGGCCTTGAGCCATGGAAGTTAAATCAAGAACAAGCTCTCTTGACCAGACTGGAATTGACGCTTGATGTTTAAACTTTTGTATATTATTTTATCATTATGGCTTTGGGCTCAGAGATTTGCTGATTAATCAATTGCAATTTGGCAAGATTTATAATATGATAGGTCCAATGCTTGAAGAAACTAGGGATAAGGTTATAGCGCAATTCCATTTATTGCTATATGTGAACCTAGTTTTGAAGAGGAATACATTAACTTGAATTTTCTTCCATCAGATGAAGCTGGAGCTCCTTAAGGAAGTCGCAGTTAAGGCCATGCATGGCTGGGAACAGAATTTACAGCTTCATGACCAAGAAATAGATATTTATCAAAGTTTTCTTGAGTTGACACTGAGCATCTTTGGAAAGTTTGCTTTTGGTAGTGATTTAAGAAGCTCTATGGATGAGATTTTTCTTAGCTTTGGTCGGTACCTTTATAACAGGAGACATGGTATATTTCGACTTACATCTCCATTGCCTGCCTTTAGGTAATTTCTGATTGAATTATACAATGCTATAGTTTATAGCTAACATGTTAAAAATGTTTGCTTAATTGTATGAGACTTATCTTTTTGTGATTTGCAAACCTTCTTTAATTAAAAAAGGCTCTTTAATTTTTTCTAAATATTAATTAAAATACACAAATTATTTTTCAAAAAAGGGTAGTAAAGGATAATGCCTCAAGCACAAGGTCAAGCACCAAATAGATAATATTATTATCTGAAAATTGAAACATCAGTGTGGATTAGTATCAGGAATAGATGCATGTATAAAAGATCATACGGACAACTTTTGATATTTTCTGCTAAACAATGTGATCTAAGGCTGGTTGTAACTAGCACATACTTTCTGCAGGTCAGCTCAGTCAGCAGGCTGTGCTTGCAATGTGGTATCAGGTTATTGGGTCAAAAATCCATCTATAAAGCTCTTCCAACACCATTACCAGCCTGTCACATCTTTTAACCAGGTGGGATTCAAACCCTTATCCTGCAATCTGCCAGTGGCAGGTCTTACCAATGCACCTGCATATGTATCTGAGGATTAGCTGTCATGGTTTCATGTTAAGGTGTTTTTTGAACAGTTTGTGGGAGAATAACAGGTATACAATATGTAGAAAATAATTTAGTGTATATACTATATGTAGTGAATAGATGCTAAAACATCCATAAATGTTGCCTAAATAAGAATTATGTTGATACATGGAAACTAGACGGAACCTGATGGAAATTTGATGGGAAGTGGAGGAACAATATCAAACTCTGATAAAAGTGAAAAGTTAATTTTTCAATGGGCTGCCTATGATTTTTAATTTCCTTTTGCGCAGCTGTTCAAAAGTTCATGTCAAATTAGCCCTTGGGTGGTGTAATGGGAAGGTATAATATTTTATTAGGATAAAACTATGTAGTTTTCAAGTCAATTTCATTGACAATTTTTTTTTTTGAGAGTAGTGGTTTATAACAACTTATCTCTCATAAATACAAATGGCTCACTTGGTAGTTAGCACTCATTCTATATACAGAATGCTATAGAATTTTTCAAGATTCTCGCATATCCAATTCAAGTTTTACACTGTTACATATGGTGTAAGCCTGTAGAGACATGCCAGTATAGTCAATTCCAAAAAATTTAGGCATTATTTTTCACCATTTTCTCATTGGGAAATTTCTCTTATATGGAAAACCTTAATCAGTATTTCTTTTGGCTAGGCATCAGTCATAATTTTTTTTAATATGCTACGTTTAGCTGGATTGCCAAGACTCATTTAAAGGAACGAAATCCCCTTGTGGAATTCTACAAGAGGGGATCTTATTTACCAACTGCCATCTGTTTCCATGTTAATCAATCTTCGCTTCTTTGCCATGCATCAACCAGTTTTTAATTTTTAATATGCTAGGTTTAGGTGGATTTCCAAGTCCCATTTATTGGATTAATATCCTCTTGTGGACTTCTACAAGGTTTTCTCCAACAAATGCCATCTGGGAACTAATCACGCAAATATCATGGCAGCTAATCTTTGTTTAATTAATAACAGTAACTTCCAATGATGAGGAGGAAAGACTTGTAGTAAAAAGGTAATTTCTATCTTTGTTCAATTATTATCAGTTATTTTAATCACAAGGAAGATGAAGGTTTAATAGCAAAGAGGTAATGTAATTCATTTTGGAATAGAGTGCTGAAGAAGAACAGCAGCGACCATGCTATTCATGCATGGACAAGGGTCACTATTCTTGCATGGGTGAAAGCCCAATTTTTGGGCAGAGGGTAAAGACAATCGGTATAAATGTTTAGTTTATATCTAGTCTCGAAAGCTCGTTGCACAACAAACCGTATTGAGTATATATATTTAGAATTAATTATTAATTTTTGAAGCTTCTAATTAATAATTAAATGAAATGTTTTTCTGAACTTCCAATAGTTGTATAATGTGTCAAATTTTAAAATTAAATATTTTTGTTGTCTATGGGCCTACTGTTAACTCATCGTGTTAAAAGTAGGGGACACTTACTCAGATGAGATCCAGGTCCAGTATAGAATATAAGTTATCAACTGTGGTGGTTTTGTACTCACTAGATCTATTACATAATCTTTACTTTTGTTTTCAAAAGTTTTTTCAGAAAAAATTAATTATATTTCTTACCTTGTGAACTAGAAAGAATGGCCGCTTATTCTATATACTTAAAGAAACATAAGTTTTGCTGTTCTAGTGTATATTGTTGTGGAGTACCACCTGTAATACCCAGAATATAAAAAACTGACAAGCTCATTATTGTTTGAGACTGTGAGCAGATCAAAAGTTGCTGCTCAGGAGATTGAGGAAGATGAAGGCCAACTCCGAAGGATTGCAATGGACCTTTTGGAAAATGAACTGGCAAATCAACATTTTGAACCGGGTGGAAATGAGAGCTTGCTTACATCAATGCTTCTGTTGCTCAAGGAAGAAAATCTGACTGAGAAGCAGGTTGTTGACAATTGTATAACTTTTTTACTTGTTGGGCATGAAACTACTGCCATCCTTCTTACTTGGACCACATATCTCTTAGCTGTTCATCCAAATTGGCAAGAAAAAGCCCGGATTGAAGCTGCGGAGTTGTGGCAGAAGGGTGATCCATTGACTTCACCAGATTTAGGACGTTTGAAGATCCTGAATATGATATTATTGGAGTCACTTCGTATGTATCCACCACAACCTTTAATTGGTAGAGCTTGCATCAAAGAAAATTTTGTGGGAGAATTTCTGATTCCAGAGAAACTCGAGGTTATCGTGCCTATCCCTGCCCTCCATTATTGCAAGGAGTATTGGGGTGATGATCCTGAGGAATTCAGGCCTGAAAGGTTTTCCAATGGATTGCCTCGTGCTTGTAAGAATCCATTTGCTTTTTTACCCTTTGGCACGGGTCCAAGAACATGTATTGGTCAATCCTTTGCCTTTACAGAGGCAAGACTTGTTATGGCATTGATGCTGTATAGTTTTTCTTGGAAGATAAGTCCCCATTATAGGCATTTCCCTGATATCATAAGTTTGACACTATGTCCAAGTTTTGGCATGCCAATTATAATGGAAAAATTGGAAGCTTCATGAAGTTTACAGCAGTTTGAGTGGTTAGTATGGGCACTTACCATCCCATTATCAATGTTCTAATCTTGCAGACATGATGCTAAATTTCCACTGAAGATCTCTTACATTGCAGACAGGTTACTGTGTAATCTCTTCATCAACGGAAAAATTATTTCAGAAGATGCTGTGAGTAATCACTACATATCATGTTTGGAGGTCCATTTACAGGTTCAGGATGTTCTTGTCAAATTTGTATGAGAGTTTTGACCTTGTACATATTGCAGACTTTTGGATACACTACATTTTACAAATTACATCTGTCGAAAAATGCAAAGGAAAAACTTTTCATACTCCTTTGAGTGCTCTTAGTTGAAATTATTTTCCAGTATCTGTCTGTTAATAACATTTTGATTTCTTAACCACCATTTACAATTGATACAATTCATTGACGAAAGATCAATATAATATCTTTCATAGTAAACCATAGTTTTCTGGGAACTCTAGGTTATATATGTGACCATGAGTGCCTCTTTAAATTTGCCTTTTCAAACTACTCCTGGGGCTCTAGGATGAAATAATTTTAAATAAATAATGGAAATTATGGGGGAATACAGTAGTATTAGTTCATCCAGAAACATAGTAATCTGCATAACCACAATTTGTGTTCAAGGTAATCTTGCTGAAGGGGCTACTCTGCTAATAACGTTTTGATTTTTAACAACCATTTACAATCAAAGATAGATTTCATATATTTCATAGTAGACCATGGTTTTCTGGGAACTCTAGGTTATATATGTGTCCATGGGTGCCTCTTTTTAACATGAAGAAAGCTATTATCCAAAACGACACTTTAAATTCGCCTTTACAAAGTCCTTCTGGGGCTCTAGGATGAAAATCTTAAATAAATATTGGAAATTATGGGGAAATACATTAGTATTAGTTCACCAGAAACAGAGTATTCTTCGTAAGCCACAATTTGTGTTCAAGGTAATCTTGTTAAAGGGCTAATCTAGCTTAGAATCAATTCAGCCTCGGGTGTTTGGAGACGAGATAGATTGACTATTTGCCCTTTAGATGTTTCAAATACAGGAAGATTGGACATAAAGAAAGAGTTTGAGGGAAATGAGATGGAAATATGGTAAATTGGATAGACTATAGTAGGAAGGTGCATATTAATGAAAATAAAGATTTCTAGAATATGGAAACCAAAATAAGTAAAATCAAAGAGGTAGGAGGGATTTTAATAGAGAAATCATGGAAAATTCTATGAAGATAAAAATTGAAGGAAAAACAAAAAAAGTGATCATGGAAAGTGAAGACAAAAATGAAAATCAAGAAAATTCTACGTCTCTCAAAATAGTGACTCCAAAAGGAATTGAAGAAATAATATTTTAAGTCATTTAGTTAGAAATTGAAGAAAAAGCTAAAACTAACAATGGGCTAGAGGAGATCCAAGAAACAAAGAGTAAGACAGCCACTTCCAGTTGGAGAAGGTTCACAAATGTAATTCTCCAATTCCTAAGAAGGGAATGGTAAGGGCGAGTTCCAATTTTGTGGGAAAATTCATTCAAAAGCCGCCAAGCAAGCAGAACCTACGGTAACCATTAAGAAAACTCTTGAGAAATGTATTCAGTATTGTGATCACTTAGCTATCAAATCTTTGTATCGGAAGAAGGCCATCGAAACACCCAAAGCCGATGAAAATTCTAAGTTGGTATAGCACCTAAAACCTCAAATTGAAAAGTCTTGAATTCCTTGAGATAAATTTCTTTTAGTTAAGCAACTAGATGAAATAGAGAAACCTAAAACGGAACTGTTACAAGAAATAAAAATTGCCTCCAACCATTTATGAATTGTAGCATAAGTTTGGAGAAAATATAACTAGAACGTTGAAAACTCAAGCGGCAGTGCGTGCAGATTGGATGTGCTTTGGAATCCTACGAACGTCAAAGATATGAACATTTCCCAATCATCTTGTGTCTTAATTTGTGGTCACATTCTGAAGGTACCCATCATTTAACTTGCTAAGTGCATTGATCAGATTGCTGATGACAAGTTGAAAAATGTTGCAAGTTTTGTAGTTTGATTAAGAAGTTTTTCAATATTGACTTCTAGTTTAATGTCCATGGTGTTAGTCAATGCCATGACTTGTTGCTAAAATGAGAGTGTAATTGATATAGTCTCCTAGAATAATTATTGGTTTTAGTTTAGTCCTCTCCTAAAAGATATCTTCAATATAAGTTTATCCCATATCTTGGGGGCCATTCTCATTTATATTGAAGAAAAACCCTTTCCATACTAGTATAGACTAGCAACAAAAAATTAGAGGAATACAAGTTTAGACACAATTGAAGCTCCAACCAATCTACCTAGAAGCCTTAACATCAACAATACGTTTCAAGAAATTGAGAGCCTTGGAAGCCACCTTTTTTTCATTATTGCTTGTGTTAGAAGGATTTGGACACCACAAATGGGATCCATGGGACCATGAGACCACCACCGGCAATCAGTCCTGGTATAATTCCACAAGGTAGCCACAAACATAACATCCAAATGCCCAAGCAATTCTTGTCTAATTAGCACTTTAGCACTTTTTTTTGGATATCCTATCTCCCCACGCACAAATCTAGAAGAACCTCAACCATCATTGAAGATATGCCTATATTCATATGCATTTGATGATTTACATGCACCTAAAATCCACTATAGAACAAGAACGGTGATATTCGTAGTGACTTTTATTGCCTTTTGAAGGCAAGGTAATGGGCTATAAAATGACATTTATCATTTCTTAGTTAATAGGTGGTTGTTGCTATTCGTCTTGCAAGATAATGACACCTTAAGAAAGAGGAAGATTATTATTAAGTTAAGAAGCTTATTACCATTGTATCAACCTACAATATTGAAATGTTGTTTAAGAGATTATGTGATGGTTAGGATAACTTGGCACCCGCTAGGATTCAAGTCTTTCTTGTTGTCTTCTACCATCCTTATGTCACTTTACGCCTTTGGTGTAGGGAAGCCTTTAAAATTCCATATTTATTATGGATTTCTTATCTACTCCTTTTTATGGCCTCAAATGGCTTCAACCCTTCAGTTCATGCTAGCATTGATGGTTTACTAGTTCTAGACAATGGCACCTCCCAACAAGCATCCTAAAATATTAGTCCTAAAGGTTTTTCACAAAACAAGCACTTTGATTCTCTAGTGGATGTGGTTTAGACCATCCTTGAATTTGATGTCTGTGAGTACTTTGAGCATTTTATTTTGATTGGGTATTTGTTTGGGACAACTCCCCTAGAAAGCATGCTTAATGATCAGGGTAACAAGCATTGATATTTGCATGGGTCTGACTTAATTTTGTTCAAAACCTTAGTAAAGAGTTCTTTATTTTTCACTTTGTTGAGTCCAACCACATCGAGGCCATTTCAAGCATGTCCCATGGCATGTCTATTTGTTTGTATCAGTCTTTTAGCCTTGGATAAATGATTTGCTATCTCAAATGAAAAGGTGCTATGTATGCCAATTTGGCTTAAGTTCCTTGGTTTACCCCTTCCCTACCAGAACTTTTTAAACACCATTGTTGCTTCCCTTGGGAAGGTCTTATGTTGAGCATAATATATTTTATTAAGCTCATTCACCTAATTGTGTCTATGTGAGATTGACTTGTCCAAGGATTTGAAGGAATTTGTGGACATTCAAATTGGACATCTTTGCTGCATTTAGTTTGTGTTATACCATAATTTGGCCCATACTTGTTTCTGGTGCTAATCTACTGAGTATAAAACTAAGGATTGATCTTTGGTGCCCCTTAGGTAAAATCACCTTAGTTTGAGGTTTCTTCCTTGAAAATTGAAGAAAAATGGACTACAATTTCACATTGCAAAAAAAAGAATGCAACTCTGGTGGGTCATAGACAAAAGTCCAACTCACTTTGGATTAACTAGCTGCCAAGTCGCAAAAAAGAAAAGCTTCAAACCCTTCTTAGAAGGAAAATAGGTTATTCGACCAAGTGGTGAGCCTTCCTCCAAGCAAGTTCTCTTGAATGCCACAATTGGTGTTTTATTTATCTTCTCAACCAAAAGCTCCTACCCATTACTTTCCCTCTACTAAATATCTGTCAATTTGTCACTACTTGTCTAGGTGATTGGAGGAGGGAGAGTATATTACTAAAAAATAGAGAATGTCAATTCCCAACATTTAGTTGGGTAGTTTTCCATTAGAAGAATTAAAATACATTCCATAACATTTCATCAAATACTAAAATATTATGTCATCCTTCAAATATATTATACATAAAACATCATGTTAAATATCATTGCATGCCTCTTATTCCCAAACAAATATTTTAGGTAATGACTAGGAGACTCCCTTTCACCATTTTGTTATTGCTTTTTTTTGTAGATAAAAGGCCAAGGCCATAAAATAATTTTTATTATGAAACTGAAATACATTGTTCTTTGTTCGGTGCGGGCACTAGTAGGAAAGAATGGAGAAGAAAACCTCCAGTGTGGCGGAGTCTAGAAATTTAGAACTTTACATAAGTCATATGAGGACATTCCCTCATTTACACAGATGAAATGTACATATATAGACTAGATACAATTTAATTATAATCGTTTACATAGCTACATAGAAATCACTCCTCTTTGTTTTCCTTTGTATATGTTCACATTTTTTGAGGGTTATTTCTCTGGATCATAAGCCTGCATATCCCCAACTTCTTGGCCAAGATCATTGTTAGTCCATAAATAACTATTTCATTTGAAAAACTATGTATAAAATAGTTGAGCCTTCCTATTGCTTCTAATCAAAAGAAGGTTCAAGCAACAACATCTCATCAAAGACTCTATATCATATCAAAATCTTTCTCTGATTATTTTTTCCAATACTCCTGTTTAAGAGGAGAATTATGTGATTCTTCTATCAGCAGATTAAACCCATTGTAGCTATACCCACTTTAAACCTTTTTAACTTCAAAAGAGTATCACTAGAAGACAAAAACAGTAAGTTTGAATTCCTTTCGTTATGACATCCTTAATTATATGTCAATATACAACCTTAAGCAATCTGTTCATATTCCTAAAAAATTTAAACTTTCTTTATACTTTTGTACTCAAATCCATACATTTTCAGATTTTGAATGTTTTATCCCTAAGTTAGAAGAGAAAAAGAACTGTCCAATATATATATATATATATATATATATATATATATATATATATATATATATATATATATATATATATATATATATATATATATGATACTCCATCCTGTATCATACTAATCTCTCTTGCTAGCCGTTCCCATCTATTTCCATAAAATGTTTACTCTCATTCACAATCATCCATACCTTGAATGATCAGAAGGCAAAAGTTATACCGATGGTAGTAGGAAGACTCATCGACATGTGTACCCCAATGAGAATGAACAAGAAACCAAATAAATGAAATCGGTAAAACATACAATGATAAGGAGAATGATTGAACACTAAGGTATCGACATAGCAAACACAAGCAACAAAGGGGTTAATTGGTCTTATCGATAGCCAATGAGGTTATCGGTAAGACTTACACTGACAAGAAGTCCAAAAGAGAATAAAGTATCGACATAATCTTTACTGATGAATGTCATCGGTATAGTTTGAGTGAATTGAATAAGTTTTACATAGTCCCTTTGTCACCTGATAAAGATCTCGGTATCACCTACGATGATACAGATTCTGAGTTTTTAACAGAAGTGTCGCGGTGACTTAAACTGATGAGAAGGAATGAAGACACCGGAGGGAGTCACACATATGGGCATATCGGTATAGCAATACACTGTGGTGACACCTTTTTCAAGTCACCCCAATATCCGATGGTATTATCGGTAGGATTTATGTCGATTGCGTTGATAAAGGACTATCAACCAAAAAGTGAAGTTGTTTTCCCGATGGTAAAGCTATCAACCAAATAGTGAAGTTGTTTTCTAGATGAATATGTTAATGTAACCATTGGTATATCGACAAGAGTCTCCCCGACAAATGCCATTGACATAAATAGTGTTAGCGGTAGAGAAATTTGAAGGTTGAGTCAACCCTTGATGACTTTTCCAAGATAACATATGCCGAAAAAAAGGGGGTTCCAGAACAGAAAGAAGTTACACCAATGGCACCATTATGAAATATTTTTCAGATTAACTTATACCAATGAGTAGCCATTGTCATATCTATTTTCAGTTTTTGATTTCATAGAAGTTCCAATATATATTTACTTGTTTAGAATTCTATGTTTTTATATATCGTTACCTATCTATGATTACCCTTAAAAGTACTCCCCATGGTTACCATTCTATGTAGGTGTTTTTCTTTCGACCCGGTAGGTTTCTAAAAGTTATTGCCTACCGACTTCCTTATCCAACTTCCGCTATCTCCTCAATCCTTTCCCTATCAGCCGCTTTATTTCCTAGTTCATCTGCTACCCCATTTCCCTCTCGATAGATGTGATTAATGGTGCAATGTCTAAAGGTTCCCAATATTTCCATAGCCCTCCCTACTAATTGTTTAGAGTCCAGTTGGGAGTTTTCCCTTCTCTGATAGCATTCACTATGATTGTTGAATCTCCCTCAATTTCTAAGTTGTCCAATCTCAATCCTTTTCATAGTAGCAGACCCTCAATTAGAGTAGTAGCTCCGCAATGTTATTTGAAGCCTCACCTATTGGCTTTGTCTTCCATGCTAATTTATTGCCTTCCCAATTATGGATGTAACTTCCTATCCCCGCCACTCCAGGATTACCCCTAGAAGCCCCATCAAAGTTTAGTTTATGCCATCTATATTGAGGCACCACCCACTTGCATGTCTTTTTTTGTTGTTGTTGCTTCCCTCCTCTGCCTTACCTAAAGGGAGGGATCTTTAGGCCAAACCATTTGTTCCTAATGTGATCATCCCAAGTTGTAAACTTCAGGCATTTACCTCCTTCCAAGTCCCTTTTGTTTACTACTTCTACTATATCCGCTTCTAACTTATTAATGAATTATTCTATATTAATTATGGTGTCTTTGAAGATCCTCCTATTCCTCTCTTTCCATATTTCCCCCAGGAGTAACGATGGTGCTATTATCCACAATTTGCTATAGAGGTCCCTACTCTTATTTCTAGGTCAACTTTGAAAGAGCTTGACATTACTATCCGGTAAGGCAGTTTTCCAATCTAATCTTTTTAGTAACCATTGCCAACACCTATTGGTAAACTCGCCTATTAGAAATAAGTGATCCATCGTCTCCTCCTCTTTCTCACAAAGAACACATCCAGAAGGGCCTTGGTATCCCATTTTAATGAACCATTCTGCTATGAGTATCATTTCATGTAAGGCTTCCCATGTAAACATACCCGCCTTAGGGAGACAATTCTTATCCCAACATAGGTCTAGAGGCAGGTCCAATTTTCTTGTTTATAGAGTGCTGCAAATCCATCCTTTACATTATATTCCACATTTGTTGCATTTTCCCACACTACTCTTCCATCTTTCCTCCTAGGGGTGATTCTCCTTTGATTTAGATTTTCCTCCATCTTGGTGGTAAAATCCCTTGGTAGTTCTAGGTCATTTAGCAACTTCCATCTCCATCCCAAAGCTATATTATCTTCATGGTATTCTATGTAATCTTTGACATAAATGCCTCATTGGGTTTTGAGGTATTCTATAGTTTCATCATTATCTAAAACTGATCTAAGGGGTGGATATGCCCCCCAAGAGTCTTCCCAAAAGAGGGCTTTGTTACCTTCCCAAATATCCCAGGTTATACCCTCTATAATTATCTCCCTGCATTCTTTAATGAAATTCCACACTCTTGATCCATTTAGAGGGGATTTGTGTCTAAAAATGCTTAAAGGATCCATTCCATCTAAATATTCATGTCTTAGAATCTTAACCCATTTGGACTATGGGTCCTTATACATTTTCCAGACTAGTTTTGCACCTAAGGCCTTATTCTATTTCTTGATATCCTTGATGCTTAATCCCCCATCCTCCCTTGATTTACATATATGTTTCCATTCTATAAGTGTAAATCTTGTTCTTGTCATTTGATCCTTGCCAGAAGAAAGTCCTTAGCTTTTTTATGATTTCCTTATTGACTCCTTTAGGCAAACTATAGTACATCATTTGGTATATCGGGATTGTTGATAGGATGGATTTGATCATAGTTGTTTTTCCTGCATTTGTCAGCCATTTCCCTTTCCAAGACTTCACTTTTTGGTCTAGGTTGTTCATTACATTTCCCCATAGGTTAGTTGATCTATTTCCTTTGTCCAAGGGCAATCCTAGGTATTTACAAGGGATCTCCCCTTCTTTAAAATCAAGGATCCTACAAATCAATCTTTCTACTGCTCTTTCCATATTGAAGAAGAAGATTTTTGATTTATCTTTATTTATGTGTTGTCTTGATGCTTTTGAATATTTGTCTAAAATTCTTTTAATAGTTTTTGCCTCCTTTATACTGGCTTCTCTGAAGAGCATGTTGTCATCCACAAACTGTTGGTGGGTAATTGGCTCTAGTTCATTAGTAATATTTATGCCCTTCATTTCCCCACTACTTCTAGCTTGGGTTAAGGCACTTCCAAGGGCCTCTTCCATAATTATAAAGAGGATTGGTGATAACGGGTCTCCTTGTCGTAGACCCTGAGAAATGTTAAAGAAGCCCTTAGGTGAGCCATTTACTAAAATGGAGACTCAAGGGCTAGAGATACATTCATAGATTAAGTTAATCCATTGCTTTGATAACCCAAAGGCCTCTAAACATTTACACAAAAATCTCTAATCTACTTTATTGTAGGCTTTCTTAATATCTAATTTAATTAACATGCTAGGTTCATGGTTATTTTGTACTGAATGAATAGCCTCATGGGCTATAATAACTCCATCCAGAATGGATCTTCCTAGTACAAACCCAGTCTGCTCTTTTGAGATAAAAAAAAGTTAATACTTTCTTTACCCTATTTGCCAGAGTTTTAGTCAATAACTTGTATAGTGTGTATTGCATAGTGAGATCGGTCTATAGTCTTCAAAACTCTTCGGATTTGACTTCTTAGGAATTAAAGTTAAGAAGGTGTTGTTTATCTCTTTCAAGATGCACCTTGAGTTTCTTATGTTCTCTAGCACTTCTACCACTTCTTGTCCTAGAAAATCCTAACATTTCTAATAGAAGATTGTCGAGAAGCCATCCGGGCTCGGGGACTTGTCCAAGCTTAGATTTTTTAGGGCTTCTTCTACTTCCTCCCTTGTAGTTTTTACATTGAGCATTTTGTTATGGTCTTCAACTATAATTCGGGGAATGTTGGTAATAATATCTTCCTGAGATGATATATTAGTTCCTTTTACATTGTTAAGGATACTCTCGAAATATCTAACAGCTTCATTTTCTATACCTTATGAATCCTCAACAATTTCTCCATTAGGTGTCTTAATTCTTGAGATATTGTTAGAAATTTTCCATACTTTAGTGTGTTATGGAAAAATTTAGTATTCTTGTCCCCTTCGGCTAACCATGTTTCCCTGGATCTCTGTTTCCAAAAGATTTCCTCTTTAGCTAAAATGTCTTTGTTTTGTTGAAGAAGCTCCTTTTCTAATATATATGATTCCTAGTTCATGCCCTCCCTAATCACCATACTATTTAATTCATCCAAACCTTTTCCTAGTTTTTCCTTGGTCTCAAAAATTTTGCCAAATTTTTCATTGTTCCATAGAATCATTTTCTTTTTAATATATTTCAGTTGTGATATAAAAACAAAGGCATGTGAGCCCTCAAATTGACCTTCTCCCCACCAACCTTCCACCTACTTTAAGAATCTCTTCTCATCCACATTCTTTCAAATTTGAAAGGATTTCTATTGGATTTTGTAGCCTCCTCTATAGTGAGCTTAACTAGATAGTGATCCGAGCTTGAGGTAGTCATAATCTGTGCTTTAAAGTTCCAATTGGACTGTCCCAATTCCCCAATGAAGAAAAATCTGTCCAACTTCTCATCTATGACTCAGACCAGTTCTTTTATTAGTCTAGGTGAATTTCCTCGAATCCATAGCTACTTCCATACCGTTATTTTGTTGTATTCAATCTCTACATTCCTTCATTTGCGTTTCTCTAGTATTCCCCCCTATTTTTTCACTTGCGTTCAAAATTGTGTAAAAGAGCCTCCCCCATGAAGATAGTCTTAGTAGGGTGGTTTTTAAAAAGATTTCCTAGTTTTGTCCAAACTTCCCTTTTTTCATGAAGAAATTTAGGTCTGTATATATTAATAAGGAGGAAATTCATATTACTATTAATACTTTTAACTCTACCGCAAGTCCAGTATTTAGTACTACTTACCGGATCATATACAACACATTTTAGATTTCATATGATCCCTACCCCTCTTGAGGCTCCTTTCGAGGGTGTTCCTTCTATCCCCCACATGCCTAGCTTCCTATTGTGAACAATATACTCTTTCCCTTATTTTGTTTTCCGAATCATAATTATATCCGTTTCAAAGGTAGATAAGAAACACTTTAGTAAGCGTTGTTTGTTAGGGGCATTTAGTCCCCTAACATTCCATGTGACAAGCCTCATTCTTCTTTGGGAAGGTACTTCCCCTTCCTTGCATCTAGTAGCGATGTTATCTTAGCTTGTCCTACCACACTCCCATCTAAAGTTCCGAGTTCACTTAAAGATTTTCTACCTCTTCTCTTGACAAGCTTTGCACAATCTGGGGAGGATTTTCCCTAGATGTTTTTGCTAAGCCCTAGATTCAATGGAGACTCCTCTCCCACCCCCATTGCCTTCTCTTGGCCGTCTATCTCACCATTATCCATCGATTCTAAGATTTTGATAATTAGATTCTGATTTTCTATAAGATTCCTTTCGTCATCTGGATTTTGATGGATATTTAATTCTAAGAAGTCATTAATTGCTTCAATCTCCATCCCTTCTACTCTATCCTCTCTCTGATAGAAAGTAGGGCTTTTATTTCCTTTGTCTTTTAGGATTTATATCCCATTCCTGAGCCAGTCTTCATCAATATTAGTATGACCCTCTTCCACATTTTCTACAACCTCCTCTAGTTCTCTTGTGTCAATGTCTTTATTCTCCACTGCTATCTCTGTCTCTAAGTATATCGCCATTTTCCCTTTCATTGTTAAGCTCCACATCCATAGTCCAATTCTCTTTAACTCTTCCATTTATTGTTAATTCAATTCATTGCTTACCATCCTTTTCATAGACTCTACTTGATCCAAGATCTCCATTAGAGATTTCTCCTATTCCTTCACTCCAATGTCCTCCTGAGAGGAATTATTCTCCACTGTGGGATTCCTAGAGCTACTATGATCTATTTGGGCACCCCCACCTAAATTCCCTCCCTTCATAGTGTTATTTGAATTTCCTAGTGCCTCTCTTAGTTGGATTGTACTCATCCTTTCATTGTCAATATTCTTCTAATTCTCTACTATTTCTCCTTCCTCAACTCCCTCCACAACCTCTAATGGTAATGTCTTCACTATGAAACCGCCATGTTCATGGTTGAAACTAATTCCCACCTCATGCATCTAAGCTTCCACATGTTGATATTGCTCTCCTTCCTCTTCCCTTTCTTCAACTTTGCTAACATAACCCTTATAGAAAACTGGATTAATCTCAAAAGACATATTCCTACTATTAATAATAATTGGTTTCAATGTCTTTATGTTAATGTTCATCCTAACCATTATAACATTGTTGGAAAAGGATAAGCACTCATTCACCATTCCTACAAAGGTTCCTATCTTGTTACCATTTTTTCTTAAAATATCCTTGTTGATAATTTCTACAGGAAGGTTCGACAGTAATATTACTCTTTCTATTTTAAAATCTGTTAGGTTATATGGATTAAAATTTGGTTGTCAATCAAAAAATTTGAAATCGAACCCTCTATATCTAGGTGATTTACCCATTAAGAATTTATTTTTTCAGTTCTACTTTACAACAATTAATATACAAAAATTCTTCTGAAATGATAGCAATACCTACCCGTCCCTTGAAAGTTTGAAAAATACATTCTGCAATTTGTTTCACCGGTGTACCAAAACCACACCATCTTGCAAAAACCCCAAACTTTTTGCATAGCCCCTGTGTGCGTTCTATTACCCTATCATTTATTTCCAAAGTAATCTTATCCTACTCCATAGGGTGAGATCTATTATTCGTGGTCATATCCAAATGTGAATCTCGAGGCGTCATGTTGTTGCGGATTGCCTCATAAGTTTGTTGCCTCCTAGGATTGAATGGGCGTCTGCCCTGTTTTGTGTTCATTCGCAAAGAATGGCTCATATTTAATATTTTATTTTCGGGAACTGGTTTTAAAAAACCTTCCTCCACGGATTACAGGTGAGAAACCTGTTCTGAATTGGTCAATTGGAGACACTAGCTGAGCGGAGAGAAGCGGCTGAGGGTGGAAGGTGTACCCTAAAAGAAAGAATCCTTTGCACCCAACTTCCCCCATACTTGCACTCGGCCTTGATCGCTCTTTTCGATTTAACAGTTTTCCAAGCCATCTCTTCCATTAGAGGAGGAAGGGGAGCCATGTTCCCCCACCTGGAGCTGCCAAACCCATCACATACTTTGTTCTTCTATAAACAAATTCCTACTTATCGATGATTCACTTGATATTCGATAAATGCAGAGCCATTGGATACTAATTTCTCATTAATATCGAATACCGTTTTGTTATTGTTATCTCTCGCATTGTTATTTCAATGTTTCATTATCATTGTGTACCTATTCACACTAATATCATTTCTCAAAATCTTCTTTTATGACTTTATGAATTGACTTACTAGCACTTTGAGGGTCTTATACAAGCACACTTTTCCCCTTTGTGAACATTAAGATACTATTTGCAAGCAACAAAAAGTAAAGCTCTTTACAAAAGTTAAAAACTAAAGTTGAACATCTAAGTATAATTTAGCCATGAAAGTTGATATTTTTTAGTTGTAGGGATAGTTGATCATATCGTCCATGTCAATTATATCATGACATACAAACTAGTATAAATATGTAAAATATATTTATCTAAAAATATTGAGAAAAGTCTTGAATTATCTTATTTTATTTCAAAACTGTTAAATATTTTTAAATTTTTATTTATATGATCGTGACATGATGCTTCATGTCTTGTTGCCATTAGAGTACACCTCTTAATGTAACAAACAACCCAAAAATTTGGAAAATTCCAACAACATAATAAAAGGATTATGGTGATAACAATTATGATACCAAATGTAACAATAACTAGAATTGTAATTTTTTTAAACTTGCATGTGTATTTTGTACTCATTTTAAGATTATTTTTACGAGTAACCATTATATTAATGATATTCCTCTTTGTTTATGTTAATAATAATCAAAAGGTGAGGGAAATCACCTACCACAAACACATTTAAATACTTGTTAATAGAAGAAAGATTGATAGATGTAATAACCATTTTAGACTTTTCATTTATAACCTATTGAAAGGGAATATCAAAGCCCTTTTACATAAACCAAGAATGATAAATAAATAACACCAGCATTTAGAATCTATCATAGATCAAAAGAATTGGATTTAGAGTAAATAAATAAATAACATAAGTATTTAGAATATATCATAGATCAAAAGAGTTGGGGATGCAATAAAAAAATATTAAAGTAATGACATTTGGCTAGAAATATTATGACAATTAATGGAATAGATTGCCAACTATGTAGGGATATCAATGACGACCAAGCAAATGCTTCAAAATCAATAAATATTTTTATTGTCACCTTGATAATTGATCTTTTGAGTACATTTCTAACCTTTACCTCATAAATTTGATCTAGAACTTTATCTAATCTCTATGAACTTTTGAAGTGCCAATCCATCCCTCGTTGATGTCCTTATTTTGCCTTTGGAGAAAGCTATTTTTGGGGGTTCATTGGTTTACACTTGCAGGGTAATTGTTTGCCTTGTGTCAAACAATATAAATATGTCAATTTAAATGGCATATAAGAGACCATGGATAACACTACCAAGATACAATATGTCCTAGATTTCTATCCAATGTAGAGTTTTGGAGAAACCCTCCTTTATAATGCATACAAATAATAATTAATAGTCTAAAAATGAGATCTAGCATGTAATAATTATATCTAGGTAAATATATTGCAATATCTAAAATGAACTAGAATTACCTTTTAAATACAACATCAAAGATTAAATGACATGCTTCCTTTCTTGGTTTACTGCACAATAATCACAATGAGAGATAAATTGAGTCCCAAATTTGAATTTTAAAAATTGAAAAATCATTTTTTCAACTACTAATTGTACTAAAGTTAAAAAAGAAAAAGAAAAAAAACCTAAAAACATGAAAATAAATATAAAATAAAACTCGAAATTCATCCCTCTCAACTAAAAATTATCATTAATATATTTATTATTACATTAAAATTAATAAAATCTAAACAAATTTAATAAAAATACAAAATACAAAATGTGAACATAACTTAAAACAAATTAGATAAAACCCAACAAAGAACTCATCCAATAAATAAAGTACTTGTTTGCCGGGTCCAACAGTTGAAATGAATTCCTTTTATGCATTCCTCAAATAAAGTGACTCAAAAGGGTTAAAGCACACTAGTTATCATCACATACTATTTTTGATGGGTCACATGAAAAACACCCTTTTTTTTAGTGGGTTACATGGATTATTATTTTTATAGGTCACATGAAAAACAACCTAATTGTGGCATCCACTTTATGAAAGGTAATCATCTAACTACTTAACCCCCTCCCATGCATTCCTTGTTTCTTACAACAAACATTATATCTTTTCCCACGTATCCATCATAACATGTCATGGAAAAACATTTTATTTAACTCTCTTCAAACTTCTTTTATTATTTTTATTATTTTTATTATTTTTTAGATTGTATGTTTTCTAAAAATGAATTATAAATAATGGTTTATTTTATTCATAAAATTCATTTATATTAACATTTATTTTTATTTTTATTTTTACACAAAAGTAATAAGACTATATATATTTATTATTTATTATGGATATAAGATATAGAAAGTGCATCATATTTACATAATGTTTTTGATTACGGTAAAAATAGATTTTGAAGGGGCCCCAAAACCCTTTAACAATAGAGACAAAAGATAAGCATGAGATCCCTAAGAACAACTAGCTGTCCCAAAGAAGGGAACAGACTACAAAGGGTCAAAACCCAAATATTCAATAAGCTTGTACACAACAAAAAACAAAAAATGCTGGACAAAAAACAAAAAAGAGAAGACCACCAGCACAAAGATCAAGACATAGTCTTCAGGAAGCCCTCAGATTCCTCCAGCTGGGCTTGCATGATCTTAACATTATCTTTCAAACTCTGAATGTCTTGATCTGCAATCTTGAGCTTCTTTTTAGTATTAGACCTAGTCTTGGTGCCAGGTCCCATCTGCTAACTAGGATCAATCAGGTCAATTTTGTCACTCAGGGGGGCGTCTTTGTTTCCTTCCAGCATTTTGCTAAGCGTATTCAAATTCTCTAGAGTAGACTTCATTCCTATATTAGCCAGGCTGAGCAAATATTTCAGCATTTCCTCATTCCTGCTTGTCTTCTCATGGATAGGGATCATGGCAGTCTCAATTACTTTTTTAATTCTATCATCCAAATCTGAACCGTAATAAAAATCACTGACATTAGGTTTGAGAGAAATCTCCTTCCTGATTTTTTCAATAGTATCCTCAATAATAGGATTCTTATTTTCTAGTTTGATACATCTGTTCTTCAGTTCAACCAGGTCATTCTGTACCCACTTGTCCAAATTGTAACTGTAGATGGATTTGTTCCTAGCAATTTCTAGGGGGGTCAGAATAACTATTCTTTTTACCTGCAAATCCATCTTTCTGATATCGTCCGGAAGAGAATGGGACCTATTACAATCAAGGGTTCTCTCATTGTCATCCTTCTTGTTCTCTTTTCGGGCGCTGGGGGAGTCATGGGAGTCCAGGTTTTCCTCTTCCATAACCCTAAAGCTATTTTTCCCCGAGTCCTCTGCATTGCTGTCAATTAAGTTTGTATCATCCTCTTTGCCATCATTGTCATCAACCTCAACCTCAATCTCAGAAGTATCTTTGTCATCAGTATTGTTAATCTCTAGAGCTGGGATAGGCTTGTCCCCTCTATTCTGATTATCCTGGCCATCCTTGGGGCTGCCCATGGCGTTAGAAATGTCAGGATCCTCCAAGTCCTTCTCCTCAGGGGTCTGGGTAGTGGGATTAGGTTCAACATTTTGACCCATCTGGGTATTCTTCTCAACCTTGGTCACATTATCCTGAGGATTCAGCTTAACACCTTCAGACTCCGACCGAACAGGGCTAGCAGAGGGCTCAAAATTAGTTTTGTCAGAAATAGAGGCATTGCCATCACTCGAGTTCTTGACATTCTTCAGACCATCCGAAGACTTTGAGGGGGCCGGCTCAGAGGGGAGAGAACTTTCTTAGGTTTTTGTTTCCTAGGCGAAGAGCCAATTTTCTTCCTTTTCTTGACCTGGGTAGGGATAGGTTCAGGAATGTGATCCCTCGCATAATCAGCGATAAGGAGGATGAGCCCAACATGGAGGATGGGGAAATTCTTCACTCTATAATCAGTAATGGTCTAATTGAGTGAACAGAGAAGAAAGTAGGGAAAAGAGATTCTTATGTCATGTCTGAAGTGATTAACTAGGGCAAAATGGTAATTATAGACCCTAGAAAATCTCCCCTCAAGTGTAAAATATTCCATGATGACCTTGATAACAGAACCCCAGATGCTATTAATATTATCCATTTCAACGTAATCTTTCTTACCTTTCACCAAAAGAGCCCTCTCCTCATCAGTGTCAGGAAACTTCTTGTAAGCTTTGGTTCCAACCTTAATCTCTTTCGAATACTTCAGACCATCCAAAGGGAGACCAGTTATGTCCGAGAGGAGCTCGAGGCTGAGGCTAAAATATTTTCCAGCCAGGTTCACCGTGCCCTTATCCCAACCATTAGCAAAGGATTTAGTAACATCATTGTTGAAACCATGGAGTCTCTGGAGAAACCGATGGACATGGCCTTTTTTCAAAATGCTCCAGACTTTCTTATCTTGCTTCCACTTGCATTCCACTGGCTCTTCTCTCCTAAGATCACCACCCATAGACGAACACTCTCCCTGCTCTTTTTTCATATGCTTCTTATGCTTAGATGGAGGAATGCTCTCAATTTGGTAATTCTTTAGCTTAATAAATTTGTTAGACTAGTTCACTGTCCTATTCACATGCGCGAACTGGAAATAATTACTAGCAATGATAACAACACACATCAAATTTTGATATTTCATAATGGGTGGATAATTCCACATCTTAGAGATGTACTTAGCATTATTTTGAGTGATGTTCGATATCACTCCAATCTGAAAGGAATTAAATAATATCATTAGTACTCCTATTAATGACTCCTTCCTTGTGCCTATGTTTATCATAATTAATAGATGAGGTAACAACATCATTATAGATTGTATTTCCAATCCATTTTTGAATCCCCTCACTTTTGGCTCCAATATTGGCAAGGCAATCAGCAACCTGATTGGTCTCTCGGTAATTGTGAGATATATGGAACCCCTCAAAGGATTGGGCTATAGTTTTGATTTTAGTAATAATGTGATCAATAGTCCAGGAGGGGGTATTGATATCTTTAATATTATTTATAATATTTAAAGAATCACCTTCAAGCCAGACTCTTTTGAACCCCAATTCTTCCATCGGCAAGATAATATTGAGAGCAGCCAAGGCCTTAGCCCTATGATTAGTCTGAATTCCCAAGGGAGCAGAAATGGCACCCAAATAGTTACCATTACTATCTCTGATAATTCCACCACCCCCAAAGACACCCGGATTGCCTTTGGAGGCCCCATCAAAATTAGCTTTAACCCAGCCTATAGGAGGAGCAATCCAAATAGAGGAATCTCTAGGAGAGCTAGTGTTATGATTGAGGTGAGGAAAATTCCAAGTAGACCAATCCACATCAGGGAGGAAGTTCCTGAGCTTGCTCTTACTATTGATGATAGCATTGCTGAAATTTTCCTTAATAGCTCTAGAAAAGATTTTGTAGATTATTTCAGGATTGGCTTGTTTCTCTCTGAAAATTCTATTATTTCTTTCCTTCCATATACACCAGCAAAGATGAGGCAGGATGAGATTCCAGAAACTTCTTGCAAGATCATTGTCAAAAGGGCATCTCCATTGGGTGATGAAGTCTTGCCAAGAGTTAGGAAAGAGCTAGCACAAGTTCCAATTTTGAAAAACCATGGACCAAACTCTCTAAGTAAAAGTACAATGAAGCATAAGGTGGTCACAAGATTCAGCTTGATCCTTGCAAAGAAAGCATCTATTAACATGACAAAAACCTCTTTTAACTAGATTATCAATTGTAAGGGGCTTATTCTGGATAAGGATCCAATAGAAGAAGTTAATCTTAGGAGTAAGAAATTTATACCAGATAGAAGCACACTGAGGCTTAACTTCCTTGGAGAAGAAAAAGGAACAAGCAGAGGCCACCAAGAATTCACCATTAGAAGAAGGGTTCCACACAATTTTGTCAGGATTATTGACTTCTCTGAACCAGGACTGCAACTCAATCATGAGAGGAGACAGACTTCTATCAAGGCTAGAAAGATCCTTCCAAGAGTTATTATTCCAATAATCAGAGACTTTGCATCCAATAGTATTTTTAGCTTGCATTATAATATCCTTCCACTTTTGTCTTTCAGATAGGGGCCGATCATGGATCCAAGGATCATCCCAAAAGTCAATGTTGGTCTCTTCACCTAGTTTCCACCTTATCCCTTCTCTCAAGAAGTCAATGGAGGAGCAAAGGCTATTCCAGATATAAGAGCCATTCACCCTAGCATCATTGTTTAAAAGATCCTTCAAGCTGTTGGAATTAAAAAGATATTTGCTTTTAACTATGCCATTCCATTGCTTAGTATCCCCAAAGACTCTCCAAACCTGCTTAGCCAAAAGGGCCTTATTGACAAGCTTGATAGTTCTTAGCCCCAAGCCCCCTTTACTCTTGGGCTTACAAACCTTTTCCCAGGCTATCAAACTAAGTCTTTTTTTATCTTCAACACCAGTCCATAAGAATTTTTTTGGATAGTTTCAAGCACCGTCACAAACTTGTGAGGAATCTTGAAGAGACTTAGAGCATACATAAGCATATTTTGCAGAGTCGACTTCAAAAGCTGAAGCTTACTGGAGCTGCTGAGGAGGGCACCTTTCCATCCAGCCAGTTTCCTGTTGTATCTGTCAACAATTTGGTTCTAGAAGCTGTCAGGGGGTTTAGAGCAAAGGGGAAGACCCAGATAAGATGAGGGAAGGGCACCAATGCTGCAACCAAGTATTTTGGAGATCTTAGCCTATCTCTCAAGGGGGGTATTGATAAAATATAAGAAGCTCTTATTCCAATTAATAAGTTGACCCGTAGCCGAGGTATAAATTGATAGGGCTTTTTTAAGATTCTTGGCTTCTTTAACAATAGATTCACCCATGAAGAGGGTATCATCAAAAAATTGTTCATGGGAGCAGAATGTTCTGACCGATGAAGGTTGGAGACCAGAGATAGTTCCATCATTGACAAGTTTAGAGATATATCTTCCCAGCCCTTCAGCCAAAATAGCAAACATGATAGGAGATATAGGATCCCCCTGCCTAAGACCCCTTGAGGGTTTGAAGAAATTGGAGGAACCACCATTCACAATAACAGAGGAAGAAATAGTGGAGACCAACTGATCAACAATTTTAATGACCCCCACATCGAAACCAAAGCAACTTAAGACTTTTTGGAGAAATTGCCAGTCAACCCTGTCATAGGCTTTAGATAAGTCCAATTTCATGAGAAAGCCCTGTTTCTTGGTAGCTTCAAGGGAATGGATATTCTCATGAGCAACCACAATAGAGTCAAGGATTTTTATCCCTGGAACAAATCCATTCTGCTAAGGAGAAATAATGGAGGGCAGCAAAGATAGCAATCTAGAAGTCATTACTTTGGCTATGATCTTGTAAATCCCATTACAAAGGCTAATGGGTTTGAAAGAATCCACCGTGTTGGAACCATGTTTTTTAGGAATAAGGACCAAGAAAGTGGCATTGAGTTCTCTAAGAAGAGCTTTGGTACCAAAAAATTCTTTGACAGCATGAAGAACATCTTGACCAGTGATCTCCCAGAACTGCTGAAAGAAGAAAAGAGGGAATCCATCAGGACCCAGAGATTTATCCCCTTCAAAGGAGAAAACAACATCTCTAATTTCCTTATCATTGGGAATAGCTTTGAGTCTAGAATTGATATCTTTGTCTATGATTGAGGGAATAGCAGAGAGGATATCATGTTGGCTCTGAGAGTCAAGGTTATCTTCCTTGGAAAGGAGAAGAGAGAAGGCCTGGACCATTTCCTTTCTTATATCTTCTTCCTTAACCAGAGTCTTATTATTCACAATAAGGGAAGAAATTTTGTTTATAGATTTATGTTTCATGGCTGTCATGTGGAAGAATCTGGTATTTTTGTCACCATCTTTAAGCCAAATGGCTCTTGATCTTTGCCTCCAAAATGACTCCTCTTTAGAAATAATATTATGGTACTCTGCCACCAGCGCATTCTCAGTTCTTCTATGCTCCTCAGAGAAACCCTCTTTTTGAATAGTATCTTGAATAACCTTGATCTCTTCCTACTTATTACTTTTTGCCTTGAAGATGTCTCCAAAAAATTCCTTGTTCTAGATTTTAATATTTCTCTTGACATTACTCAACTTTTTAGCTATTCTATACATGGCACTGCCTTCCTGATTGTAGTTCCACCATTTAGATATACAGTCCTTCAGATTAGGGTGAGCTAGCCACATCTTCTCAAAATGAAACGAGATATTCTTCTTGCCATTTAAAATGTTAGCATTGAAAATAATCAGGAAATGATCAGATCCAATCCTAATAGAAGAAGATAAAGAGTAGGAAAAGTTAGAGAGCCAATCAAGAGATAGGAGGGTTCTGTCAAGTTTCACCTGAATGAGGTCATCACCAGTTCTTCTATTCGACCAAGTGTAGGAGATCCCTTCTAGCTCCATATCAATGAAAGATTGATCATTAATATACTCCATGAGATCCATTCTACTCTCAACTTGAGAAAGAGCTCCACCCATTTTATCATCAACCAGCAAAGGGGTATTGAAGTCTCCCATAACCATCCAGCTAGGGGACTAGAATTTGTTTTTGATTTCTTTTAATCTTTTCCAGAATTTGAACCTGCCACTCTTGGTATTAGGAGCATAGATTTTCATCAAATTCCAAGAGCAATCAAATTTTAGATGTTTGACATAGATAAGAATAATATTCTTCTCAACATGGATTTTTGTGCGATTAATGATCGAGTTGTTCCAGAAGATAACAACTCCTCTGGAAGCTCCATCAGATTCACTTCCAATACTACTTCCATTTTTAAAAGGGACAATTTTTTCAACTTTCTCTCTAGACATTTCAATTTCCCGGATGAGCATGATATCAGGTTTTATATCTCTAACAACATTTCTGAGGACATCTTGTTTATGAGGGCTGTTAAGACCTCTAATATTCCAAAACATGATATTCATTTAGAGGGTTGGGGAACACATCTCTAGGATAGTAGATTGTTTACCATCCGCAATACTCTATTTTTCTTTTGACTCTCTCATAGCATCTGAGTACGTCTACCTCTACCCCCCTGAGGTGATCCAACATCTGCTTTCTTTCTTCTGGTCTAGATTCCCCCCGAAGGAGTTATGTTTGTCTTTTTCCCTGATTCAGGAGCTTTAGGATTCAGTCCTCCCTTCTTGGAAAGATTATTGATTTTCTTGTTATTTTTCACCTCAGACCATGGAGACTCTTGCAATTTTGATATAGGAGAGATTTCATCAAAGGTTTCTTTTTGAATGTCCTCTTCACTGACTTCAGACCAGCTATTGCTGCTGTTTCCATTAACAATGGAGATCACCTGTTCAATCACAGGGGGGAAAGATCTGAAATATTCAAAGCAATATCTCCTATCCTTGTTGAAGTAGATAAGTTGCCCTTCTCATTTAGTTTACATAATGTTAGTTATGTTGTGAATGTGAAATTTAACAATCATGACTATTCCATTCTTCTGATCGTTTATTTTATTAGCATCTCTTCATATTCAAAGAGTGAATCAAATGTATAAATATGAGTGTAGATTGGACGTATTTGATGCATCGAAGAGCTGAATAATATATTTCCCTACTTGAAGAGTGGGTGTAGCCATCTATGGTGAACCACTATAAAACCATTTTATGTTTTGTCTTTGAATCTCCATTTCTATTTTTGAATTCCTTTAAAGTTTCTCTTTTATTTTAACAATTTGTATCAGATTTGTGGTGTTTAATTAGGTGGCGAGAGATATTCAAATTTTTTCGGTTGAAGAAGGAAAGATCGAAAGTTCAATGAACACAACTATTAATTATGGAAGATGCAAGTGGAAGACTATTTGTATCATGCATATCCATGATGACCATTACATGGTAAAGTAAAGAAATTGGGATGAAAAAAAATGGGCGCAAGGGGCAATCTCTAGATGAAAGGGTAAACTAGGAAGATCACACCTAAATTGCTCACACACATTAGAAGGAATATGATACCCTAGACTCAAAGAGGCTCAAGCATTGAGGGGATGCAAGTGGATTTCCTTCACTATAGAGTTGAAAGTTGACCATGTAAAATAGAAAGTGAAGAATGCAAGATGTAGGGAAAAAATAAAGTAAATTGTGCATATATATAGATCGCATACTATGAACCCAATTTTGACACTAGATCTGGAAATCTGAGGCAGAGACTAACTTGTGATTCAAATTTCGAAATGGAATGACCAGAACAAGGTGACCTAAAGGGTACATTGAAACCTGGCTCACAAGAGGCCCTGTGAAGCACCTCTTGGTAAATTCCGATGAAACTTTTGCCACCTATAACCTCTTATCAAATCTGCCCGTAGTTGATTCCGTAGCTTCACCATTTATAGGAATTAGACTCAAAATTGAATTGAAATTCTTGAAATAAGGAAGTGTGTTATTAGTAGCATAGTCTTGAATAGGAGAATAAGATGTCTTATACCTTGTATGATGTAGTTGTGCTTGAAATGAGATCACAAGTATTTTTTATTACGTAAAATAGGTTTTGATGGGTACCTAAAACCCAAAAAAAGTTAAGATATTACATTAAGGCTCCACAACAAAATGAGATCACAAGAGTTGATTTAAGAGCATGACTCATCAAAGACCTAAAACGACATCACAAAAGATATGCTTGCATAATGATTGTTGTAGCTTACCAAAAAATGAAGAGTATGGTAAGATGAAATATCTTAAATTCTTAAAGTGCTTCTTGAATGCGTAGGATTCCTTGATTACTTTTGGATTCAAATGGATGCCAAAATGAGGAAGGTAGCATTGCTTTTATACATCTCCAATCCATTTCAAGACACAAAACTTGAAGAGGGCCAACGAGGATTTGAATATCCCACTAAAAACCCAAGAGCTATCTCCAATTGAAATTTGGCCACATTTAAGTGGAACATGGCACCTCAAAGGTAAAAAGTGACCTATTTAGCCCCGTGCCTTACAGGGTGCCTAGTTCCAGTCAATATGGACTCAAAATTGAATCAAGAGTTGATGGGGGTATATGGGTACCCAAAATATGCACAAAATTGAGGTTTGAATTTATATTTAATACAAAAGGCCACTAAATTTGAAATAGGGCCTTTTTAAGCAAGATGAGATAGGTGATTGAAATAATCAAAGGGAGCCTCTTGGAAATTAAGTTAATAGAGGACAAATATTTAAATATTTATTAATTAAATATATAATAAAGTTTAATGATGCACGGAGGAATGCGCACACAATAAAATGGGTGCTAAATAAGTATAAATTGTACACCTTAGCAAGGTGCTTATAATTTATGATGCTACATTTAGCCCCGACTTTAGTGATAGTATGAGTCTAAACACATACTCAAAACAAATTAGAAGAAAGATATATCAAGAGAGAAAAGATGAGAGATGATCATTGGGCGAGATTAGAAAGAGGTAATGCATCACTAAGTTGAAGGGGAAAAGCTCCCAAACCAAGAATCTTAACTCATACAATCATATCCAAGGGCACACAAAATAAAAATAAAAAGATAAAGGAAAAGGTAAACAAAGAAAAAAACAACAGATGCACACAACACATGGGTTAGTACTATTTTTTTTTCTCTAAATCAACTAGTTGAAGAGACCTTGATAGATGCAAGGTCTCAACCACTACTATCATATTCGAAATTCTATTGCAAGAGCATAAGTGGTCCCATAGGAAGAACACGAGTACACATGAAAGACAAGACAAGACTCCATGATAAACCAACCAAAAGGGTGTGTTATGCTTATGGGATCATGGAAGAAAGTGATAAATGAAGCCATGAATTACACAAAATAGCAAAGTGTATTATGCTAGGTGATCCATGAAAAATAACTAACTCCACTAGACAAGTCACATTATGTTGTGTAATATATAATATAAAGAGGAGGAAGAGTAGGAAATAGTCTAGCAAGTTGTGTTATTCTAGTTATACTCATCTAGAGAGAGAGAGAGAGAGAGAGAGAGAGAGAGAGAGAGCAAAGATGGTGTCAATGGTCTAGAAATTTTCATTATGCTAGTCAACCCATCCAAGGATAACATAGGAAAGCATTGAATCCCAATAAATCCTACTAAAATGATGCAAAATAATTCCTCAAGGAAAGCATTATCTCCCTAAGAATCCACTAAATTGTTAGAAATAGAGAATACTGAGAGGGGGGGGGGGGGGAGGGGGGGGGGTGAATCAATATCCTACAAACTTTTACTTTTGCCCAATTATGGATATAATAGATTATCTTAATGCATGCATAACATAGAAAGATAAACAACATGCATAGCAACAAAACAAAAGAACTCATAACACATTATTTGTTCTCGAGGAAACCCTGGCCAAGGGAAAACCCCGGTGGGGATGGTACCCACAAAGATCCACTAATAAAAAGTATCTTGTTTAGGATGTTGACCCTATTAGGAGCCTATTACATGCATATAGTGTCTTAGTCCTAATTAAGGGACTATAGGCCTTGTTAGAAGCCTCAACCCTGCTAGGAGTTGGTAGTACAAAATATGATTACCAGATGAGTCCACTGCCCAAACAAGTAATATACAATATTTACTAATTACAAAATAGGTCAAGGTACATAACCTTATACTGCTTACAACTTCACATCAATATCTCTTCACTACCTTTTTCACTATCGCTATTACATTCATATCATATACAATGTTCACTTGCACTTTACATCTTCTTCATACATTACATTTATACAAGTTATTAAGACTAATAACTCTTTTCAGTCGGCTTACATTATAAAAAATATCTTTACCCAAGGGTTAAAATTTAGGATGTCATCCCTTTATATTGTTAAGACATTATTTTGATAAACAAAATAATCCCTTAACTCTTTACCAATTATGTCTTCATATCCTGTTCTGTTGGCTTAACATTGTCTTCAGTAAAACTATCATAACTTCTTCCATACATGCCGTGCTGACTTGCGATCTTAGGTGAGTCTTCTATAGTCACCATAGTATATATGTTCAAGTGCACAAGCACTGAACTTACTCCAATCAACATCGCTAATCAAAACTGTCATCAGGTACACTGGCAAAAACATTGTCTCATACTTAGACAATTTTGCATTGCGCTCTGACATACTTTCTCTCTAACCTGTGTGATCTTCATGTAGATCATATGTTTCCATAATGACAACATCTATGAATCTAACTCAGCCAAATTGCCAACAATCTCCCCCTTTGTCATTGGTGGCAACATATGAGAAAATTGGCTAAGTCATAGATTTCAAAAATATCAAAATTGTGGCCATACTACAAAATATGTATCTACTATCCTTATGACTCCATAAATCTTATAAACATACTATAATCCCCCTAGGAGTATACATCCTTATCAATTTTCTATTGTATATCTCTCCCCCTTTGACAACAATGACAAAAAAAAGGTAAGGAGGGTGACAAAACTGTGTTAAGACAAAAGTTATACCTTGATTCAATATTGCAAAGCCGATAGGCTTGCAACACAATCTGAAAATTTAATCTTCATGTTCTCGAACTCTTTCTCCCATTCCTTCTTAATCGAATCTGCAACACTAAGTAGTGCACATAGTCCATAAGACGCAATTTCACAAGCTTGTAGATTTGCAAAACTGAACTTCTAAAAAGATGTCTTGGATGATAGACATTCTTCCAGTTGTCCTTCAACAATGCTCAATTTTATAGAAACATGCTCTCTTAAAAGAGCGAATCTTTTTAGCTTCCTGTCCTTATCATCTTGTAAAATTCTTATTTCATCATAAATCTTGCAGATTTTATTCTCAACATCAAGTACCTTCATATTAGGGCTGGAAAGAAGGTTTATTTAGTTTGAATTTTAGCTTCCTTGATCTTAATCTTCAGCTCTTCCTCTGCTATAAGGATCTCATATTTTGTACACTGAATGTACAAAGATTTTCCTCTGTCTAAATTCCTTCTTAAGTCTTTTATACAGATATCAAGATTGTTGATATCATTCTTGATGTTCTGACTTATTTCCAAAAGTATTTTGGCCTCATAGGCTGCTTGTGCCTTCACCTTAGCTACATCAGATAAGTTAGTAAACTCATCATCAAATATATTCATCACTTTCTTTGCTTTTTCCAGTGGGTCAGCCTTTGCAATCTGTGTGGTTACAATGCCTTGTAACTTCTCATTTAGCTCCTTTAGGCATCCTTCAAGGATCTTCACTTTCTTGTTCTTTCCAATAATTTGTTCAAAGATGTAATCAATTCCATCTGATCATCATCATCTACTTCTTTTCCCAAACTCTCAAATATAGAACCAATCTGAGTTTTCTTACTAGTCTTAGGTGTAAGACTAATTTCTTCTTGGGTGGGAACAGACACTTGTTTCTTTGTCTCTTTAGGTTCTTCAGTTTTGGTTTCTGTCTTATCTTCTCCTTTGGCACTGTCCTGCTCTTCAAAAGCTAAATTGTCAACAATATTTTCAAGGTTTTTAAATAGATTATCATCACTGTCCAAAGTGATCTTTGTTCCTTCAACATTCATAGAGTCATCTTCAATGTTGATGGCTGATGGAGAGGGAATATCCTGCTGTTCTACTTCTTTTGCTTGCTCTTCAGGTTCTGCTACAACTGATGGGTTTCCAGCATTTTCTGTCATTATCTTAACTATTGCAAGTTTTGTTTCCTTGTTGATTTCTTCATACTTGCCTCCCATAATCTGAATTGTTCTTTTCTTGGTTCTCAAAAGGGTGTTTAGATCCTTCATGATCTGTTTGAATTGTTCTTCATCTCTCACATCACATAGCTTCCTAACAAGATTTTCTCTAATTCTGATATCTTCATCTGATGCTCTTTTCTTCCTATTTACAAGCTTCTCATACAAATCATCAAGTATCTTACTCTGAATTGTATCAAACTTTTTGTCAGTCAATATCATGTGCTTTACCACTGCATTTTCTAGGTTCAATCTCTCTGCATAATCATAGAGATCATAATATTTGTTCATATTTATGAAATCTCCATCTTGAATAATATGTTCATTAACTTTTTCAACTCTAGGTTTCCAAGTTTTCTTCTTAACAAGGGTCTCTTCATCATCTTTAATTTCTGCAATCTTTCTTTTAACTAGTGGAATTAAATTTTTTTGCCTTCTACCCGGTCTAGTAGCAATCTCTTTCACTCTTTTACCAGGTGTGGAGGAGGATGATCTAGTGGATTTTATTGTTTCTTGATCTTTCTCAGTTACTTCCACTTTCACCTTGACTGGCATCTCTTCTTTCTGTACTGCAACTGATGATAAAGGTGGAACAGACAAAACTTTCTTTTGTCCAATTTCTCTAACTACTGCTGCTATCTGTTTGGCTATTAAGAAATCATGTTCTGTCATTCCTGTGTCCTTTAATATCTTCTTGATTGTGCTCTCTACTCTTTTCTTTGATTGTTTCTCTTCAAGAATAATATTTGCGGAGTTGAAGTTCTCCTCAAAGGTTCCAAACCTATTGCTGTGAATGTCCAACTTGCTCTTAAGTAGTCTGCTCACATATTCTTCTGTCTCAATTTCAGTAATCTCATAGCCAAGAGGGTCTATGAACTCTACTCTAGGTTCTACTACTTCAATGTATGTAAAGTCAGTATCAACCATAAATCATATCTCATTCTTATACTTTTCTACTAAAGACTAAGGGATCCTTGATCTTCTTGACATCAAATTATGAAATGTTTTAATCACCAACACTGCACTCTCATTGACTTTGTCAATAAGATGTCTCCTATACACTTTGTTAATCCTTTCCATAGTATTTTGACCATCATTCCAATCATCACTAATGGTGTAAGGAAATATTCTTAACAAATGGAAAAATATATATGTGATCAATGATGAGAATCTAAACTGAGAGTACTTAGTCTTCTTTATCTTTTCCAAATTCTCAAACAACTTAATTCTCAAAATCTCACACATGTCAACTTGTACTTTATCTACACACATCAAATAGGCTTCATGTATCATTCATGCTGCCATGTCATCTTCTCTTGAGTTAGCACAAAACTTAGTTGTAAGGATTTTGCACAAATATCTAACATCATCTTGCTGTATCTTGCTAATTACTATTCCTCTGCCATTGTAAGATGAATTTTTGTTGTCTATAACTGTTTTCCTCATGTTCTTCTCATTCAAAGGAATGGCTCTAGTTTTAGATAGACCAGTTACCTCATGAATTAAGTCAACTGTGATATCTATCACTCTGTCATCTAACCAAAACTTTCCATTGTGAATTCTGCTTAAAATTATCTTGGTACATTATTCATTGTCAAAATCATATTGTAGTGAATACTTAACAATCTCATTATTTTCCAAATGCTCAAACCCTACTTTTAATGACATATCTTGATTGTAAATCTTTTGATATTCTTTTGTAAAATCACCATCGCTGAGAGTCTCTAGCTTACATCCCAAATAACTTCTAACATTTTCTAGATGTAAAAATCAGTTTGGTATGACTGATAAAGCTAACTTAGGGTCTTCCTCCAAGGGTTCTACTGGTTCCCTTTTGACTTTAGGTCTATTCTTATCTCTCGATTTCACAATTTAGGGCTTGTGTAGATTCAGCATGGAAATCCTTCATCAAATCCTTGCAAAACGCTTTCAATCACTGCTCTTCGATCTCCTTAGCACTTGTATTCACTTAGATGATCAAATAATACCGATCATAAATTTTTATCATTATAGATCTGACATCGCATTCAATTCTTTTGCCGCTTCTTTCCAAAAAGTTGATTCTGCTTACCTGCAAAACTTAAAAATTCTTGCGATCTCGTAAAACATAATATTTTTCTATGTGCTCTTAACCATAGCATCAATACATTATATACTACCTTGCATTAACTGTGCAAAACTCAATTCATCATATATCTACTTCTACACTAATCTAAGTTCCTATTCTATTGTAATTTTCATGAATTAAGTACTTTGAGATAGGTTAGGTAGAGATTCACTCTTACCACTTGATACTTCACCTTTCTGGTTACCTTCAGTGCTGAATGTGTCTCCTTGATCTGTGCTTTAAACAAACTTCACTTCTTTTGAATTACTACAACATCCTTTCTGACTGTTACTTGCATCTTCATTTCTCCTTGCATGACTTCTAGGGTTAGGATTAGGATGAAAAACTTTATTGTTCATTCTGCAAAACCTTGCTATATGTCCAATCTTGTTACATATCTAACAAACTATTCCATTGTTTCCATATCTTGGTCCAGAATGATTGATCTGTGATCTGCAGTTTCTAGCAATGTGTCCAACTTTGTTGCATCTATAACATACTACATTTCCCCTATTTATATCTTTAGTAGGTTTCTTATCTGCATGGTTAGTATTCCTAAACATTCTACTATTATTATTATTCTCAACAAATTTAGGTTTTCTACATTCAATAGCTCTATGTCCAAAACCATGACAATTATAACAATAACCATTAAGAGGTTTAAATTGCTTACCTATGCAATCTTTCTTCATATGACCAAAAGTATTACAAGTAAAGCATCTACCTTTAAATTCTCTTTGCATATCTTTAGGTGATTCCTTTTGCTCGGTGGTTCTTCTTCTTTAGGTGTATCTTCAGATTTGTCAATTTCATTAGATTTCTTTTCATCTATGCTTTTAGACATTTTCAGATCTGGTTCCTTGTTTTCTTCACTTGCTTTAGATGTGTTGAATCCAAGACCAATTTTATCATAAAATGGTTTTTGATAAGACATTTGTTCATCAATCTTCTCACTAGTTGAATATAGCCTTTCAAGTTGCTTCTTAGATCGAGTCAGTTCACCTTTCATAGTTGTATTGTATTTCTCAAATTCGGTATATTGCAAATTGACTTTCTCAAGTTCAGATGTTACTTTACTAAGTTCATATTTTAATGCTTCATTTTTAAGCTTCAGATTTTCATTCTCAAATTTCAGATTTGCTTCATTCTTGCCATTTCCATCTTTTAGACTTAGCTTCAGATTTGCTATCTTCAATTCATGTTTAAGGATCTCATTTTATTTTTCTAGGTTGTCATCACAATCTTCAATTTGTATTTCAGATTCCTTTTCTGATTTCAGATCTTCCAACTTATTTTTCAATTTCTCAATGAGGTTCTTTGCATCATCATATTTTCCTTTCAGAGTGTCTCTTTCTTCAGTAAGCATATCAATCTGTTTAAGAGCTTCTTCAAGATTTTTCTGTAGCCGATCCATATCCATAGAGATCTTACTCAAGTTGCTAGGCTTTCCTTGAATGATTCTTTTCCAAGTAACTAAGTTATGATACCAATTGTTAGAAATAGGGAATACTGAGAGGGGGGGGGGGTGAATTAGTATTCTAAAAACTTTTACTTTTGCCCAATTATGGATATAACAGATTATCTTAATGCATGCTTAACATAGAAAGCTAAACAACATGCATATCAAAAAAACAAAAGAACTCATAACACATTATTTGTTCTTGAGGAAACCCTGGCCAAGGGAAAACCCCGGTGGGGATGGTACCCACAAAGATCCACTAATCAAAAGTATCCTGTTAAGGATGTTGACCTTGTTAGGAGCCTATTACATGCATATAGTGTCTCAATCCTGATTAAGGGACTATAGGCCTTATTAGAAGCCTCAACCCTACTAGGAGTTGGTAGTACAAAATATGATTACCAGATGAGCCCACTGCCCAAACAAGTAATATACAATATTTACTGATTACAAAATAGGTCAAGGTACATAACCTTATACTACTTGCAACTTCGCATCAATATCTCTTCACTACCTTTTTCACTATCGCTATTACATTCATATCATATACAATGTTCACTTGCACTTTACATCTTCTTCATACATTACATTTATACAAGTTATTAAGACTAATAACTCTTTTCAGTATGCTTACATTATACAAAATATCTTTACCCAAGGGTTAACATCTAGGATGTCATCCCTTTATATTGTTAAGACATTATTTTGATAAACAAAATAATCCCTTAACTCTTTACCAATTATGTCTTCATATTCTATCCTGTCGGCTTAACATTGTCTTCAGTAAAAGTGTCATAACTTCTTCCATACATGCCATGCTAACTTGCACTCTTAGGTGAGTCTTCTATAGTCACCATAGTATCTATGTTCAAGTACACAAGCACTGAACTTACTCCAATCAACATCGCTAATCAAACTGTCATCGAGTACACTAGCAAAAACACTATCTCATACTTAGACAATTTTGTATTGCACTCTGACATACTTGCTCTCTGACATGTGCGATCTTCATGTAGATCATATGTTGCCATAATGACAACATCTATGAATCTACCATAATGACAACATCTATGAATCTAACTTAGCCAAATTGCCAACATAAATAATATGCGAGGACATAAAAGAGGATTTAGGAATCCATTAAATAATAATATGCAAGGGCGTAAAAGAGGATTTAGGAATCCATTAAATAATAATATGCAAATCTATAAAAGAGGATTTAGGAATCCATAAAATAATAATGTGCAAGCCATAAAAGAGGATTTATGAATCCATTAAATAATAATACGCAAGGGCCTAAAAGAGGATTAAAGATCCATTAAAATAATAATACACAATGGTCTAAAAGAAGATTTAGGAATCGAATTAAATAATAATACACAAGGGCATAAAAGAGGATTACCCCAAGGAAAGTGTTGTCTCCTTAAGAACCAACTATATAATACACAAGGAGGCTGCATATATGCCCCCCTCCTCAAGATGACAATGTAGATCTAGGATGAAATTTTAAGGAAAAGCAAAACATGGATACCAACCTTCAACACCAAGGAGATATCCTTTAGCCAACAAAGTAAGTACAACTTTATCCGAATGGCGAGGACTCCTTAGAGGTCAAGGGAAAGAAAAATGTTTAAAATTATATCTTGCAACAAGCCTAAATGGATCCTTTTGAGGAAGAGATCTTTGTTCCAAGGCATCTACCTCCAGGAGGAGTTCTTAAACAAAAATATCATCTTTGACAAAGAAAGGGCAAGGAGAACAAGAATTCACTTTTTCCCCCTATTGCTAGGCAAAAAGAAATTATTGGTGAAGGATGACACACTTAAGCCCCCAAGTAAGGGAATTTGGTTATAATGGACATGCAATTGCAAACAAGAAAGAGGTTGTGATCAAGGATACACACCTCTTGAATATGAGAAAATTTATGATTCAACAAACATTTCCATGTAAGAAAAGATGTCACATAATAAGAAACACCACTCGACTATGGAAAGTGGGTCCATGGAAAGGGTAGGGGATTGAGAAAAAGGAAACCTTGCCCCCCAAGGGTGAAGGAAATTAAAAGGATAACACATTATGTATCTTAAGTGATTAATATTTTATAATAGATATATGCTTCCAAGGGAGGAAGTGGTTTATAAAAAAGGATGAAAACCCTCGTGTATAATAAAAAAAGTCCATGCAAGGAAGGACAACATGTGATAAAATGCGCAAGTCAACAAAGAGGTAATGGATCATTTGAAAAGATAAATAATTTACGTGAGAACCTATCCCCCTCAATCGAGATGAAAAAGAAAATGAGGGGGGGGGGGGGGGGGGGGGGTGGGGGCGAGGAATCTAGTATACACACCTTCCCTATTTCTAGGTAAGAGGATACTTGAAAAAGAAAAACACATTAGGCACCCTAGGTGAGAAATCATTTATACTATACATGTGCTTTCAAGCAAAGAAAAGATTGTAAACAAAGATGTAAATCTCCTGAAAAGGAGAAATTCCTCATGCAGAAACAAGTAGTTTTGTGCAAGAAAGGATATCATGATATAAAGGACATAAATCAACAAAGTGAGAAACAGGTCCTTAGAAAAGAGAAGATATTGAAGAGAGAACCCTTGCCCCCAAAGTGGAAAGACAAGGAGAGGTGACCTATTGTTTTTCTCACAAAGAAAAATATGAATACAAAACTATAGCACCATGCAAAATAAAGAGCCCCAAATAAAGGAAGACGACTCAGATCACATGGTGTGGAGAAACATAATAGGTGATGGAAATGCTCCCTCACATTTTTTATATTAAGAAAAAGTATAAGCTCTATTTTTAAACAAATAAGATATTTATTGACTAAATCTTGATCAATTTTTTTAAATTCAATACAATCAGCAAGAGAATGTGTATTTTAATGATGAAAAGGATAATAATTACCATCGTGAGATATTTTATTCTTTGGAAAATGAAGAAAAGGAAATTGGATTTTGGTATCATACTTAAGCCTCTACATGCTTCTCTTATCCATGAACAAAATATCGTTTAAATTTGGGGTAACATTTATTGGATTTGGTAAAGGAATTCATAAAAAAAAAAAGAGGTTTTGATTTTGAGGAAGAAGGATAGGATTTGGAGAAGGAAAAGTGTTGGCTTGAGGCATAAACCCTATACCATTTCTAGTGACTTGTGTATGGGGATCTATAGGGAAATTGAATTGAAATGATTGAAATAAGGAAACATGATGATATTAACAAAGGTTTGAACAGGAGAATAATATGTCTTATACCTTAAACTAAGAAATTATACTTGAAATGAGATCACAAGTGTTGATGCAATATCATGACTCCTCAAAGACCTAAAATGACATCACAAAAGACATGCTTGGATAATGATTCTTATAGCTTTCCACAAGATGAAGAATATGGTGGTATGAAATATCTTGAATGCTTGAAGTGCTCCTTGAATGCATATGATTTCTTGATTTCTTGTGGATTCAAATGGATGCCAAAATGAGGGAGGTAGCATTGTTTTTATACCTCTCCAATCCATTTTGGGACTCAAAATTTGAAGAGGGTCACCAAAGATTTGAATATTCTACTAAAAAACCAAGAGTTATCTCCAAATGAAACTTGATCCACATTTAAGTGGAATGGGGTGCCTCTTGAGGTATGACACAACTTGTTTTTCCCCATGCCTTACAGAGCACCCAGTTCCAACCAATATGGGGTCAAAATTGAATCAGGAGTCAATGGGGGTATTAGAGATACCCAAAATATGCACAAAATAAAGGTTTGAATTTGGAATAAATAAAAAATTCTACCAAATTTGAAATAGGGCCTATGTATGCAAGAGGAGATAGATGATTGAAATAATTAAAGGGTACCTCTTGTAAATTAAGTTAATAAAGGATAAATATTGATTATTTATTAATTAAATGTATAATAAATTTTAATGATGCATGGAGGAATGATCACACACTAAAATGGGTGCTAATAAGCATAAATTGTACACCTTAGAAAGGTTCTTACAATTTATAATGCTATAGAAACCTATAGCCACGTCGGATGAAGATTGGGATATTCTGGACAAAAAAGAACTCAAAGCCATCTGGTTGTGTTTATCCCCTTATATAGTGATTAAAATATCCAAGGAGACCACAATTGTTGATATGATGAGCGTGTTGGGTAAGTGGTATGAAAATCCCTCAACATCGAATAAGGTAATATTAACCTTGGAAGAATTTGCAATTGATGTTTGGGTGCTTGATTTGGGAGCATTGTTTTATGCCACCTCATGTGAAGAGTTTTCCAAAAACTTGCAAATTAATGAGTTCAGTAAGGTTTTTCATGGTAATAATTATTCTTATGATGTTATTGGAAAAGGGGATGTTTTGTTAAAAATAAAAATGGAAATAGTTGGATGCGAAGGGATGTTAGATATGTTCCTCAGCTGACATTGAATTTGATTTCAGCTAGACAATTGATTTCTCAAGAGTGTGAAATAACATTTGAATTTGATAGTGTAGGCATCTAAAAATGTCCCTTGACACTTTTATCCCTTAATTAATTAACTCCTATTTAATTAATGTACCCTTAGCCATATAGTTAATTTTAGTTAATTAATTATATTTCCTCATTTGTTCTACGTATTTAAATAAATTTATTTAATTAAGTATGTTCACTTTATTCTTCTAATCCTAAGATATTTAAATATTATTTAAATACTTCTAACCCCTAATGAATTAAATTTCATTTAATACATTTAATCCCTCTTATTTCAATAATTTTATTTATTTAAATCCACTTCATCTCCTAATCTCATGAATTAATTAAATTTTATTTAATTAACCCTAATCTAGCCTAAATCCCTAACCTACCCCCATCACTATCACCTCTAGACCTATCTTCATAATTAATATTAGATTAATTAGACTAATTTGTAAATTCCTACACAAATTAGTGGCCTAATGTTGCTCACACATGTGTGAGAAACCCTTCCCAAGGAGGCCAACCACCTTTCTTAAATTGCCAACTACATTCTTACATGAATGGTCCCTCTTTCCTCTTTGGGATATTCTCACACATGTGTGGGAAACCTTGAGCCTTTCAAATCCTTCCACTTTGTCCCCTTCATTCAATGAGCCATCAATTTCAAAGTTTCTCATGCATGTGTGAGAAACTCATGCCCTTTGTATGACCAACCACCCTTTCTTGTGTGGCCTTTATTTGGCTTACACATAAGCTCCACCCCATCTCCACTTTATTGATCCTAAATAATCTAAACCATTCATTGGATTTTTAATCCCAACTATCCATTTCCCTCCAAACTCTATAAATATGAGCCTCTCCTTGAGCAATTCATCTATTATTTATTGCATTGTTATCATGCTAGTTTAATCTTTGATTTCTTAAGGAATTTTATGTTAGCATAATATATTACTTCCATATCTCTTTGTTACATATCATCTTAGTGTAGTTGAATCTATATTAGCATCTATCTTGTATCACAGTTCATCATTTTGATCATAGTTTTCATCTAGCTTCATCCTAGTTCTATCATACTATCTCCATTGTAGTTTCATTTTAAGCTTCATTTCATCATCTTAGTAAACTTACATACATTGGGGATACACTTGTTATGTTTGGAGAGCATATACACATTCTCTAACAAATGAGAAAATTAATGGACTGTGGGTACATCCATTTTGGTTCAATCAAAAGTGTGTGATCATCTTTGTGTTAGTTAGTTATTTATACTAACTTGTTTGACTTGTTTATGCTTGACTACACAAGTAGATTTTCACATATACATTTTGCAACACCTGGTGGGACACACTTCACTTATTCTCTAACAATTTTCTTAAGTTTTTTGTGCAAAAATAGGTAAATGCTTAGCTTGGCATCTGTGTCATACGTAGAAGCATCTGCACAGATCAACGTTTGCGCCCTGAATCAGCCTTCCCACCTGTTGAGTTCTAACACTTGTGTTTGTAGGTTTAACAATTGAATTTTTGTTGTACTAACTTGGTTTTGCGGGGTTTTATGGTCTAAAATTATTTTCTATGGTTTTTTGAGCTTCTTACATTCGAGTTTTTGACAGTCTTAACATTTTATGAAACTGAATGATGGAAAAAAAATTATTTTTTTATTAACCAAAAAGAACTTGCATCTTCGCGAACTAGCGTCTACGTAGAGCAATGTTTGCGCCTTGAACCAAAATCTCGACAGTGTAAGTTCTGGATTTTGATTTTGATGCTTTGGACCCTGAACTAACATCTTCGTTGATCTGCATTTGCATGAATTAGTGTCCCAACATGGTTTTAGTTTCTCCACCCATTCTCAGTTTTTAAAGCACTTTCCTTGTGTTTTTCTAATGACTAAAACTTTGTGCATCTTGTTTCCGCAAGTCCAAGATAAAACAAAAAATAAAAAATACTAACAATTTGTAGGGTTCCTTGCTTATTTAATTTCTTTTTGTGTGTCTTCTTTAAATAGTTTCACTTAGGCTCTAATTAAATTCATTTTGGAAAGAATGAAAGTCTATTGTGTGCTTGGAGAAGTCTTGTCGGTGGAGGTAATCCCTTCAAGACTTCTCATTTTGTGTTTAGACTTAGAATCCCTTTAAATACGTGATAAAAAGATAGAACAAGAAGTATACTCTTGCTTTTTCTTCGTGGACCTTGGGTATAAGAGAAAATATTTTTTATCTTTCCCTCTAGAGAGGATTTCTTGGAGCTCCTATTAGTCCAAGGAATGACCTCAAACTGGTAAACATCTTGGTCAGTATATAAATAAGGTTGCGAGTAAACTCGAATCTTATCCCACCAAGATCTTGTGATGTGTGTTTATGATATTCTATATTGAGTGTAGAGTTCCTAAGTATCCAACATATTTAACTAGAGACCTTAGTTTCTCACACACATACAAAACAATTGGGGGGATACCACAGACCTAAGTATGAAGCGTAATCTAGAAGCTACCCTTTTATCCTTGGTATGTCACTTGTAGTGCAAGAGGATTGTGTCATCCTTTGAAGATACTCACCATATGTACACCCCTAGTTGTGAGGTGTGAAGGCTTTTGGATTTCATTACTGAAAGTTAGGAAAGCCCTCACAAGGGGATTCCCTATTCACCCATGCCTTGAAGACTTGTTGAATTTTTGGCATTCATCTTCACATCAACTTACCTCTTTTCTAAAAGGGGACATATAGAAAGGGTGTTGATTTTAATGCCACTACGCGTAGAGGAAGAGTTATCATTCAAGCTTCCACACCACCTTCTGCACCATCCACTTCCACAAGACCTGCTTCACGTTATGATCTCCTTAGATGATTGGGGATACTCCCTCATAGATATCCATCCTTGACCTTCTCTACACTTCAACTATTCATAAGGATATCCTTGAGCAAGCATTATCGAGCCGAGTTTTCTTGGTAACATCAATATTGTTGGCATAATTGATGCATAGATCAGAAGAGTATGTTATGGTATGTGTTTGATGCATATCTGATGATGGGGTGATAATTTATGATATTATCATTGATGTCAACTTAGTATTTTTTGGTTGACATTGTTCATATTATGATGAGTTATGTTCAAGAGGTTGAATCTAGCATTGTAGTACGCGTTGGAGTGTGCAATTGTAAAGGAAGACTAATTGATGTCTCAAGATGATATATCCATAAACACACAAGTTTATTATATGTATATTGTGACTTATGATTGTTTGAAGGTTGAAAAGGTAAACAAGATGAATCCAAGGAGTGATGATTTGATGATTGTGTCAAATTGGTTTAGATTCAAGTGTTGCAATTCAGTATGTGTGATCATGATGATATTATTGGATTGATGGTGCAATCACATTAAGATCGGTGATCGGTGGAAAAAGTTACAATAAACTGAAGCTCACTCAGTGAAAGGTTTAGGAAGTTCTTAGAACAATCAGTCATATTCTTAACCGGTGATGTTGCACCATGTTGCAATAAGTGGTTATGTGTTGTAAGGATCGTAGTGTTATGGTAGATCAAATAGGAATGATGATTTTTCATTTTCATGATCGTGATGATCAGATTTCTTGGAGTTGTACAAGTACATTGGAGAGTGTGATATGGTTTGACTTTTCCTTGTCAAATTGATTGTGTGATGGATTTGGAGGCTGACATGAATCTAAAATTGTAAATGATAATTCATATTACATTTTAGAGTTTAAGGAATGAATTGTAATGATGTATTAGGGCTATTTTTCCTCATTGAGTTGTAAACCATTTTATATATCATTTATGATGTATTATAAAAATTAGTAGATGAAAAATGGATTCACCTCTATTCAAATGTAAAGGGGGAAATATGAGATCTATTCTCAAAACCCAAATTCCCCAAAGAAGAGATCCGATTTGATCAACCAAAAAGGTTAATGCTCAATCGAATCAATTTATGGCAAAGAGTAGGAAGAGAGAGAGTAAATCCAATATTTCCCTATGAATGGAATTTATGCTTGGAATAAGAAATAATTGAAATACAAGTACTAACCTCAAAATTAGGGCAGATCTAGAAAATGTTGGATTCTAGTGTCTATGTACACTTTCGGGAAAATCTAAAACCTGTCCTGGACTGGAAATGTCGAGACAAAGAAAACCCATAAATCTTTCCTCAAGATGGCTCAGCTCAGGTTTGACCCTCATAAAAGGTCAAATACCACATGCTTTATTTGAAGTCCGATTCAAATTTTGTTCGTAGATCCCGAAAGTTTTTCGAAAAGGGTATCCAAATTTGCTCTCAGATCTGAAACTCCACACCTATACGTGCAAGAAAATGGGGGTTTTTGTTGTATGGGGGTTTTGCCTTGGTCAAACCTCGGTTTGGAATCAACCTTAATATTGAAATTGAAATGGAGAATGCTAGCAAGTAGTAGAAAAGGATCTAACCATGAAGCTATGCAATTCAATAGATATGCAATTGTATTTGAAATGTAAACAAGTATATTGATATGAAAGCTTGAACAAAACAATAAATGTAAATCAAACCTCCATGGTTGTATGCTTGGAATTCACCTTAGTAAGAGAATGAAATGGATCTTGAAGATGAACAAAGGATCTTGAAGGAAGATCACACCATCATGATGGCTAGATCTAGGGTTTTAATGATAAATCTTGAATGCTTGAACCAAATCCCTTCAATGGCTTGAATGCTTAAATCCTTGATCTTCAATGAAGAACTTGGATGGAGAAGAAGACTTGAATGCTTGAATGGATGCTTTCTTGATCACCTTGAGAACTTGAGAGCTTTGAGAGCTTGAAAACTTGATTGAGAGATATGTTCTCACAAAACTTGATGATTTGATTGCAAAACTTGATGATGAAAATGAGAGAGGAAGGCCTCCTTTTATAGTGATCTAGGGTACACTCCTCTAGATGGGCCACCTTGGAGAATTAAATCCCAATTAGGTCCTCACCTTTAGAAAATATACTTAGATTAAATGCAATTAAAGGATTTACCATCCTAAAACTTGAAATGGCTAACCTAGTCAGGGTCGACCTAAGACATTGACCCTAATCCTAAGTTGACTCAAAATCAAGTCAAGAGGTCCCAGGGATGTCCAAAAACCTAGAATTGATGCTAGAACAAGACAAAATGTCAAGAATAGACATAAAATCCTATGATTACTGAGATGAAGCCCAAGAGGATCCATTTCTAAATCCTACCTAGAAAATAGAGCTATGGAAGAGTGAAATTCAGGAGAATCCTTAAGATCTTATCCCTAATTTCACCTAGGATGAAGCAGAAAAGAAGTGGAAAGCAGGGAGAAAGCCAGATCAAAGAAAAGATCAATTCAAGGCATCCAATATGATCCCAAACCACTTACTCAGAGGGCTAAATGCTCTTAACATGGAAGTGCTTCCATTTTAAGATGATACAGTAGACAAAAAAGATCAATGTATGGTGTTGTTGTTGTTGTTGCGGTTGTTTATGGTAATCAAAGGTGTTAGTACAAATATGAAGAAGTGTTTCAAAGCAAAGAATTAATCAAGAATACACTGGATCTTTCATGCATTTAGTGAAAATATTATATCACTCTTTACTTTTTGATTTTAGAAGGATAACAAGAGAAATCCCTCAATCGGGTCACTCTTAATAGGGTGAGAAGGATCCTAATAGGTTTGGAGATCAAAATATTCTAACAAGGTGACTCTCTGAAGGATTTCTAAATCCCTTAACTGGGTAGATACTAACAGGTCTTTGTTGTAAGCTCCTAACAAGGCTAAATACTCTTAACTAAGTATACCCTTAACCAAGTGGATGTAATGCTCCTAACATGGAAACTTATTACTGTAGTAGTGAGATTTTGTGGGTACTAATTCCCACATGTGGTTTTTCCCTCTAACAAGGGTTTACACTAGAAAAATACTTGGGTTAAAGTGTTTCATGCTTTCAATGTTTGATTTACTTTGTTACTATTTTGATATTTTCATTCCATGTTATATCTTGTGGAATTTGGTGGTGAAAATATTTATAACTTTTGGTTACACTGATGCACCCCCCTCTCAGTGTTATTTAGCATTAAAAATTGGTATTAGAACCAAGTTCCCTTGAATAAGCCTAACTGCTTGGGTAGGATCCTTGAGGTAGATATGGAGGGTTTGTCATTGAGATATAGAAGACAACTTGAAGAAGCTGAAGAGGTCATTGAAAAACTCAAGGATCAACCAAAGATGTCTATTGCTAAGAGACAAGAACTTTGTGAGAAACTAAATGAAAGACAACACTACATTGAACACCTGTCAGCACATAGTGGATCTGAGGAATCTGAAGCAATCCTAGAATCCTTGTCTCAAGAGAATGAACAACTAACAAATGATAAAAGGAATATCAAAAGGGAGTTAGAAGCTTTGTCTGTTAAGATGGGTGAGGAAATGAAAGGTAGGAAATTTGTTGAGGAAGTAAGGAATTGTTGAAGATGCCCTAGAAGCTAAGAACCAAGCTTTGAAGGATAAGGAAAATGAACTCTTCAAGTCTGAGAAAGAGGTAGGTACCTTGCATGTATATATTCATGATACTAGAGAGGAAATGCAAGATATAAGAGGTGAGCTCAATAATCTAATGATGAGGAATGAAGACTTGGGAAGAAAGAATGAAAAATTGCAGAATGAACTAGATGTAACAAACAAGTTGTTGAAGAAATTTAATGAAAGTTTTACAAAGCTGGATGAACAACTTAGGAACCAAAGGATGAGTGGTGAGACCCATAGCCTTACACTACTACATTTGGGGGGAAAATTTTGACAACTATTTGTCAGATTTGCAACGCTTATTTGTTGGAATTTTGACACATTAGTCCGTCACCATTTTTGTGTAGAAGATTGTGACATAAGACCTACCTGTCGGTTTACCGACACCATCTCACGTCGAAAAGTTGCAAATGACAACAACTTCGAAATGGCATTTCCTGCGGTTCATCCATCGGAATTCCAATAACAAACCTATCAGAATACCGATAGTTAGCATCATATTCTGACAGATCTACCTATCGATGATATGACCTCACTATCGAATATTCTTTGTTTACGACACTTAAACTATCAAAATAGTGACAGTTCTGCACTATTCTCCGATAGGTTTCCCCGTTGAACGTATAACATTACTTTTGCATGAAATGTCATAAATTATTTATTTCTGACATTTTGTCTGTCAAAGCCAGAGCGCTTCTGTCAAAATTAATTATCAATTGTCAAAAAATCGATGGATAGGCACATTAAAGTTGACATAGCTCAAGAGACCATCATAGGTTGTGTCTTTCTTCGGTCTATATTATTGACAGAATGTTTTACCTTTCATTAGCTCATCAAATCTGGGGATTTGAAAGAATTTAATAGAATATTTTCATGACAACGTATATTATTTAAGTTGATGTTGCACGAATTTATGTACTTCGCGCACTTGTAGACTATGAGAACGATGATAAAGAAGCATTGCCATGGGAGGAGATGCTTCTTTATCGCTGTCTTCATAGTATACAAGTGCACGAAGTAGATAAATTCGTGCAATGTCAACTTAAATAATATACGTTGTCATGAAAATATTCTATTAAATTCTTTCAAATCCCTAGATTTGATGAGCTAATGAAAGGTAAAACATTCTGTCAATAATATAGACCGAAGAAAGAGACAACCTATGATGGTCTCTTGAGCTATGTTATCTTTAGTCCTAGCCACTTGTCCATCGTCGAGAATAATCACCACCTTGCATTTATGTACACTACAGAAATTGATCACAGTCTTGCAAAAACATTTTACACTTGTACATCTCATCAATACTAGAGGCCTAAAGTAATTTTATACAATCACTAGCACATTTCGTGCATGGATGAGAAAACACTATCCAAAGTTTCTAGATAACCATTTTTGAGAAGAGGAATGAGTGGAGGCCAAAGAAGGGATAATTGTGAAGGTTTTATAGATGTAGGTTATTGAATCATCATCTCTGCACTAGTACTCAATCTGGCCTCCACTCCATATACGTCTTCTCAGAATCTAAAATCTCTCCATCATTGATTCTCGTCATTTTTTCAGCATCTCCGTGGACTGAGACCTTAAATTATTGAGCTTCTCTTTGTTTCAAGAATAGTTTAACATTCTCTACTTAACAGGGCCAACCACGTGAAGGTGGAAGCTCACCTATCCCCTCCTAGGAGCCTCTTATGACCCTTTACGACATTTTAAGACCTCTAAGATGTATTCTTAGGGATCGTAAATGGTCGTAAAGGGTCATAAGGGGTCCTGGGACACAACAACTAAGAAACATAAATGTAGGCATCATGGTCACAATTTTTTGGAGACACAACATAATTTAGTGGTTTTTCGAGATGATGCAAAGTAGTGGTTGCTTTGCATCATCTGGGAATAGCACTCAATTATGTTGTGTCTCCAAAAAATTGTGACCATGATGCCTACATTTATGTTTCTGACCTATTGTGATATGTACATCGTAGTCTGTCGTTGTTGCAACAACAGAGCCTATATTCCACAACAAAAAGGAAGACATCTTTTTAGCCTGGGTCTCGATCCTACCCCAATTATTGAAGGATCCAAGGCTAGGCTCAAAAGATGTCTTCCCATTCTGTCTACAACATTGTGTCCATGCACGATCTTAGGAACATCATCATTTTTCCACTCTTCATTTGCCAAAATATATCGCTTCTTCAAGCTTGCAAAGTAATCTTATTAATAAAAGAACTCTTGCCAACATTAGGGTACCCACAGATCAAAATAGTTGATGTTATTGGTGCTTGTGCTCAAGGATATCGATTCACTATTTTGAAACGGCCAAATCATTTTTATTTCGATTGTAGAGAAAAGGAGTGGGAGAAAACAAGCGGGTGAAAGTTGATCAAGAGTGAGAGAAGGCATTGCATTTTATTTGATCATAAATGCTCTCTGAAATGACCAATCATGTTTTCTATTCGATTCCTTTTGGTGTTTTTTTTCCCCATATTCAGTAGATAAAAATCATGGTGGCAGCCACTTAGCCATCTTTTTGATGTTCCAGGTATTTTACAAAGATACAGGTATGTGGATTTATCATTCAATTTCTTACAGTTATTGGTCAAATGCAAATATTTTGTCACGTTGCAAGGGCAAGATATCAGTTTGGTGTTTTTGGTTTATGTTAAAAGTTGATTTGGTAAAATCCTCAAAAAACACACTACATGTTCTAAAATGTAAAGAAGTTGAATGTTAAATGTAAGATATATATCTCATCCATAGTAATCAAAAGAAAGGACATGAAACTTATAAGGAGATTTACCAAACCAAAAATATAAGCGAATAGGAAACATGGATTGGTACCTTATGAATTGATTTTTGAGGTGCACAATCTTCATCAATCTCCTCAGAACAAGACCCCTCCTCATGAAAAATGCATTTAACACAAAAAACAAATCTACAAAACTGAACCAATGGCATGTTTAGAACAAAGAAATAGACTGATAATAATATGCTGAAAATTCTATTATGTTTAATACACGCAAAAGGACCAGTCCCAACAATTCTTAAACATAATTTATCTGATATGATAATAACATGCTAATTAAACTAATAAAGGTGTTATCTGCATTTAATCTGCCAATTACTAATTACACAAAAAACAAATTTACAAAACTAAACCAATGGCATGTTCTTCGTATGTGATTTCTTCATCTTTCGAGCCTCTGGCATCATATTCGACCACAAATTTCAAATGCATTGCATTTTATTTGATCATGAATGCTCTTTGAAATGACCGCATTCTACTGGTGTCGTGCCCTAGCCCGTGCTTTATCTCCATTATTTGATGTTATTGGTGCTTGTGCTCAAGGATATCAATTCACTGTTTTCAAATGTTTGGATCATTTTGGTTGTGACTGTTCCTCTAGTACACAGTCAGGAAATGTAACTGTCTAATGATTATATGTAATGTTGAATGGATTAAATGCTTTATTCTTGGTAGAAGTGAATGGAAGGAATAGTGTTGGTGTTAGGTTTCATTTATTATTGAATTCAATGGTTTCCAAGATGTGTTGATTAGTTTGCTCCTTGTTTAATGTTAACTGTTCCTGCACAATCCACTCATACAATAGTGAAATGCTATGTGATTGACAATTTCATACAACTGGTCCTTTGGCATGTATTAAATACAATCCAGTCACTTATTGAATGCTTTGGAGACTAGTGGTTTGACTGTCCATGCGTTACAAGTGACTGAGATTCATTAAAGGATACAAAACCCTTCATTTTGGGGTTATTGTGTGTGCATTCAAATGTAGGTTTGATTTGGTTAATGTTTAGAAGAGATCAATAAAGTATTTAAAGACAATCTTACATGTTTGGAGAGGTTTGAGAGGCACTTATAATGACTGTACCCTCACAAACAGCGGCATAGACTGGTTTTACTAAGTTTCCTTTCTCTGCTGCAGGGGTACAGTCAGAGGGTTCATTGACAAAATGATCCTTTGAATGGTTAATATGAATATGAATGATTTGATATAGCATATTGCTCATTTTACTTGAAGTTTAGAATAGCTTGTGCAAGGGTGAAAGTAGTTTTGATCATTTTGGTCGTGATTGTTCCTCTACACAATTAGAAAATGTAATTGTCTAATGATTATATGTAATGTTGAATGGATTAAATGCTTTATTCTTGGTAGAAGTGAATGGAGTTTCCAAGATGTGTTGAGGAGTTTGCTCCTTGTTTAATGTTAACTGTTCATGCACAATCCACTCATACAACAGTGAAGTTACAAAACTGAACCAATGGCATGTTTACAACAAAGAAATAGAATGATAATAATATGCTAAAAATTCTATATATTCTGTTTAATACACGCCAAAGGACCCATCCCAACAATTCTTAAACATACTAGTTATCTGATATGATCAATTGTTAATAAAGGTCTAATTCTATAAACTGCTAGCATGAAGGAAGATTTGACCTAGCCAAATTTTCCTTGTACCACACAAAAAAAAAGTGTGATAACTATGTCTACTCCAACCTTAATTGTTTAAGAATTCATCATATCAGATAAAGTATGTTTAAGAATTGTTGGGAGTTCTATTAGACCTTTGTTGTAAACATGTCATTGGTTTTCAAATGTTTGGATTCATGTTTGTTGATATTACTGACATATATGTTTAATGACGCCAATGTATATTGTTGTTGTTGGAATCATTTTCCATTGCCCCAAAAGCTCAAACTATCAATGCCTGATACAAATGCCAGATTTAACCCGATCCACGGGAGGCAGTTAAGCCATGTCACGAATCTCCAAGGAGGCACTGACCACCAAGTCAACAATCTCCCCCTCAGCACCGACTGAGCCTTCAGCACCCACTAAAGGGAGACTCAAACCCATGACCCAAGGCTCTGATACCAATTGTTAGAATCATTTTCCGTTGCACCAAAAGCTCAAATTATCAATGCCTGATACAAATGCCAGATTTAACTCGATCCACGGGAGGCGGTTAAGCCATGTCACGAATATCCAAGGAGGTGTTGACCACCAAGTCAATAGATGTCACTGAAATGACCACATTGTACTGGTGTCATGCCCTAGCCCATGCTTTAACTCCATTATTTGATGTTATTGGTGCTTGTGCTCAAGGATATCCATTTTTTTGAAATGTTGACTATGGTTATCAAATGGACAGCCCATGAGCTTCTAGCTAGGCATCATTTGTATTGATAGCTTAGGGCATCAAATGTATTGTATCATTGATAGTTGAGACTTTGTTAAAAGGAAATAGGACAAAGAGCGATTCTGATTTAGTTTCTCTATTTTGATCTCTAAGTGGCTTACAACCCTAAAGAAGTATATGCAGATTTACAAATGCAGTTGCAGGATACATAGCAGCCGATAATTCACAAGAAATCCATGCATCCAATTTGAATAGCAATTAATACAAAGAAATAGGGTCCTCCAATGGACCAATCATTTGGACCTTGACTGTCCCCTCAACCAGTGACCCTTCAAAACTAGGTTATCATGCAATCAGTGAGTGATCCTTCATTCTCCTGGTCTACCCTGCATCCAAACATATTGGAAATACACAATACAATGATAACAAGTCTTTCAAAATCCCCCTTCCCTCAAGGGACACTATCAACCATCCCTTCCACATAGAATTTCACTATTGTATGAGTGGATTGTGCAGGAACAATTAACATTAAACAAGGAGCAAACTCCTCAACACATCTTTGTTGTAAACATGCCATTGGTTCAGTTTTGTAAATTTGTTTTTTGTGTTAAATGAATTTAAATGGAACATTAAGCATAGTAATAATATGCTTAATCTATTAGTAATTGTAGATTAAATGCCCATAACACCTTTATCAATTTAGCATGTTATTATAAGATACTAAAGAAGACCTACTATTTGTCAGAGAAATCTTCACTGTCCCCCACAATGAAGACAATGAAGATTGACCTCCTGCCCCACAAAAAAGAACATTGTAATAAGAATAAGATATAAAATAATGTTAGAATAAACTTTGAACAAAGACATGTAATGCTTAAGTTAATGATCTAAAAAGATGCAAATATAGGAATTGAAAAAGAAGATAGCACCAAGAAACATTTTCACAAATATGAAACATGAGGAAAAGTAATAACATTAACAATGCCAAGATTCACATCATTAAATTTCACCTATGGATGAGTTTCTACAGTGGGTTGCCCAACATCAAAAATATGTTGAGTTGCATTTGAGCTGTAACTAAGAGTATCATGTGGAACAGACCCTAAACTTTGAAAGTGTTCTCCAACCTGGCAATTCAAAATTCAATCTAGGAAAACATCAGCAAGTGAAATAAATTATAGACATCAACATCAACATCATCATAATCATTAGAAATAAACTTTAAAGACATATTTTGGATAGTACTATGTTTCTTGAAAGTTTTTGTGATGCTTCTAAACTTTAAAGACATATTTTATGGCTTAATGATAAGATAGATTAGTGTTTTGTTTTCTGATGGAATGTTGTTGACCATTCATGGTCTTGAAGAAACTTTTGATTGTTTTGATTCTCAAGTCTTGACATTGTTTCTCAATGTGATATAGACTGACCACAAGATGGTTCAGTTGGTCCTCTCTTTCTGTTTAATCATTTGTCTTCTTCATGGTGTAAGTGTCAATATGTTATAATCCAACCAACATGTCATACCCCCACTTCTAACAAACCACACAACATGCAAATCACAACCAAAGACTTGGGTGATCATCATACACAAACAACGATTATCCTTAGGAAACAATGATCATTAATATTCATTAATGGAAGGTGGTGATTCCTTGGTAATAAAGGCATTGACAACATTCATAATCGTATAGCTCTTTACCTGATCTAGTCACATCACCAACATCGAGGTCAGTTTGTTTGGCCTCAGCCTCAACCTCAACCTGCTCATTAACAATGGCCTCTACACTCTCTACAGCTGCAATACAAATTGTTACATTAATCCAAACACCAATTGCACTTAAATTTGTATTACTACACCAATCAATTTAAGATGTTTACTTGTATTACTGTGATGCACATCCTCATTGTCATCAACATGCACAGGTTGTGTACGACAAGAATCGGCAGGTTGCATTTCAATTTCATACGCATTCATGTTATCATTGTTTTCTTACTTAAAACAAATTTACTCACTTTATGTTAGAACTTAACATCAAATGCTTCTTTATCGCCGTCCTAATAGTCTACAAGTGCGCGAAGTAGATAAATTCATGCAATGTCAACTTAAATAATATATGTTGTCATTAAAATATTCTATTAAATTCTTTCAAATCCCTGGATTTGATGAGCTAAGGGAAAACATTCTGTCAATAATATAGACCGAAGAAAGAGACAACCTATGATGGTCTCTTGAGCTGTGTTATCTTTAGTCCTAGCTACTGGGTAAGGCCTGGAAGACTTATACCTGTCGATCATCGAGAATAATCACCGCCTTGTATTTATGTACACTGGACAAATTGATCCTAGTCTTGCAAAAACATTTTACTCTTGTACATCTCATCAATACTAGAGGCCTAAAGTAATTTTATACGATCACTAGCACATTTCGTGCATGGATGAGAAACAATATCCAAAGTTTCTCGATAACCATTTTTGAGAAGAAGAAAAAGTGGAGGCCAAAGAAGGGATAATTGTGAAGGTTTTCTAGATGTAGGTTACTAAATCATCATCTCTTGTTGATATATTTCAGATTCTACTCCGGAATGAACAAACTATAGAGATCTAACACAGCTAAACATAGAATAAAGTAAACAAGAAGAGATAGAAGATACCCGGATATCAACCAAGTATACTCCAGTCTATATGCCTCCAAACTATACTAACAAAGGTGCTAAGGAGAACCTGATTAGTACCTTAGTGTTAGTGTATTGAGGAAGAGTCCACTCCTAATAGAGGCTTCTAGCCCTAATCAACTCACAGTTAACATTGCCAATAATTGTTGGTTGTATGGATCATATCATAATCTTATCTTGATTCATGCTCAGACTTGTTCTTATCTATTAGCCGAAGCTACTTATCTTTCACACTAATATATGTTGATCTGTGATTGCAGTTTGCACCAATAAAAATTACTGAATATTGCTCCTTGATGAATTCCCTGTTATCTCCATGAATTCACAGCTGACTCCATATTTTTTTCTTCCTCTATGAATTTACCACTGCCTCCATACATTGCTCTTAAATTCGCTGCTTCCTCTAAGTTTGCTTAGGGCAGAGAATCAAGGTTTTGGGGGAGGGAAGCACGTTATGTTTTTGGTGCTTCTCTCGCTAGAATCCAACACCATATATATATGAATTGAATTATCTTCAAGAGGGCCGACCTAGTCTTATTAAATATATTTAATGTTAAAGCCAAGAGGCTGACCTTGGGCTTAACTAATTCAACCAACACATATATAGATGAAATAATAATCTCCTTATTATTATAAATCGCACAAGGGTATTTATTTGATCAGTTTGATCTTGGCCGAAAGGCTATAATTATTAACACTCTCCACTGGTACTCAATCTGGCCTCCACTCCATATACGTCTTCTTAGAATCTAAAAACTCTCCATCATTGATTCCTATCATTTTTTCAGCATCTCAATGGACTGAGACCTTAAATTATTGAGCTTCTCTTTGTTTTGAGAATAGTTAAACATTCTCTACTTAACAGGGCCAACCACATGTTAGTGGAAGCTCATCTGGCCCCTCCTAGGAGCCTCTTATGACCCTTTACAACATTTTAAGACCTCTAAGATGTATTCTTAGGGATTGTAAACGGTCATAAAGGGTCATAAGGGGTCTTGGGACACAACAACTGAGAAACATAATTGTAGGCATCGTGGTCACAATTTTTTGGAGACAACGTAATTGAGTTGTATACCCAGATGGTGGAGAGCAACTCCTGCACCTCTGATTCCAAGTTGACTACATCTATTGCTCATGAATACAAGGTCCTCCAACAGATGTATTCAACTTGGAATCAGGGGTGCAGAATTTTCTCTCCACCACTTGGGTACACAACACAATTATCTCTAAAAGATTGTGACTATGATGCCTACAATTATGTTTCTCAGCTATTGTGAAATCTACATTTATGTTTCTCAATTGTCATGTTTATGTGCATGTTTTTTATGTATTTTGGATAGTAAGTCTAATTTAATTTCTCCTTTGCATCCAAAATGAACTCATTCCAATCCCTCACTAGAATAAAGGGAGGACGCTCAAACATTAGCAAGACTTCATACCACACACGTTTGTAGATTACGTTCAATGCATTATTTACGTTTGTGTCATTTGAGAAAGACTGGCCTACTCCAAAAGTGGTAGGAAGGCACCGTCATTCAGTACCTTACATGCTGAAGATGGCAGCCAGACATTAATTATGGCCATGCTTGTCACAATCAGGAGCAGATCAATTCCCAAGATCTTTTACTTCTCCGATAAACCAAGTTAAGCAAATTAATGCCTGACTGTGAATTGATTAGAGAAGTAAAAGATCTTGGGAATTGATCGGAGAAGTAACTGTGATAGGCATGACCATAATTAATGCCTGACTTCCATCTTCAGCATGTAAGGTACAAAATGACGGTGCCTTCCCACCACTTTTGGAGTAGGTCAATCTTTCTCAAATGGCACAAATGTAATGAGTTGTCCCACACATGTAAGATAGTAATGGCGGTATCAGAATGCTCCTGGATAATAATGACACATTTCAAAGATATGATGAAAAGTACATTACATGTATTACTGTTTGGACATCATTACCTATGTTTATGCAATATTCTTATTATTGCTTTACCTACTTGACATTATAAGACTTAACTAGTGTCTTTGACATTTTAAGACTTAACTAGTGGATTTATATTTAATCTTGAAATAATACAGTTACTATTGATTCAAACTTTTTAAATTATTCTTTCTTTGCCTACTATTTCGGTGAAATTACGGGTGCATGTGTGTTAGATACAGAATAGCCCTATGAATTCCCACAACTTGAATACATTGATTTAAGCATTTGATTACCTAATATTATTAAGTTGTAAATAGTTTTAATACACAAATGTTGTGAGCAAATTTGTGTCAATCACATAGCATTTCACTGTTGTATGAGTGGATTATGCAGGAACAGTTAACATTAAACAAGGAGAAAACTCCTCAACACATCTTGGAAACCATTGAATTCAATAATAAATGAAACCTAACACCAACACTATTCCTTCCATTCACTTCTACCAAGAATTCCAGTACAAGCACAAGCTATTCCAAACTTCAAGTACAAGCTATTCCAAACTTCAAGTAAAATGAAAAATATGCTATATCAAATCATTCATATTCATAGTAACCACTCAAAGGATCATTTTGTCAATGAACCCTCTGACTGTACCCTTGCAGCAGAGAAAGGAAACCTCAAAATAGAGAAAGGAAACTTAGTAAAACCAGTCTATGTCACTATTTGTGAGGGTACAGTCATGATAAGTGCCTCTCAAACCTCTCCAAACATGTAAGATTGTCTTTAAATACTTTATTGATCTCTTCTAAATATTAACCAAATCAAACCTACATTTGAATCCACACACAATACCCCAAAATGAAGGGTTTTGTATCCTTTAATGAATCTCAGACACTGGTAACGCATGGACAGTCAAACTAGTAGTCTCCAAAGCATTCAATAAGTGACTAGATTGTATTTAATACATGCCAAAGGACCAATTGTATGAAATTGTCAATCACATAGCATTCCACTATTGTATGAGTGGATTGTGCAGGAACAGTTAACATTAAACAAGGAGCAAACTCCTCAACACATGTTGGAAACCATTAAATTCAACAATAAATGAAACCTAACACCAACACTATTCCTTCCATTCACTTCTACCAAGAATAAAGCATTTAATCCATTCAACATTACATATAATCATTAGACAGTTACATTTTCTGACTGTGTAGAGGAACAGTCATGACCAAAATGATCAAAACTACTTTCACCCTTGCACAAGCTATTCCAAACTTCAAGTAAAATGAGAAATATGCTATATCAAATCATTCATATTCATAGTAACCATTCAAAGGATCATTTTGTTAATGAACCCTTTGACTGTACCCCTGCAACAGAGAAAGGAAACCTCAAAATAGAGAAAGGAAACTTAGTAAAACCAGTCTATGCCGCTGTTTGTGAGGGTACAGTCATGATAAGTGCCTCTTAAACCTCTCCAAACATGTAAGAATGTCTTTAAATACTTCATTGATCTCTTCTAAACATTAACGCATGGACAGTCAAACCAGTAGTCTTCAAAGCATTCAATAAGTGAATATGAATGTTTGAAAACTTTCCTCTCAACTTCCCCAACCACTCCTAATCGGTTAGAGGGATTAGTTGAGTGTTTAGACACTAAAACTTCTTAAACATACTTTATCTGATATGATGAATTGTAATATCAACAAATGTGAATCCAAACATTTGAAAATAGTGAATTGATATCCTTGAGCACAAGCACCAATAACATCAAATAATGGAGATAAAGCATGGGCTAGGGCACGACACTAGTAGAATGTGGTCATTTCAGTGAGCATTCATGATCAAATAAAATGCAATGCATTTGAAATTTGCGGTCGAATATGATGCCAGAGGCTCGAAAGACATTGCCTGTTAAAGATACCAATCAAAGATGAAGAAATCACATACCTTCTCTAGCGCTCAGCTTGCACAAAGGAATATTTGATAGCCAAATCTTCCTTGTACCACATGAAGAACATGCCATTGGTTCAATTTACCATGTTATTATCATATCAGATAAAGTATGTTTAAGAATTGTTGGTAAGGATAGGAATAGTGGAGATTCTAGAAATATCCCTCTAACCGATTAGGAGTGGTTGGGGAAGTTGAGAGGAAAGTTTTCAAACATTCATATTCACTTATTGAATGCTTTGGAGACTACTGGTTTGACTGTCCATGCATTATCAGTGACTAAGATTCATTAAAGGATACAAAACCCTTCATTTTGGGTTATTGTGTGTGGATTCATCCGCTTTAGCCAAGAAGATTAAGAAGATGGGGCAGGAGGACATTATGGTAGAAGAAGTATTTAAAGAAGCAACAAGAAGCAATAGAAAAGTTTTCAAGAGTTTGGAACAACATTTTAGAATCCATGAATGGTATGGGTAAGGTGACCTTCATTCTTGGCCGTGACTTCAATGAAACATTGGATATGGCTGATAAGAAGAAGGGTCACTTGTTGATAGTGTTCCTTGAGGGAAGGGGGATTGTGAAAGACTTGTTATCATTGTATTGTATATTTCCAATATGTTTGGATGCAGGGCAGACCAGGAGAACAAAGGATCACTCACTGATTACATGATAACCCAGTTTTGAAAGGTCACTAGTTGAGGGGACAGTCAAGGTTTGGATGTTGATAGTAATATATGAGGGAAGGGGGATTGTAAAAGACTTGTTATCATTGTATTGTGTATTTCCAATATGTTTGGATGTAGGGCAGCCCAGGAGAATGAAGGATCACTCACTGATTGCATGATAACCCAGTTTTGAAGGGTCACTGGTTGAGGGGATAGTCAAGGTCGGGATGTTGATAGTGTTCCTTGAGGGAAGGGGGATTGTGAAAGGCTTGTTTTCATTGTATTGTGTATTTCCAATATGTTTGGATGCAGGGCAGACCAAGAGAATGAAGGATCACTCACTAATTGCATGATAACCCCACCAAGCATTCTTTCCGTTAAGTTTGCACAATATCTCAAAATATGATCATTATTCTTTACTTTCTTCTATATGCTATTCTTTCTATGGTTTTGTTATCTCAAAAATATATCAAAAACATTGCAAATGTGCATATAAAAGTAAAATATTGTCCTTCAATTGTTCCACATTGAAGCATTTCCTCTTGGGAGTATTCTCTTTGTTTGTACAATATTTGTCAAAAATGGTTCCCATATTTCCTGCAACTATGAAAGGAATAGTGTTGGTGTTAGGTTTCATTTATTATTGAATTCAATGGTTTCCAAGATGTGTTGAGGAGTTTTCTCCTTGTTTAATGTTAATTGTTCCTGCACAATCCACTCATAAAATAGTGAAATGCTATGTTGAAGGGATGGTTGATAGTGTTCCTTGGGGGAAGGGGGATTGTGAAAGACTTGTTATCATTGTATTGTGTATTTCCAATATGTTTGGATGCAAGGCAAACTAGGAGAATGAAGGATCACTCACTGATTGCATGATAACCCAGTTTTGAAGGGTCACTGGTTGAGGGGATAGTCAAGGTCTGGATGATTGGGCCATTGGAGGACCCTAGTTCTTTATATTAATTTCTATTCAAATTGGATGCATGGATTTCTTGTGAATTATCGACTGCTATGTATCCTGCAACTAGATCTATAAATCTGCATATACTTCTCTAGGGTTGTAAGCCACTTAGGAATCAAAATAGAGAAACTAAATAAAAATCATTCTTTGTCCTATTTCCTTTTAAAAAAGTCTCAACTATCAATGATACAATACATTTGATGCCCTAAGCTATCAATACAAATGGCACCTAGCTAGAAGCTCACGGGCTGTCCATTTGATAACCACAATCAACATTTCAAAAAAATGGATATCCTTGAGCACAAGCACCGATAACATCAAATAATGGAGTTAAAGCACGGGCTAGGGCATAACACCAGTAGAATGTGGTCATTTTAGTGACAAAAATATACAATGGCATCATTAAACACATATGCAAGTAATATCAACAAACATGAATCCAAACATTTGAATATAGTGAATCGATTTCCTTGAGCACAAGCACCAATAACATCAAATAATAGAGATAAAGCACTGGCTAGGGCATGACACCAGTAGAATGCAGTCATTTCAGAGAGAAACTCCCTCAACAATAAAATTCAATGCATTCAAATATGATGCCAGAGGCTTGAAAGATGAAGAAATCACATACCTTCTCCCACGCTCAGCTGTCGCTCCTTTTCTCTCGCTCTCCAATCGAAATAAAAATGATGAGGTTGTTTCACTTTTTTTTTTAATGTATACCCAGAATTTGTCAGAATTCCGATGGTCAATTAAACACCCATTAGAATACCGACATCATCGGGGCCTATTACAAAAAAAAACACCAAATTCGTAAAAAAAAGTTACCCGTCAAAAACTTCTATCGAAATTTGGCCCCAAATGTAGTAGTGTTAGCTATGATAGTTTTGAGACTGGTTAGTCATCTAGATCAAAGAATCCCAAACAAGATGACAAGTCTTCACCCAAGGTGAATAAGAAAAGTCATGGTAAGAAAGTTTATAAACTAGTTTGTTTTATTTGTCGCAATATAGGACATACTGCAAATATATGTTGGAATAGGCCTTGTACACCTACATGTTCATTTTTTCATGAGGAGGGTCATACTACTAGGGTTTTTAGAAATAAACCTAATATGTTCAATGGTCACTATTCTAACTACAAGAAGTATGGTCATAGATCAAGTGAGTGAAGGAAAAAAATGAACAACCAGGGATCATTTGTGAACCAACAAAGTCCTTAACAGAATACGAACTGGTGGAATGTTACATGCTCACATTGCCACAACTATGGTCACATGGAGGTTAATTGTAGATTGAGGACAAACAAAGGTAATTATGGACCTTGGAGATCTATTAGGATGACATGTTTCCATTTTTACAAGGTTAGGCATATTGCAAGATATTATAGGTCAAGAAATCAAGGAAATCGACCAAAGAACAAGATGAGTGATCATAAAGGAAAGAAAAATATAATTGTTGAGGAGACTAGGAAAGAGATGAACAAGACTTGGAAGAAGAAGGATTAGAGAAAAACATTAGAATGATCTAAATCTCCATCAGATGTGGAGAATTCATCAGCTAACTAAGCTATCATAAGATTAGGGGGAGTAATCAATGTCAGATCAATCTTAGACCCCCTATAAGAATGTGTGCTAAGTTTTATCTATATATTTAGATGCATAATGATGAATTGTGATGTGATGTGAAGTTTGGTTGCATTACATGAAGTGTTACCTATTGGTGATTAGGTTTGAAATGTTAAGTGGTGCATAGTTATACTCAATTGGTAAATTGAAAGGAAAATAAGAAAAGAAGTGAAGCAATTTTCCCTGTAGAAAGGATTTCCAAAAGATCAAATAGATAAAGAAAGGGGGAAATATGCAGTAGAGCAAGAAGGGAAATCAGATGTTATAGGTGATAATGGTGAAGATGCTGAAGTGGTATCTTCAAAAACTAGTAAAGCTCCTATTAGAAGACAAACAAGAAGTGCAACAATTAAACAGGAAAAGATCACTTCATCAGAGAAGTTTCCAGTGAAGAACAAAGAAAGTTGCTAAGGCTGATATGCCTAAGTCCTCCAAAAGAAAGAAAGCATTTGAACCAATGAAGGCTACTAGAAAGAGGAAGAAGGAGAAATCACAAAGATAAAAGGATGAGGATAAAAGTGAAGAAGAAAGAACTTAATCAGATGAAGACTAGTAAGAGGTGAAGACCACATGGAAGAAGTCCAAAGTTGTAGGTGCCCCTACTGAGAAGAATGTGACATCCGATATGAGTAAGTTTTTTTATGTTGACAAGATTTTAGATAAGGTTATAACATGGAGTATTTTGGTCTGAGTCAATAAATATTATGAAAATTTTAGTAAGGATGAGAAAAGTTAAAGATGTTGTTTTTGGAATAAATAAGTAAAGCCTTAATTGAACTACAAGGTCAATTTCATATGTCTTTGTATGATAAGTTGGAAGAACGATGGAAGTATGCACTAAAACTACACAAATAAATTATTGAATATGTCCTACTGTAATTACAATTAGAGCTATCAAGAGAACAAATACAAGAGTTATTTGGTAAAACCATACCAAGATTCAAGACCAAGAAGTGGTCGATAAGATTGTTCGATGGTGAGACTCAATCAGTACAGGATGAGACTGAAGCTATGTGGAAAATATTTTTTGGATTGGAAGAATCAGAGAAAGAAGAAGTTCATGATATTGAAGAACTAAAATAAGAGGAGCCATAAATTACATACTAAGGAAGGATGATTGGAAATGGTGAGAACACAATTGATGACACTTATATTCCTTATGCTCCAGAGGAACCAATGGAGGTACCAAACTTCTAGTAATTGATTAAGTAATGAAAATTGATGATTTATAATGCCACTATGAATTCACCTATTAGTGAGGAACAATTGCAGGTATCGGTAGATGTTACTACTAGAGGAGATGAGAAAAAATATGAATAGGTGCATACTGATGATGTGAAAATTTAAAGTGAAAGGGAAAATAAAGTATAAGAAGAGGAAGGTATCAATTATGATGAAATTATGGTCATATTTGGACCTATTGATAGCTATGTTCTAGGCCCAAGTGAGATGATGAAAATTTATATGGCCTTGCAATCTAAGGCCAAGAAACAAGTGATTAAGGCACAAAGGAAAGAATCCGAAGTCATCCAATCAGCAAGAGATGTATTGTCATATTTGATGGTAGAGGTTGATTATGATGAGTATGATACACTTATTTTTCAATATGATAGATCGGTGACTATTGCAGGAGATCAAATAGAAAGTTTGGAGGATGCAGAAATGTGTTGAGTCCAAAAGAAAATGAGCATCAAAGGATAAATAAATTAGTTCAATCTAATGCATTAGAAAGAGTCAGTTTATCAGTGAGTATGAACCAAGTCACGAAACCTTATAGGGAGATGGTAAGATTCTTCTTTCTATTTGTGATTTTTCAAGTTTGTTGAGGATCTTGAGAAGAAGAAAGTTGAGACACAAGAAGAACTCAAGAAGCTAGTAAAAATTTTTGTGGCTCACTCAGCTACAAATTTTGGTATAACGGTTGAAGTAGAAATAATGAGCAAGAACATAGGAGTGAATAATGTTGAGGTAGTTTTAGTTCTACTAGATATGTGTGTATTTGATGTATTAGAGGAGTAAGCATTTTTGTTGAGAGGATAGATTGTTTTATTGGATAACCTATTGAAGAAATAGAAGGATGATCTTCAAACATTGAAGAAAATTTTAGTAGATTAAGATGCAATGAAAATTTTGAGTAGTATCTCTTGTACATTTTAATTAGTGGTAAGTGATTAACTAAGGGGGAGTAGTTGGAAAGTGATGAAGACAATTACAATAGATGAAGACTTAGGCATGTTGGGTCATTGGCATTATTGTCAAAGGGGGAGAAGAATTAGTAAAAAATCAAAGGGGGAGAAGTATTGGTAAAGGGAGAAGAATCAAAGAAGAACTAGTAAGGAGAAAATAATCAGACAAATGAGGATAAAGAGATCATTTATTTGCTTGATATTGTTGGTATTTCCATCAATGACAAAGGGGGAGATTGTTGGAATAATTGATATATTGATCATAAGAGTATGTTAAGGTATGTGTTTGATGCATATCTTATGATAGGGTGATCATTTATGATATCATCATTGATGTCAACTTAATATTTGTTGGTTGACAATGTTCCTATTATGATGAGGTATGTTCAAGAGGTTAAATCTAGGGTTGTAGTATGAGTTGGAGCATGCAATTGAAAAGGAAGACTGATTGATGTCTCAACATGATATATCCATGACTACACAAGTTTATTATATGTATATTGTGACTTATGATTGTTTGAAGGTTGATAGGTAAACAAGAAGAACAAGATGAAGGGAAGGAGTGACAATTTGATGATTGTAACAAATTGGTTTGGATTCAAGTGTTGTGATTCACTATGTGTGATCTTGATGATATTATTAGATTGATGGTGCAATCACATCAATATTGGTGATCAGTGGATAGAGTTACTGTATACAATTGAATGTACCTTCATAGAATTAGGGTTAACCATCAACAATAAGTGAAATAATAACTAAATACAACCAAAATTGAGCAACTATTTAAAAAAATCAATGATTAATTGAGCATCCTATGGCTCTCTAACTAAGATGTTAATGAGTGAGCTCTCAGTAAGCTCTCATTAATGACAGTCCTCGAATGAGAATGATAGAGATAAAACAATGCTAAAGCTAACAATTATCAAGATAAATGCTAAACTTGCTCTTAATTTCTCTTAAATGCTTTTCTAAACTCAAATTGCAAGAGGTTTGATGCAATTCTCAGATAGGTGGTTGATGAATTATGAAGGATTTTGGCCTTCCTTTTATAGATTTTCCAATGGTAGGGGGTGTAGTTGTGTTTAATCATGATTGATTTGGGGTTAAGTCTTTGGTTCCACCCTTTGAAGACAAAGCAAAGTTTGTGTCCTCAAAGCTTGAGACAAGTAGACAAGATGGATGGTTGAGATTCCTTTTCACTTTGAGTGAATGAGATTCAATTTGGCTTGATCCATGTGAATGCCTTTCCTCAAATCTCATTGGTTGATTGATTTTCCTCTTCTTTTGGTTTGTTGAGAGTAATTGATTTTTATTAATTGATTTAATTGATTTATTTTAGCCATGTACCCATTGAATGGGTTGAATTTAATTTAATCCAAGACTATACAATTAATTGAATTAATTGTATTTGATTTGATTGCACTTAATTAAAATTCTCTCAATTTTGATTGATCTCGAATTAGGACTTGATTTTTGTTTTGATTGGCTAATTGTGCATTGTGGTTCAATTATTTCCTTGATCTGCTTTGATTTGACTTGATTTACTTTGAATTATCGTTAAATTGTCTTTGTCCATTTTTAGGTGATTACAAATACCCCTCTTTGAGTTGACGTGTGAAGCATGTCGATTCAAAGAATACTCTGATCTGGCTTGATCGATAGGTCCTGATTCATTGATGGTCGATCTTTGATGTTCATTTTTAATGTCTTTCGATGGTCGATCCTTTGATTTTTCGATATGAAATTGCTACAGATAATAATTGATATGAAACTCTCTTGATTGATGTGGTTCTCTAATGATCATTCTCGATATGATGATTGATTGATCCTGATATGATGTTTGTATTTGATATGATGTCCCTTTCATTGATTACGAAAATTTTTTTGATAACAACTTTCGACTTGATTTGATGATCAGTCCCTAATTTTTGATTTATGATGATATGATGATATGCTTATCTAATGGTATGCCCCCTCAGAAATGAAACATATTGTTGTTTTCAATAGATATGTGTAAATGATTAATTGACATGTTTTCATTTTTGAAAAACACTTTATGATATTCCCCACTTCTCAATTTGCCCCAGTTAATGCAATGGATTAGTATAGGTCAAAGTCAATTCTTACCTCAAAATTAGGTCAAATTAGCTTAAATATGTTGAAAAACCTAGATTTACTATTCATTTTCACTTTTGACTTTTGAGATTTTGCTCTGGTTCAACTTGGATTTTCGTCATGGTTGTGCCTATTCAAGAGCATCGATTCGAGTGGTGTCGGAGATATGTGAGGCCACTTGACTATGGACCTCCGGTAATTACTTTTCAAACCTCGGTATTGCATTTATTGCTCATTAATTAGCATTTATTGCATTTTCCAATTTTATCATTTCTTTGAAATAGTTAAGTCACGCTTATGAAAATTTCAATGTCACCTAACACTGTTAAGTGTCACTTCCATGATTTTTATTGTCGCTCACGAGTATTTCAATGTCGCTTAACCAATTTTCATTGTCACCTAAGGTTAAATGGTTCACACGTAGCCTTAGGTTTTAAAAACTAGATTTCTTAAGTTTTTACACCTATGAAACCCTAGCAATTCAATGTCGCCTAGGAAGGTTTAAGTGTCACTTAAGGCAATTTAGTGTCGCCTGTGAAAACTTTGTCGCCTGAGACAAAAGTAATGTCACCTGAAAAGAATTATGTGTCACTTAAGGAAATGTCACTTTTGATGAATAAAATCACGCCTACAACATTTTCTTTAGAATTTTCACTTGTACTTGACTATTTTATGTTTTAATTATTCTATTTTTGAAATATTTAGTACGTCAAAATGATTGATAGGAATGATATGATTAAGTCAGTTACGTTTGAACTAAACAATAGATTAGAATATTCATATAGTAATACCAATGAAGTTGATTCATCAATCTATTATGATAGGGTGATGGTCTAATATTTTACTCTCAAGATCTAGAGAGATAAAACAATGATTTTCCTTCCTCAAGATATAGAGTTAGGAGTTTTGATGTGCTCATGATGAGAAAATGGATGATAGGATAACTTGATCGACTTTAGATGTTCCTTGATATAATATGCTGATATGATTCTTTTATTCTTTTCCAAACAGGTTGACTTCCCTGTATTATATGTCTGATCAATTCCGTCATTGGTTATTGACCTTGGACAGACATTGACTGCGGCTGAGTACCATGTTATAGAGCTTTATGGTTTGAGATTCCTTCTTGATCTTCCCCAGTTCCATCTGAACCATGGGTTATTGACATCTATGGTGGAGCATTGGAACTCTGACCATAATACTTTCCATCTTCCTCATGGTGAGATGATGATCACACTCGAGGATGTGTATTGTTTGTTACGGATTCCCTGTCGAGGAGAGATTGTTTATTATGATTCTGTGTATGATTCTACTATCTGCCGATGAGTTTTTGGGGACAATTTGATTGATGATGATATGATCACATGGCCATAGTTTTCTTCTTTCCCTACATTGCCTGCAGTTCTTGGCGCATTGATTGGTGGTCTACTTCTTCCTGACTGACAAGGTCACCATTTTTTTGTTGGTTAGGGTAGGATTTTAGAAGATTTACTAGCACGGCCTCGACATTTTGATTGGGCTTCTTGCATACTAGCACAGTTATATCAAGATCTTCATGAGGTGGTGTACAGAGAGAGTTCTTCCTTATCTGCCGATGCTATTATTCTTTAGTTATGGATTTGGGAGCATCTTTCGATTACCAGGCCTATTTCTGATAGGAGATGGCCGCATGGATATCCTTATGCTTTTCTATATACTGGTATGGTGATTCAGCATCATTTAGGTCATTTGGATTATTGGAGATGTCAGATTGATGATCTTGATCAGGTTACCTGGCATCCCTACCTTGATTGTGATCTATGGTGGGAGGATGATGATGAGTTGCCATATATGTTTACTCCTTGTTGGATGATTGGCTGATCTGATACTATTATTGAGTGGTTTTTTTTTGGTTGAGTTTCCAGACAGTATGGTATGATACAAGATATGCCTCTGGGCAATGCCTTATATGCATGGGTTTAGGCCAAGAGATCTTTATGGGGCCCTTGTATTGATTATCAGTTTTCCTTAGCTCAGATTGCTAGTTTTCCTTTCTATAGATGGGAGATGTTGATAGGTATGTCAGATGCAGGGATGTCCCATGAGTATCGAGACTGGTGGTCTCAAAATAGGTTTATTCATTTCACAGATCCATCAAAGCCTATTCCAGATCGACATGGTGGTGGTGGTGGTGATGATGGGTGTGGTGGTGGTAGACATTAGAGACATAGAGGACGTAGAGGATGAGTGAGGGATGGACATGGTCGAGATAGAGCTAGAGATAGGCAGATTGATGCAGTCCAAATAGTTCATCCTAGAGCAGCAGTTAGATAGGATAGAGTTCATCGCCAGCAAAGAGCTCAGAGACAGGCTCATGTTGAGGCTACTAGGCAGGTTCCTGGGGGTTTAGATCCTTTGGTGTAGTTACAGAGAGTTTCCCTAGCACAAAAGGATGATGATGCTCAACAGGTTTAGGGTCAATAGGTTCTAGCACAACAGATTTCATAGCCAGTTCAATAGCCACAGGATCATGGACAGGATCCATAGGGTGTTCCCACTATTGGTTCTTTAGCCTGAGATATGCAGTCCATGAGGACATATATGTCTACTATTATGGGGCATTTAGACCAGCTTGCTGCCTTGATGCAGTAGTTTCTTTCAGCAGTGGTTGTTTAGAGACCTAGTGGAGCGAGCACTTCTCAGGCTCCTCCTCCACAGGATGATAGAGATCTAGGTGGTTCTGGTGTTGCAGGATCGTGATTGATTGATGATAGATTCATTTATCATTGATGTCCTTTGTTGCACATTTCATGTTATTTGATTGATCAGAACCTTTGATGTACCACTTTCATGATATTATATCTGGATATACTTTGATGTATTGGATCCTTTGAGGAACATTCTTTTGATGATATATGATGATCTATTCCTTCGTCTCTTATTGATGAGTTGATTTATGAGATTATCTTTATATGCAGCTATATGATGTTTATGATGCATTTACTTTTGATTATATGCAATGTATCTTATTTTTATGACATAGATAGATGGATGCATTGATGTATGGACATTATGAGATGTTTTCTATTTTTCAATCTATGGATGCAAATTGTTTTATGATCCTATGGATATGGATGATCCTATGTTTTTGTATTTTCAAGTGTATGCAATTCTATCCCTAACTACATGTATGCAAATGATGTATGAATAATGATTCTTTTTTTGTTTATTCATGTATGTATAATGACTAATGATTAATGCTATGCATGAATGCAAAAGATAATCTCATTTTTGTTGTTTTGAATCTAAAATCATGATGTTTGAATTGAATCCTCCCCATTTCATTTTTCCCCTTGCAATTTAAGCTAAGAAAGACAAAACAAATATATACAATGCACTTAATCTAATCATGTATGCAGCTAACTGTCATTATTCAAGATTTAGAGCTTATAATCATCATTGAGCATTTTTGGATCCCATTTTTTAGTACAATCATCACTAGTTCAACTATGATGATATGGATACTTTTGCCTTTTCCCTTGCTTTCCCATCGGTCTCTTCGGTATGACTATCACTAATTGAAGCCAATCATGAGAGTGCAAATACCAATTTTTTTGGATTCTTTGTTGCAAGTGGATGTTGGTATTATGATATTGAAGATCAAAATATCCAAGGTATCCATTTGCGCAAACAAGCAGAAATCTCCATTTTATCCTATGTACAAGTCCTCAATGATTCTTTGATGATCACGTCCTTAGACAAATAATACATGATTTAAAACTTTGATTTTAAGACAGTCATTCAGAAATCAAGAAAAATATCATCCTTTCATCATAGCTTGTCTAATCTAAAACTTTCATTGATTCGCTAGAAAGGAATGATTTCATCAATTGAGTCAACACTTAGAAAAAAATTTTTGCCATGTTTTTCAAATCCATAGTTCAAGTGTAGTTCCATCCATTTCATACTTTTAATCCTAATAAAGGGTAAGGTCATTTTAAGTTCTTGGATCAAATTTTCATTTTAGGCTCACATTGGATTGGGATGTAAATTTGATTAAGTGTTCCTCTTTTGAGTGTGATGAATTGATTCTTTGATTGAATAAAGCTTGTTGATGAATCCTTTCTCTTTGAGAGTAGATTGCCCCTAGTTTGATATTGATTTCATTTATGGGACTTAGGACAATTTTTCGATTAGGTGACCAAAATCTTGAGGTACTTGCAAATGCAACTATGGGGTTTTATTATGCAACATATACAAATGCTGGTGAATGCAATATTAACAAGGTGACCTTATAAGTATGCAACTGACTTGGAATTTCAATGGTGCTTGTTTACCAGGTTTTCACCGATTGAATGGATCAAGCTCTTTTTTCTATTTTTAAATCTTTTCCTCTTTTCTTTTTGCTACCAAGGTGCCTATTTGCTAGGTTTTCACCAAGGCACTTTTCTCATTTTTTGATTTTTTTCTTCTTTTTTTTTCATATTATCAAGGCGCCTATTTGCTAGGTGTTCACCATGAAAAAATCTTTTTGAGGATCATATTTGAATGTTTTTCCTTTCTTCATGCTCAATTTTCCACTATTTTTTAATCTTTTGTGCTTTTTCAAATGTTTTTGGTATTTTAAGCTTTTCCAATGTTTTTGGTATTTTCAAGATCTCTTTTGAATTATGTACAATAAATATGAAGCTCTCCATCTTATACTCTTTATACTCTTTCATCTACCTCAGGTATAGAACCTCTTGAAATGTATGTTGTTTATGGGTTCTTGGAGCTCTTCACCATCACAATCTGATAACTTGTATGTGCCGGTCCCAAAATCTTCAACAATGAGAAATGGTCCTAACCAGTTTGCTTCCCACTTTCCTTTTTTCTCTCTTTCTGCTTGGTTCTTGGGATTTTCATGCAACACTAGGTCACCTATTTGGAATGTCCTTGGCTTGATGTGTTTATTGTAAGATCTTGACATTCTATTTTGGTACACCTTTAAGTGATCAAAGGCTTCTTTCTATTTTTCATCCAAGAGTTCTAGTTCATGTAACCTAGCCATCCTATAGTCTTCCTCATTTATCAATCCATGCATAGATATCCTTAAGGATGGAAGTTCTACCTCCAAAGGCAAAACTGCTTTTGTTCCAAAGACTAAGGAGAAGGGTGTAGCCCCTGTTGGCATCCTTATGCTTGTTCTATAAGCCCACAAGGTCAGGTTTATCTTGATATGCCAATCTCTACCAGAATTATCCATCATTCTCTTCAAGATTTTCAATATGTTTTTGTTTGTTTCTTCAGCTTGTCCATTACCTTGAGGGTAATAGATTGAAGATGAATGATGTATCATGTGAAATTTGGTGCACAATTCCGTTATGTCTTTGTTCTTGTGCCTTGTGTTATCTGTTATGATGGCATGAGGTACGTCATATCTACAAATTATATGATTTAGGATAAACAAGGATATATGTTTTCCTGTTGAAGTTGATAGGGGTACAGCTTCCACCCACTTAGTAAAGTATTCTGTGGCCGTTATGATGAATTTATGCCCATTCAAAGATGTTGGATGAATCATTCCTATTAGATCTAGACCCCACTGATAGAATGGCCAAGGTGTTGTCATTGGATGGAGTTCTTGCACCGGTGCATGTATCAAATTTTTGAGGAATTGACACTTCTTACAAGTTTTTGCAAAGTTACAAGAATCTTTTTCCATGGTAGGCCAATAATATCCTATCCTAAGAAGTTTCTTAGCTAAAGATAATCCATTTGAGTGTGATCCACAAATTCCTTCATGAATTTCTCATAAGGCTAAGTTTGATTCTTCCTCTTCTAAACACCTAAGGAGCATTCCGTCAAGACTTTTTCGATACAATGTTTCAACAATTATAGTGTATTTGGCGGTTTGTTTAATGAAGCTTTTCTTTTGGTTTCTGGTTTGATTGATGGGAAGGGTTTGGTCTTTTAAATAGGTGTAAATGGGTCCATACCAAGGTGAGTTGGTTGTAGTAAGTAGGAAAATGGTATAAGGATGGGTTGGGTCATACGCGGGTTGAATCACTTCTTCTACCAAGAACTCGTATCTATCACTCTGATCAGGCATCTGCAAAAGTGATGCTAGTGTTGCCATGGCATCTGCTGCCTTGTTCTTTTCTCTCGCCAGTTGTTCAAATGTGATGATTATGAAATACTTCTTGAGATTATCCACCATGGTTTTGTAAGGTACTAATTTGTCATCTTTCGTCTAATATTCTTCATTGACTTGATTTATGACTAATTGTGAATCTCCATATACCTTTAATTCTGTCACTTTCCACTCTAATGCCAACTTGATTCCAATAACCAAGGCTTCATATTTTTCTATATTGTTTTTACATGGAAATATAAATTTGTATGACTTAGGAATAGTGGAGCCTTGAGGCATGATTAGAATTATGCCTTCTCCTTTCCCATGGTGAGTGTAGGAACCATCAAAATAAAGCTGCCATGTTTTTGCCTCAACATTCACAATTTTTGCATTTGGGAATTCAACTTATATAGGATGATCATCATTAAGTGGTGCCTCTGCTAATTGGTCTGCAATGACTTGCCCTTTAATTGCTTTTCTATCAACATATTCTATATCAAATTCACTTAGGATCATCACCCACTTTGCTAATCTTCCATTTAATGCTATTTTGCTTAATAGATACTTTAAAGGGTCAATTTTGGCAATGAGCCTGATCTTGTGGGCTAGCATATAATGGCATAATTTTTGGGAAGAAAAAACTACAGCCAAGCATGCCCTTTCCATGAAGGTATAGTTCAGCTCATATTTGACTAAGGTTCTACTAATGTAGTAGATTGCCTTCTCTTTTCCATTCTCATCCTCTTGTGCTAGAAGTGCCTCCAATGAATTCTCTGTTGCTGAAATGTACAAGATTAAGAGCTTGCCTCTGATAGGTGGAATCAATATTGGTGGATTCATGAGGTATTTCTTTAGTAGATTGAAAGCCTCTTCACATTTTTCATCCCACTTGAAGATTGTGTCTTTATGCAAGAGTTGGGTGAAATTATGGCATTTTTCTGCCAATTGAGAGATGAATCTCCTAATGGATTGTATCCTTCTTTGTAAAGATCTCATCTGACTAATGGTTTTAGGTGCTTCCATTTTCATTATGGCCTTCACTTTAGCGAGGTCAACCTCTATCCCTTTGGCAGATACAATGTAACCTAGAAGTTTACCAGATTGAACTCCAAAAGCACATTTCTTAGGGTTAAGCCTTACTTTGAACTCCTCTAACCTTTCAAAAAATTTCACCAAGATAGGTAGATGTTCTTTTCTTGAATGTGACTTAGCTAGTATGTCATCCACATAATCCTCCATGAACTTATGCATCATATCATGGAATATTGTAGTCATTGCTCTTTGATAGGTTGCTTCTGCATTTTTCAAGCCAAAAGGCATGACATTCCAACAAAATGTACCCCATGCACATGTAAAGGCAATTTTATCTTGGTCTTTGAGTGCTATCTTGATCTGATTATAGCCACTAAATCCATCCATAATTGAAAACATGGAGTGTCCCGCTGTTAGGTCTACAATGGCATCAATGCTCGAAAGTGGGAAATCATCTTTAGGACATGCCAAGTTTAAGTCCCTAAAATCCATGCATATTCTGATGGACTTATCCACTTTTGATATTGACACTATGTTGGAGATCCATTGTGCATAATCAATGGCTCTTATAAACCCCACCTTTAATAGCTTCTCTAATTCCACTTTGACAAGTAGGGCTATATGAGGGTGCATTTTCCTTAGTTTTTGCTTGACCGGTTTGGCTCCTTCCTTTATGTTGAGATGATGCATTATAAAATTTGGGTCTAACCCCAACATATCATAATGATGAACTTAATGGACTCTATTCTTTCTTCACTGGATAGGGATGATGCTAAGTGGATGAACTTTGGCTCTGTTTCTGATCCAATGTTTATCTTTTCTGTTGGCTTGATTAGAATTGGAGACCTTTCTTCATAGTGATCTGGTAGAACATCCAAACTCCCTTCTATAGGTGCCTCAGTTGGGTTTTCACCTTTAGAAACATCCTTTATTTCTTTTTTTCTTTCTTTTGGATCTAATGTTGCCACAAAGTGGTTTTCAACACTCGATTTTTTTCCTTTTCTATTTTTATTTTTTTTTTCATTTTTTCTCAGATTAAGAGTTTGGATGCTTCCTTTGATCATTTCTTCTTGATAGTCCTTGGTAAAAGAAGGTTCAACCATGTTGAGGTATTGGGAAAGCCTGTTGTCATTCAAGAAAGTTGGCAAGGTATCAGGTTCAATGGTATCCCATTCAATTAGATCTGACCGAATGAGAGTTAAAGGGTCAACACTTAGATTTGTCTCAATTGAGTTTAAAGTGTATATCTCATTGTTGGAGGGTTCATACATTTTATCTTGAAGATCTCAGACACGGGCTTCCTCTAAATGCTCTAAATAAGAAGGATCAAAATCCTCCTCACTAGACTCCACTATGGTTTCTGTTGGATAAAACTCATGGGGATTAAACCTAGTGTTTGATTCTTCTATAGTAGGTCTCCATGAAGGAACATATGGCTCACCTAACCATTGATTTATTTTGATTTCTATGCTTGGCACATTATTTGGACCCTCTTGACTAGAACTAGATGCTTGATTTGAAGTTGATTCTACCATTAGTCCTTTATTTTTAGTAGAGGCATAGGTATGAATGACATCAATACCCTTGTCTTGGAATGAATCTTCTAATAGGGTCTCCCATTCCCATTCATTAGAATCCTCATCACTATGAGATTCAAATTATAGTATTTGATCATATACTTTGGGATAATGTTTTTGTGTATATCCTTCTTCAAGATATCCTAAACCTATTTTCTCCTTGGAATCTCGCCATGTGGATTCTAGGGGTTCAATTAGCCCTTCATTTCTTGTGCCTAAAGGTCCTTGACCTTTGTACCCCATCTTTTGCATGATTGCAAAACCTTTACCATATTGATGAGTAGGGATAGTTATATTTTGAATGTGCTTGACATGAGCACTTGATTCTTCATCCTTGTATAACCAATTCAGAATTTCATTATCCTCTTCATCCATGGTTGATGATGTACTTGCCCTTACAAAGTTTTCATTATATTTATGAGGTAGACTTGAAGGTTTCCCAAAGGAATTTGGTGATAAGGGTAGTTCCATCATGGATAAGGAATATTCACCCACTCCTTGTTGTTTAATTTTGCATTGCTTATCAAATTTTTTCATCATTTTGTCCATCTTTTGATAATGGGCTTCTTTAGTTTATCTTTGGATAGCTTTGATATAATCTTCTTTTGTTTCTCCCCTAATATCATCATCATTAACCTTCTCTGTTCCTTTAGTCGAGGTAGTTTGGTTAACGATTTTTGGAGTTTCTTTAACAACAATTTCTTCTTCCATCTTCTCTTTTCCTTTCAGCAAAGGGATGTCTTTAGAACTTTGTCCTTGTTCCATTTGATTGGGTATAGACCCTTTAGTATTGTGCAGAACCAATGAGTCATTTATAGGTTTGACATTATTAAAATATTGGAAAGGATTGAGGTCTCCACTTACCATTATTTCTTGCCCTTGATATGGGAATTTTAGGCATTGATGATAAGTTGAAGGAATAGCCTACATTTCATGGATCCATGGCCTTCCTAAAAAAATATTATAAGTTAATTTTAGGTCCAATACTTGGCATATGGTCTCTTTTTGCATAGGACCAACTCTTATGGGCAAGACTATGACTCCTCTTGACGCTCTTTCTTCATCATCGTAGGCTTTTATGGTTATCTTTTTCTTTGGGTCAATAGCCTCCTCAAAAAATCCTAAGGCTTTTACCAAGCTAAGGGTACAAATATTTAGGCCAGCACCTCCATCTATAAGGACTCTTTTCACCCTATGCTTGTGGATCAACACTTCTATGTGTAAGGGAAGATTTTGGGGATGATTAAGAGATATATCATCTTGTTCGGAGAATGATAGGCAATGAGGTGCAATTAAATGTCCCACCATGTTTTGGAACTTGTCTACCTCCAAATTTAGAGGCACATTTGTTTCCAACAAGGCTTTTTCCAAGATATCCTTATGGATTGGTGATAGTTTGAGCAGCTCAAGAATAGAGATTTGAGAGGGAGTTCTTTGCAATTGGTCAACCAAGTTGTATTGTTTTGATGATGATGTGGAAGCTTGGTTTGACACCACAATTTTTCGAGCATTATTAGGTATAACAATTTTTGAGGCTTGCCCCCTAGTGATCATATTTGTTGATGCTTCTCTTGACTTTCCTTTTATTATAACAACATTTACACTTTGATTTTCTTCACTTGTGGTATTTATTGTGTTATCATAAGTGTGGGCAAAGTTCACTTTTTCATTACCCTTTTTATGGTTTTGATTTGTATTGGATGACTCCCCCTTTTCATGATTCAAAAAGGGGTTCTTGTAGGCCGTGTGATGCCCATTGTTTCGAAGTCCTTCAATTTGGATGATGTCATTATTAATCAAATCTTGCACTAAGTGCTTCAATTTCATGAACTCGTTGGTTGGATGACCTCTTTTTCGATGTTATTCAAAATGATGAGATGCATTCCACCAATGAGGTTTAACTTTGAGTTCATAATTTGATATGTTTGGTAATGTGATAACTTGATTGGCCAACAAGGTTCTTAGTACATTCTCCAAAGGTTCACCCAAGGGGGTGAATTTCATTTTATTATAGCTGGAGTTTGACTTTGACTTATCCCAAGTCTTATTATTGGAAGTGTTAGAATTGTTGCTGTTATAATTATTGGGATTATATGGAGCTTTATTTGCTTTATTAACATTGTTTGAAGAATTCGCTCCATAGGGTAGAATAAAAGGGGTAGACTTCAAGTTGTGTGACTCCACAACCCCATCATTCACAAGATTTTTATTGTTACTTTGTTCCATGATTTTGATTTATCATTGTGATTGTTGGACCTTTGATTAAAATATTTAGGAACATAATTATTGTTATTGCTACTGTTGTTATTGTTGTTGGATTTATTGTCTTTAAATAATTTAATCTCACCCCTTTTGACCAAAACATCTTCAATCTTAACTCCATTTTCAATAAGTTTTTCAAATGTTGGAGGACATTGAAGTTGTAATCGATAGTTCATTTCAGCGGTCAAGTTATTGGTGAAGATCTCCATCTTCTCTTTCTCTGGGATACTTCATGGATACCTTGCGAAAAAATTCCTCCACCTTTGTAGGAATCCTAAGAAGGACTCCCCATCTTTTTGTTTGGTATCGCATAACTTGAGCATCGTGATCTCATGCTCAATGTTGTAAGAGTAATGGGTTATGAACTTGGAGGCTAACTCCTCAAAAAAATTTATTTCGGGGGTTAGTTTTGAAAACCACTCCATTGCGGGACCTCCTAAGCTTCTAGGAAAGAGTCTCATTAGATAAGTATCATTGTGCATGAACTCTATGCTTAGGGCACAAAATTCCCTTAAATGGTCTTGTGGGTGTATTTTACCCATGTATTTATCGTATTTGGGAAAGATAGTATTAAAAGGAAAAGATACCATTGCTAAGCTTTTGTTCAAAGGAAAAGGACACAAAGCTTCTATGGAAAAGGCCTTAGGTTCAGCTGTCTTCTTCATGGTGTCGATTTGTTCTTGAAAGGCCTTAATCTACCTAGTCATGATGTTTATAGGATCATCTTGGTGTTGGTCTTTCCTAAGTTGGTCAATATCAAAGTCGTAGGGCAACTTTACCCCTTTTTGTGCTAGGCTTAGAAAGAAGTTCTCCCTATCTTTGTCTATTAATTTTTCCATAACCTCTAGGAAATCATTATCTTGGGCAGCTTTCTCAACCCTTTCCTCAAGTGTTTCTTTAGGATTATAGTTGGCATTATTGATATTGTGATAGGCTGAATTCATATCACCCATCTCTTCAATTCTTGGTTCAAATAGGTTTGTGAAAATTTCTTCTTGATTTGGCTCTTTGAACACACTTTGGTACTCCACTTCTTGCCTTGGGTTTGCAAAGATAGTGCTATCACCTAGTAATGATCCCCTATATGTTTGTGATCGGATGGAAACCAACATCCAACAAGGGTTCTTTTTGGAATTTATCCTTGATATGAGAGTTGTTGATTTTATTATTGAGAAGATTTAAAAATATAAGATGCTTTTCAATGGATATCTCTCACTTGTTTATGTCTTTCAAACACAACAACCACACATTCACTTGTTTCTTTTACCCACTTAAACACAAAATGTTTGATTTGTAGAATGTTGTCATGGGTTTTTCACAAGAAACACTTCAAGCACCTACCTATCACAAGATTTGGTTCGTAAACATAGCTCTAGCAAGTGGTCTTTACTACTTTATCAAGATTTTAGTATATATTCCGTTCAAATAGACTTCAATCTCTCATCCTCCAAATATGTTAGGAGGTTTCCCACATGCATCGAAGTATGATTTTGCACAATCCATAAGGACTACTAGAGAAAGGTTGAGAAATGAAAATCCATTTGTCATGCACCCCATTAAGGATACATGTGTTTCATTTTAGAGTGGGTTGGATTCCCATGGAAAAAGCAAGCATATCCCACTTTGGGTTGTCCCTCTCACTGGCCTCGTTAAGGAAAACTTGGGAGGTGAGCCCTTTATTGCTCTAGCATATATATGAAAAATAAGAAATGAACTTAGGCCGACAAGTTTGGGAGTTTGATTCACTCAAAGAGTGAAGAGCATATTCCTATTGTCTTTCTTTGTTCCACACACTTAGACACACGTTTGTTCTTTCCCAATCTCTTGACAAGGAGATTCTTAAAATTGAAGTGTGAAATTCATTTCCTATTTTATCTCAAGCTTATATCAAAAGGAATGTCATAATTTAATCAAATGCAAGCTTGAATAGAGAAATACCTTTTTCTTATAGCTAACTGAAGTTAGGGGCATTTTTAAGGAATTTCATTGTTTTCATCTCACCTTGGCAATAGCTCCTTCCAAGTGTGTTTTTCCTCCAACAAGTTAGTCAACACTAATAATCACAATGAGGGGAAACAAAAATCAAATTGGACAAAGCAAAATTTGATGTAATGAATTTTAAGTACTTCAATTGCAAATTTTCAAACAAAAATTTGAACTAAGGACTAAAGATCCAATTAAGGGAGACAAATTTCTGTTTGTAAGCTTCAATTACAACAAGGTATTTTTGATATACCTGATTGTCCTCCTCTTGTGTCAACTCAAGAATGGCCTTGATATGTGCTATGTTTTCCTTTTTGATCTTCTTAGCTAGTGCCTTCCCTTCTTTGTTAAACCTGGTTTCTGGCTTCTGCACTTTTTTATGCCTGTTCATTTATAGTCGAAATGTACAAACAGAGAGTTAGATGACATAATTAATCAATCTACAAGAAAATTAAGGCAAAAAACTGAAAGCAACATTGTCTAGCAAATAGGCGATATTCAATTGTTTATAGGCGTAAGTTAACTATTAGCAAGCGGCACTGAAAAGTGCAACATGCGACACAGAAACTTTAACAGGCGTAAACAATTTATCGATAAGTGCAAACAATATTTAAAGATGTGTAAACTGATTAATTCTAAGCGACACTTTAAGAATAGAAAGCGTAAGAGAATGATACTAGGCGTGACTTGTTATCCAAAATGCTTCACAAAGCTTGATCATAGGCAACAACGAATTATCGGTAGGTGACACATCTTCACTCGTAGGCGTGACTTCTTTAGGCAAAGGCAATACAACTTTATCATGTAGGCATGATTTCTTCAATTACAGGCGACAACAAAGAATGTAAGATAGAATAGAAAGTATCCACCAGGCACAAACTTTTAGCAAATAAGTGTCAATACAGAGCGGATAGGCATCATTCAAATGATTGCAGGCATGACTGAATTGACTATAGGCATGATTTAACTTGTTTCCTGCAAAAATTCCATGGAAAATAGTAGATACAAGCATACGAAAGATTATCCAAATGATAAAAATGATAACATGAGGCTTACTACCCCACGATGGGTGCCATTTTGTATACAAGTGAATGTACTTTCATTGAATTAGGGTTAATCATCAACAATAAGTGAAATAATAACTAAATACAACCAAAATTGAGCAACTATTTAACAAAATCAATGATTAATTAAGCATCCTATGGCTCTCTAACTAAGATGTTAATGAGTGAGCTCTCAGCAGGCTCTCATTAATGACAGTCCTAGAATGAGAATGATAGAGATAAAACAATGCTAAAGCTAACAATTATCAAGATAAATGCTAAAATTGCTCTTAATTGCTCTTAAATGATTTTCTAAACTCAAATTGCAAGAGGTTTGATGCAATTTTGAGATAGGTGGTTGATGAATTATGAAGGATTTTGGCCTTCCTTTTATAGATTTTCCAATGGTAGGGGGTGTAGTTGTGTTTAATCATGATTGAGTTGGGGTTAAGTCTTTGGTTCCACCCTTTGAAGACAAAGCAAATTTTGTTTCCTCAAAGCTTGAGACAAGTAGACAAGATGGATGGTTGAGATTCCTTTTCACTTTGAGTGAATGAGATTCGATTTGGCTTGATCCATGTGAATGCCTTTCCTCAAATCTCATTGGTTGATTGATTTTCCTCTCCTTTTGGTTTGTTGAGAGTAATTGATTTTTATTAATTGATTTAATTGATTTATTTTAGCCATGTACCCCTTGAATGGGTTGAATTTAATTTAATCCAAAACTATACAATTAATTGAATTAATTGTATTTGATTTGATTGCACTTAATTAAAATGCTCTCAATTTTGATTGATCTCAAATTAGGACTTGATTTTCATTTTGATTGGCTAATTGTGCATTGTGATTCAATTCATTCAATTATTTCCTTGATCTGCTTTGATTTGACTTGATTTACTTTGAATTATCGTTAAATTGCATTTGTCCATTTTTAGGTGATTACAGTTACAATGAATTGAAGATCACTTAGTGAAAGGTCCAGGAAGTTCTTAGAACAATCAGTCAGATCATTAATTAGTGATGTTGCACTGTGTTATGATAAGGGGTTATGTTTTTTAAGGATCGTAGTGGCATGAAAGATCGACGAGGAATGAAGGGGTTGGTATTTTCATGATAGTGATGATTGGATTTATTGGAGTTGTGCAAGTACATTGGAGAGTGTGATATGGTTTGACTTTTCCTTGTCAAATTGATTGTGCGATGGATCAGGAGGTTGACATGAATCTGAAATTGTAAATGATAATTGGTATTACATTTTAGGGTTTAAGGAATGAATTGTAATCATGTATTAGGATTTTTTGCTGCCTTGAGTTGTAAACCATTTTATATATCATTTTTTATGTATTATAAAAAGTAGAAGAGGAAAAGAATCAATGTATAATGTTGATGTTGTTGTTGCGATGGTTTATGGTAATCAAAGGTATTAGTACAAATATGAAGAAGTGTTTCAGAGAAGAGAATTGATTAGGAATACTCTGTATCTATCATTCATTGAGTGAAAATATTAGATCGCTCTTTAATTGTTAATTTTAGAAGGTTGACAAAATAAATCCCTTAACTAGGCCACTCTTAATAGGGTGAGAAGGATCCTAATAGGTCCGAAGATCAAAATCCTCTAACAAGGTGACTCTCAAAAGGAGTTCTAAATACCTTAACTGGGTAGATCCTAACAAGTCTTTGTTGTAAGCTCCTAATAGGGCTAAATACTCTTAATTGGGTATAACCTTAATTGAGTGGATGTAATGCTCCTAACAGGGCAACTTATTACTACAGTAGTGAGATATTATGGGTACTCATTCCCACATGTGGTTTTTCCCTCTAACAAGGGTTTTTGTGAGAAAAATACTTTTGTTGAAGTGTTGCATGCTTTTGCTGTTTGAATAACTTTGTTACTATTTTTCTATTTGTATTGCATTCTATACCTTGTAGAATTTGGTGGTGAAAATATTTAGAACTTTTGGTTACACTAATTCACCACCCCCACTCTTAGTTTCATTTAGCAATAACAAATTCATCCCAATTTCAAGCTATGAATGAGAATCTAGCTGCACAAAAACACCTTGTGTTCACTGATAAGGACTTTTGTGGTCCTGACCAATATCACAATAAACCTTTTCATATTGAAGCTCTCATCCATCGCCATAAAATAAAAGGGTCCATATAGATGGTGGATTTGGCTTGAACCTTTGGACCTTGAATTTAATAAGATAGTTGGGACTCCTTGATGACCTTCTAGATGTTACAAGAGAAACACAATAAAGGCCTATGATGACATAGAAAGATAATCCAAAGGGTTGATCGCACTTCCTTTTCAAGTGGGCCCCGCATTAATTGAGACAACATGTCAAGTGCTTGATCTAGACTTTTCGTATAATATTATCCTTGAAAGACCTTGGATCCATGATATTCATGGTGTACGTTCCACATTCCATCAATGTATCAAATTATCACATCAAGACTGGGAGTTACTATTCCTAGACATCCTAAACCCTTTCAATATTGGAAGAGATTGGAAGGGAAGTAGACCAACTTTTCCCCATTGAACGGGTTCACCTGACCACCCACTATCAAATCATCTCCTGAAGATAAGGCCAAAACATACATCAAAGATATTGCTAAACCATATACTGAAGAATCCTCAACATCTAAATCCATTGAGTCTAAGGAGAAAATCATTGAAGAGAAGATCCCTAAATCTAATAAGAAGATCAAATTTTTTGACCAAGTCATGGGGGAATACAAATTTGAGAATTCATTTTATGTTGCTCAGCTACCTTTATCTCCAAAGTCCTATGGTCAAACCTCACAACTTTTTCCTAAGAAAGATAAAGATACCATAGAGTGTAAATAGAGTATTTTTTAACATTGTGGGTCTCTTGAGCATGAACATATGGAAGTTAATGTACTATCATGGCTTTTAAAAGATGGACAAGACAAGCTTGTAGACATACCAAAAGAAAAGTATCCAAAGGAAACTCCCATTGTGAAAAGAATGGGAAATCATAGAATAGGCTTAGGAGAAAAATAAAAAGGTATGAAAGAATAGATCAATGCTATGAGTTACCCTCACAACAGAGGATTATACTCCCTAGAGACTAAGGTTCCCTTAGCTAATGATTGTGAAGATTCTTCTAATTTTTACCCTGGGGAGGAATTATATGAAGTCCCCTTTGAATAAATAGAAGATGATCTCCTTACCATTGACCTTTCATCCCCTAGCATCCCACTCAAACACCTTGAACTCATTGATTGGGACCAACAAGACTAATGCAGAGGGTTTGAGTCTTCCCTAAATATCTTACTTGTTTTCTCCTTCCAAGGAACATTTAGGTACCATCCAATGGTCCTATATACATTAACCTTCCCAAGGTTAATTATGAATTTTCGTATACCTTCTCCTAAGGTCTCACACTCCAAGGAAAATCTAGTACAAGAGGAGTTTTAAACTCCTATTTGATTTTGCCTTAACTCCAAGACTTACTCCTAAGCCTCAATCTCTCTACCAATAAGGATCTTTACTCAAAATTTTAAGCAGACATGAATAGGATTGGTTTAATTTTGTTTGTTTCAAAGGAACACCAGAGGTTCCTCTATACCCTTTGTCAATACCCACAAAGAGTTATGCTTCAAATTGTCCTATTAGAAAGCCTAATAACACTAGCCCTTCCCAGTGACCTTATCGGTCTTAAATACTAAACCTTCCACAAAACCCCCACAAAAATTCACAATTTTTAATACCATTTTGGACACTTTAGACAATATCTTGAATTTGGATCTAGGTTTTGAGTTAGACCCAGTCAACTAGCTTAGGCTAATCATGTGTAATTGTGTCTAATAGGCCTAATACTTGAAGACATCTTCAAAACAATTCATCAATAAAATTATCTCCATAAATGGGATATCAAACAAGTTATGTACTCCATTATGGACTTCCAATCCACTATTCTCCAAGACCCATTCACTCCCTTGTCTTCCAATAAAATCTTTCTTGTCTTCAAACTAGCTCACCACTTCATTGTGATTAGCCTAGGGCTTCATCTTAAAAATGGAAATATTGTTCCAAACTTCCTAAAACCATACCAACTACTTAGTATATAGTCTATTGTAACATTTCCCTAATTTTCAAAGACTTCCCATGGTGAAATATTAGGATAGGTCCATGTTAGCATCAAAACCCCAGGTATGAGGGTTTCCTGGACCAGTCAGACTTGAGGTTTAGCTTGGGTCCCTGCAACACTTCAAACTAGTTTTTTTTTAAGGTGGGAGAATTCTCTACACAATCATTTAACAAGATGGATTTTTCCAATCACTTCTTGTTTGTACAAATTCAATATGCAGATAACAAGGGGAAATCAATAGACTTTCATGGAACATAACTTCTTTTTCATTATCCAAAAATCAACATTACCAACTCCATTGTCATCCAATGCATAATAACATACTTAGAAACCCATACAACCACCTTACCCATCGACCATAACCAACTAGCCATTATAGAACAAGATTTCAAAAATAAAGTGTTTCTTTTGAGCAACTTTTGCAATGTTGACACCAATTAAGCATTTTCTTTGCATTTGTCACATACAAGTGACCAAAAACCACCTAGATCAGTCTAATAGGACCAATAGAACCAGAAGGACCTAAAAAGATGAACATCACTTTTACATCTTTAGTTTGTAGTTTACCAAGTTTGACCTTCTTGGTGCTAGTGTGCAAGGAACATTCCCAAAATGGCCTAGGATACAAAATAGACCAAAGGGACCTTAAGACCTTATTAAAAGCTTATAGAAAATGAGGGAAAATATTGTGCCCCTGCACCAAAGACTCACTGCCAACTTTAGACGTATGTGATTTGGATGAATCAATGTTATCTCTCTTTGTCCTAATAGATCTATGAGATTACGAGCGTGAAATCAAGTATAATGATCATGCCTACTTTAGAAGTCAAGTCAACTCTCTTAGTCACAAAAGTGAAAAATAAGATATAAATAAAAAAGATAATAAAATAATCCTTGTGAAAGCATTTTTAAGACACCTTTAGATAAAGAAAAAGTAAAATTAAAGGACACATATTTTGGTGAAAACATTTCTAAGGCACCAGAAGAGGGAGAAGTTGAATTTCCTTTCATGTCTTTATCATGAGAGAAATAATACATCCTTATGGAGGATACAGTTGAGGTGAACCTTGGAACCACTAACAAACCTAACATCACATTCATAGAAGCATCCTTAGATGAGAAAGAGAAAGTAGACATGACTGAATTCCTTCAAAAAGCACAAAACAACTTTGCCTAGACTTATAAAGATATGCTTGGATTGTAACCTTATCTAGTTGTACATCATCTTGTGGTAGAACCCCAATGTGAAACTTGTCAGATAGGAGCTACACAAGATGCTTCCACACATAGCCCTATCAGTGAAAGAAGAGTTATAGAAAATTATTGATGTTGAGTTCGTACAATCTATAGAATATCCTAAATGGGTCTCCAAAATTGCAGTAGGTAAAGATACTGGGGGTATCTATTGTTAATATGATTTAGAATAGAGAGGGGGGGGGGTGAATCAGTTGTTCTCAAGTCCAAATGTATAAATTAAACTTTTAAACACTTCAACAACTCAGATCTAACAACCAATAGATACTCGGTCATTACATAATGTATACCAAAAATATATAACAGTGTAGTCCACTATCCAACAGTATATAACTTGCAAAACATAGAAATATTCAAACCAAAACATTCACACAAGTATTGACACCAGGATTTATAGTGGAAACCCAATTTGGGAAAAACCACTTTGTAACATGCTACTAATAGTTTCACTCTTTTGAAGTGAGCTCTGTGAAAAGCCAACCATGTCAAATGTTTACAAACACACTGCTAGGTGTGACCCTATTAAAGGATTTCAACCACCCTATTAGGAGTGCACCTTGTTAGAAGACTTAATTACATTCCATTAGAATGCAACCTTGATTAAAGGATTTATACAATGACTGTTAGGTCAACCTTGATTAAAGGATTTAAACTGATACAATGGTTATAAAGTAACAGAAGTGTTTGATCTGAAAACATACAACTCACTTTGCAAATAACAGATTCAATTCTTACATATATATGCTGGCTTACTGACTGAGATCCATTTCCATCTCCATCACTAATTTGCTCGGAAATCCCTTCAAGCAATCAAAACTCCTTCTCCTTCAACCTTTCTGCTTATTCAGTCAATAACAACTCTAGCATACTACTTCAACCTCGCACTTAGGTTTCCTTAATACCTCTTTGATAGGTAGATCCATCTTTTGCCGGTTAATCTCCTCTGTAGATCTTAGGGTTAGGTCAGATTCATCGAATCCTTCCAACATTATGTTCTTCATCCATCCTTCTAGAAACATCTCTAATCTCTTTATGGAATCACAATAAAATGACTTATTCTACTTTAAATGCTCCATACATTCAATAAATAAAGTCAACATGATTTACATAATCCAAGAATTCAACTATGTCAGCTAGGAATTTGAATTCTTCCTCAAATGTAAATTACTGATGCTCAGTCAATACTGTGTTCAACTCCTCAATCATCACTGTGTTGCTCGGTCAACACTTGAAATGGTTTCCCTCAGCTAATGTTGTCTTCCTCGGCAATAAATTGATGTTTGGTCAACATTGAATTTACTCGGCATATACTGGCTCGGTCGACATTAACATCACTCGGCTTAAACTAGATTTCTTCACTTTTGCTCGGTTAAGCCTACTTGTTTAGTCTTGCTTCTCACTTAGATAAACAATACATTATCTTATCATTGTGTCACATAATCAAGTACTCATTGAAGTATCAAATTACTCAACCTTTCTCTAGGTTCTATTGTTATCACCCTTTCCCTAATCCTTCTCAACAATCAAATAGATATAGTACTTTCTTAGATAGCAACAGGCTTACTAGTTAAGGTTTAACATCAATGACAATATAATAATTGCTTCAATTGCAGTTTCCAACAATCTGTATCTATTCTGACTTCAGAGACCTAAATAAAGAATTTTGAAAGGGTGATTTTTCACTTCCTAACATTGGCATCATAGTGTATTTGATAGTAGGACATGAGATGTTATCCCTTATGGATGGATTTTCTAGTTACAATCAAATTAGAATTGTAGTAGAAGACCAACACAAGACCTCATTCACTACACCTTGGGGTAATTTTTGGTACCAAGTCATTCCCTTTAGACTTAAGAATGCAAGATCTACTTATCAATGCTTTATGGCCACCATCTTTCATGACCTTCTGCATGATATCATGGAAGACTATGTTGATGATCTTTTGGGCAATTCAAACACTAGAGAATCACACATTATCATACTCACAACAATATTTGACAGATTAGATCAATATAAAGTTTGGCTAAACTCCAAGAAATGTGTCTTTGGTGTACAATCAGGAAATATGTTAGGCTATATTGTGTCCCACAAAGGAATTGAGGTAGATCCCAAGAAAGTGAAAGCTATCCTAGAGATGCTACTAAAACATTGAAGTATCTCTATAGATTACAAGGTAGATTTTAGTCCATCTACAAATTTGTTGCATAGCTTGTAGACAAGGTTCACCCCTTCTCTCACCTCTTGTGGAAAGATACCAAGTTCCTATGGGATTTCCTATGTCAAAAATCTTTTGAACATTCCAAGCAATATCTAGCTAACCCACTAGTGTTGGTCACACTTGTCCTAGGCTGACCTTTGATCCTATACATTTTTGCTACCATTGTTGCACTAGGAGATCTCTTAGTACATCTAGATGATGATGGAAAGGAATTAAAATCTATTACCTGAGAAAATCATTAGTTGGTTATGACTTTAATTACACACCTATAAAGAGAACATGCTTGGTTCTTTTCTTCTATACATAGAAAAAATTTCATTACATGATTAATCATAAGACCCAACTCATTGCAAAGGTTGATCCACTAAATTACTTGATGTCTAAAGCTTCTCTTACTAGCCATACAAAAAAATGGGTCATGATCCTAAGTGAATTTGACATGGAGTATGTAGATCTAAAAGCCATAAAAGGATAAGTAATCATAGACTAGTTAGTAGAAGATCCTATTATGGGAGATCATCCTATCATTGTAGATATCTCTAATGAATCTATCATGAAAGTTACCCCAGGTATATAATGGAAAATTTATTTTTTTGGATCATTTACATAGAAAGGATCAAGGGTAGGAGTATTATTTGTGACACCACAGGGAGATTATATCTTGAAATCCTACAAATTGATATTTGTGTGCACAAACACCATAGTAGAATATGAGGCCTTGGTTAGAAGACTCCATCTAGCTATTCGATGGAAAATCACCAGTCTACTTGTCTTTGGTGACTCTCATTTGGTTATCAAACAAGTTAATGATGAATATCAAAACAAGGATGGTAATTTTCTTCCCTACCATAGACTAGTCAAAGATTTCAAGCAACACTTTGTAGAAATACAATTCCGATAGATACCTAGATCCAATAAAAAATCTATTGACATAATGGCTACAATTAGATCCTTTATCTCTATGCCTGAACAAAGTCATAGGTGTGAATTTATCATCAATAATCTTATGGTCCCTACTTATGACATGTCAAAATATGAAATGGTGTGTGATATTGTTAGTCTTGATTCTCCTTGGTACCAAGAAATTTATGCTTATCGACATGATGAGATCATTCCCATCCACCTCACTCCTTACCAACAAAATACATTCATGCTCGCACTTCTAGATATACCCTCCTAGGTGATACCCTCTTTTGGAAACACTTTGATGAAACCCTCCTTAGGTGTCTTGATTTCAAAAAAGATAAAAAAACATTAGAAGAGGTTCATCAAGGAATCTATGGGGCCTATTCTAGTGGTCTCACTCTGGAAAAGTTTTTGTTTATAGGATACTATTGGTTAACCATGGAACTATTGGAGATTTGCCAGCAAGCCAGTACTGACTGTATGTTTGTCATTGATGAAAACATATGGAAAGTAGCATGAATGGAAGTCTTATGTAGTAAGATTTCAATATATGTAGCATGGACATGATATCAGCATGATATCATGGGCGCAGAGGTTAACTGTTAGTACAGACAGTTATATAGCAGCTTGTGTCAGCAGTGTTCCTAGCAGAGTAACAGGATGTGTTCTGTGTATGTTTGTTCATATAGTTACCATGGAGCCTTGCACACTTGGATATATAATGAAGACATATTAGTGATGTTACATTCATGGATGCAGAGTTTGATGATTAGTAGAATTGAGGATATGCAGTCGCTATTCACCAGTAGCAATTTCTTGTGTTGTTCAGAAGAGCCGATAGAAAGTATATTGGTTGTGTAATTGTGCCTATCATTTTGATATACGCCCTTAGATTTAAGCTTAGAGAAGAGTTAGTGATGTTCGGTTAAGAGTGCATAAAGTAATTCAACTTGAGGAGAAAGATCCAGTTGTTTTGGTAGAGCCGACAATGTGTAGTGTGCATCTACAATTATCTTATTGGACAGGTCCCAAAATGTGTTGCGTGCTTAGTAGAGCTGACTGAATTTTTATTGGAGTTTGTTATGGTTTCTCTAATATGATTTTAAGGTGGTTCTAATAGGATGACTTGATTATATCATTTAGAGGAAAGATATTTATAGGTAGTCATTTGTGATTTCTTGAGTGTGGTTCATAGTTGATTAAGAAGTGTAGAGCAGAGTGTGCAAAGTGTTGAGCCATCAGAAGAAGGTCTATGTGACCAAGTAAAGTATTTGTGCTCTACATTGGAACTGATCCATATAGCAGGTCAAAGTGTAGTTCACCAAGATCCAGATATAGTGTGTATCTGTTAAACAAAAGGTTGTAGCCTTCACCCCTTTGAGCAGTGTGCTCTCGGATAGTGCATCCTCTCCCCTAACAGGGACTATTGTAAAAGACTCCTAACAGGGTCCAACCCTTGACTAGGTCTACTATATGAAATATATTGTAAAGCAACTCCTAATAGGGTTAAGGATCTTCTAGCAAGGATCATAATACACTAGTGTAGAATATTAGTGGGTGTCAATTCCCACCGGGGTTTTTACCTATTTAGGTTTCCCCGTAACCAAAATATTGGAGTTGTGTTCAAGTTTTCTTTCATTGTGTTTATACTTTATGTTTAAGTATACTTAATTGGATAAAGAATTGAAACTTGTAGATAACTTATTCACCCCCCCTCTCAGTAATCTCTTGGGACTATTCCTAACAATTGGTATCAGAGCCAAGTGCCTCGGAGAGAAAGTTTAATAGCTTGAGTTTGATCAGGTGGCATTCTTCAGAAAAGAAACTCCTAAGTTTGATGGAGAGAATTATCTTGATTGGAAGAACAAGATGGTGACTCACTTGCAGTGCATTTCTTTTGAAGTTTTTGATGTAACTATCAAAGCAGTCAAGATTCCTACTTTAGAAGACCTTGCAAAGGATGATGCTACTAATAAGAAAAAGGAATTATTTCATTAGAATGCAATAGCCAAAGAAGCTCTTATCAACGCCCTATTTGATAGTGAGTTTTTAGAAATAAAGAAGGTAGATACAGCCCACAAAATATGGAAGTACCTAGAAGACATATTTGAAGGAGACAAACAAGCAAAGGATGTGCGCAAAAAGACATGAAAGAAAAGATAAAATGCATTAGAGATGTTTCCTAAAGAAAATATTAGAGCTTACAATCAAAGGATCAATGAAGCAGTTGCTAGAATCAAGAACAATGGTGGAGAGATCTTAGAAGAAGACATCATGGACAAATTGATGACTACTCTCACTCTAGACTATGAAAACAAGATCAAAATCCTTGATGAGACCATGAAGCTTACATCAAATTTCAAGAGAGAGACTTTGATCAGCAAAATCTCAGCCTTTGAGATTTCAAGATTGAAGACAAAACCTAAAAGTGAGACAGCCTTCAAAGCAAGAGTTCATGGTAAGAAATCTACAAACACTTCTGGCAATTTTGATGATGATGATGAAGAGAAAACACTAGATGATTTCATTGCTATGATTTCCAAAAGAAAAAAGAAAGGAAAATGAAAATATGAAGGTCAATTTCCATTTAAATGCTTTTCATGTAATAAGATTGGTCACTTTGCATCTAAATGTCCCTTAAGAGCTAGAAAGTTCAAAAATGACTACAAGCCTAAATTCTCTAAGGAATGTTACTATGCTAGAGATGGATTTTTAGATGATGATTCAGCTGAAGAAGAAATTGGATTTATTGCTATCATAGAGAAAATGAACAATAAAATAGATCATGAAGATAAGAAAGAGAATCAAGAGCTAGCATTAATTTCACAAGCTGATATAAGGACAGACTGGATTATAGATAGTGGATGTTCACATCACATGAAAAGTGATAAAGGAAGGTTTGTTCATCTAGACAAATACAATGGTGGCATGGTTAGATGTGGAGATAACACTCCTAACCCCATAGTTGGTAGAGGAGCCATCACCTTGGATGGAAAGAATAGTACTAATGATGTTCTCTATGTAGATGGTTTGAAACATAACCTTCTTAGTGTTGGACAGTTACTTAGAAAAGGTTATTAGTTGGAGTTCAAAGATGACAAATGCATCATTAACAACAAGGATGGTGTTATGATTGCATTAGGCTCAAAGACTAAAGGTAATGTTTTCCAACTCAATTCAGAAGCAAGGTTTTTTGTTGCTAAAGTTGATGACAGTTGGTTGTGGCATAAAAGACTATGTCATATCAATTTTGATAACATAGTAAAGATAATCAATGTAAAGGCAGTAAGAGATCTACCTAGCATAGAAAAACTAGTTGATACTATATGCAGGGAATGTGTGATGGGAAAGCATGTGAGAAACTCATTTAGGAGCAAGCACAATTCAACAGAGAACAAGTTGGATCTGATTCATACAGACCTATGTGGTCCAACTCAAACAAGATCATACTATGGTGAAAGGTATTTCATTTTGTTTGTTGATGATTATACTAGGATGATGTGGGTTGCATTCTTGAAAGATAAGTCAGAAGCATTTGAGAAGTTCAAAATATTCAAAGCTAAGGTTGAAAATGAATCTGGATTAAATATAAAATGTTTGAGATCGGATAGAGGATGATAATTCACCTCTGACAAACTCTATGAGTACTACCAAGAACATGGCATAAAGAGATAGTTGAGTGCACCTAGAACCCCTCAGCAAAATGGAATTGTAGAAAGAAGGAATATGATCATCCTTGATACAACGCGCACCATTATGATTGAAGCAAAAGTCACACACACCTATTGAAGAGATGTGGTCAGTACAACAGTCTACACCATCAATAGAATTCAATTGAGGCCTAGTGCTAACAAAACACTATATGAGCTATGCTTTGGTAATGTTCCCACAGTAAAATACTTCAGAATCTTTGGAAGCAAGTGCTACATCAAGAGGGATGAAGCAGTAGGCAAGTTTGATGCAAGAAGTGATGAAGGTATTTTCCTTGGTTACTCTACTAAAATTAAAGCTTATAGATGTTTCAATTTAAGATTGAAAAAGATCATTGAAAGTGCTCATGTTAAGATTGATGAAAATTTTATGGTTCAAGAAAGATATAATGATTACTCACCCATGATTGAAGAAGAACCCAAACCCTCCACTAGTGAGATAGTTATTGAAGAAATGTTTGACAGTATTGATGTGTTATTCAATGAACCTGAGACAAGTGAAGAAGAAACTCCTAAGGCTGATGAGTCAACATCACCTAAGGTTCCAAAGTTTACATCCAGAAACCATTCCAAGAAAGACATCATTGGTGATCAAAGCGGCAAAGCCTTAACAAGATCACAAGCAAAGAACTCAGCCAGCAATGAAGTAGTATGTCTACTATCTTAGATTGAACCTTTAAGTGTTGAAGATGCTTGTAATGATTCAGATTGGCATGATGCTATGAAAGAATAACTTGATCAAATTATTAAGAATGACACTTCAGAATTGGTCCCAAGACCTAGTGATAAGAATGTGATTGGACCAAAGTGGATATTCAGGAACAAGATGAATGAAGATGGTACAGTAGTAAGAAATAAAGAAAGTTAGTATGTAAGGGATATGCACAAAGAGAAGGCATTGATTATGCAAACACATTTGCACCTATGAGAAGATTAGAAGCCATTAAGTTGTTTCTAGCTTATGCTATAGTCAAAAAATTCAAAGTTTATCAGATGGATGTTAAGTCAGCATTCCCAAATGGAGATTTGAAAGAATAAGTATACATTGAGCAACCAGAAGGATTCACCTTATCAGTCAGACCTGATATGGTATGCAGATTGAAGAAGGTGCTCTATGGACTTAAGAAAGCCCCTAGAGCATGGTATGAGAGACTAGATGGATATCTAACAAACATTATATTCAAGAAAGGAGCAACAGACTGCAATCTATTTATAAGAGAGACATCTGAAGGTTTAATACTTGTAGCTATATTTGTTGATGACATTATCTTTGGAGGTAATGACAAAATTAGTGTTGAATTTTCCAAGGAGATGCAAAATGAATTTGAGATGAGTATGATTGGTCCTATCAAATAATTTTTGGGACTAAATGTGTAGCAGATAGAGAATGGTATTTTCATTAATCAGTCTAAGTATGTGAAAGAAATATTGAAGAAATTCAAGATGGATGATTGCAAACTGGTAGGGACACCTATGATAACAAGATGCAAACTTACAAAATAAGATGACTCACCAGCAGTAGATATAACATTGTATAAGTCTATGATTGGAAAACTTATTTATCTTACTCAGACTAGACATAATATTTCCAATGCAGTTGGCATAGTTGGAAGATTTGCAGCAGAGCCTAAATAAAGTCACCTCATGGTAGTAAAAAGGACATTTATATATTTGCAAGGCACTATAGACTATGGTCTATGGTATCCTAATTTAGAAAATGTTGAGCTTCATGTGTACACTGATGCAGATTGGGTAGGATGCATTGATGATAGAAAGAGTACATCAAGTGGAGCAGTGTTTCTTGGTTATAGACTTGTCACTTGGACAAGAAAGAAATAGAATTGTATTTCTCAATCAATAGCAGAAGTGGAGTATGTTGTAGCAACCTTAAATTGTTCTACAATTGTTTGGATCAAGCAGATGATAAAGGATTTTGGAATTCAGATTGATTATCCTATTTTTATTCACTATGATAACACTAGCACTATCAATATGTCAAAGAACCCTATGATGCATGCAAAGACAAAGCACATTGAGATCAAGTATCACTTCCTAAGAGAGAAAGTGGCAGAGAAAGAAGTCAAGCTGGACTATGTGAGTACTAAAGATTAGTTGGTAGACATATTCACAAAGCCCTTGCCAAAGGATACTTTTGAGTATCTCAGGGAGAAGTTGGGAGTAATTCCCTTCCCTGATTCTACTTAGAAGAAAGAAGGAAAAGCATTAGTCCTCAGGGATTGATGGATGGTTGACTACTCTACCTCTAGAGTAGTACTGGTGCTTAAACTAATTGGCACCCTTTGCCATTGATGTCAAAGGGGGAGTAATATATAGTCATGAAAAAGAGAAGTAAAAAGGAAGAGTAATATACTAAGGGGGAGTAGTATTCAGTTATGATAGCAGTTTAGTTGAGGAAATGACAAATGTTATAAAATAAATGTTCGTTTGGATTGGTGGAGTTTTTCATTCCATATGTTGCCATCAATGCCAAAGGGGGAGATTGTTGGAGATTTGCCAGCAAGCCAATACTAACTGTATGTTTGTCATTGATGACAACATATGGAAATTAGCATGCGTGGAAGTCTTATGTAGTAAGCTTTCAGTATATGTAGCATGGACATGATATCAACATGATATCATGGGCGCAGAGGTTAACTGTTAGTATAGATAGTATATAGCAACTTGTGTCAGTAGTGTTCTTGGTAGAGTAACACGCAGTGTTCTGTGTATGGTTGTCGGTACAGTTATCATGGAGCCTTGAGCACTTGGATATATGATGAAGACATATTAGTGATGTTACATTCATGGATGCAGAGTCTGATGATCAATAGAAGTGAAGATATATAGTCGCTATTCACCAGTAGTAGTTTCCTGTGTTGTTCAAAAGAGCCAACATAAAGTATATTTGTTCTATAGTTGTGCCTATCATTTCAATATGCACCCTTAGAGTTAAGCTTAGAGAAGAGTTAGTGATGTTCAGTTAAGAGCGCATAAAGTAATTCAGCTTGAGCAGAAAGATCCAGTTGTTTTGGTAGAGCCGATAGTGTGTAGCGTGCATCTACAATTATCTTATTGGACAGGTCCTAGAATGTGTTGCGTGCTTAGTAGAGATAACTAAATTATTATTGGAGTTTGTTATGGTTTCTCTTATATGATTTTAAGGTGGTTCTAACAGGCCGACTTGATTATATCATTTAGAGGAAAGGTATTTATAGGCATTCATTTGTGATTGCTTGAGTGTGGTTCATAGTTGATTAAGAAGTGCATAGCAGAGTGTGTGAAGTGTTGAGCCATCAGAAGAAGGTCTATGTGACCAAGTAAAGTATTTGTGCTATACATTGGAACTGATCCAGATAGCAAGTCAAAGCGTAGTTCACCAAGATCCAGATATAGTGTGTATCTGTTAAATAGAAGGTTGTAGCCTTCACCCCTTTGAGCAGCGTGCTCTCAGAAAATGCATCCTCTCCCCTAACAGGGACTATTGTGAAATACTCCTAAAAGGTCCGACCCTTGACCGGGTCTACTATACTAAATATATTGTAAAGAAACTCCTAACAAGGTTAAGGATCATAATACACTAGTGCAAAATATTAGTGGGTGTCAATTCCCACTGGGGTTTTTACCTATTTGGGTTTCCCCGTAACCAAAATATTGGAGTTGTGTTCAAGTGTTCTTACATTGTGTTTGTGCTTTATGTTTAAGTATACTTAATTGGATAAACAATTGAAACTTGTAGATAATTGATTCACCCCCCCTCCCCTCTTAGTTATCTCTTGGGACTATTCCTAACAGGAACAAGATGCCTATCAGTATGTGAAGAAATGTGTGTCTTGTCAGGAGCATGGTGATTTGATACATGCAACCTCCCAATCATTGATCCCCACCATCACACCTTGTCCCTTTTCCTGCTGGGAACTTGACCTTGTTGGACATATATTCCACATTCCTCCAATGGCCATAAGTACATCATTTCCATCACTAATTACTTCACTAAATGGGTAGAAATCATTCCTCTTACTTACAATACTAGAAATATCCCAAAGTTCATTTTTAATTACATCATCTACTACTATGGTACCCCACATGACATCATCACTGATACTAGGTCCCCTTTTAAGAATAAGAATATTACGGAATTACATAAGAAGTTTGGTATTATAGAGCATTTTTCATCCAAGCAATATCCACAAGCTAACGATCAAGCTAAGGCTATGAATAAAACCATCATTAAAATCCTCAAGAAGATAGTCAATGACATTGGTCATGACTACCATCTATAGCTAAACCCCTCCCTTTCGGCCTACCACACTTTCATATGTACACCTACTAGAGCCACTCTATTTTCCCTTATCTATGATACTAAAATTTGCCTCCCCGTCGAGATCAAGATCCTTTACCTCAGAATATCCTTGAAGAATCTATTATTTGATGAAGAATATTGAGTTTCCTTCTTGAAAGAGCTTCAACTCCTTGATGAGAGATGCCTCAATTCCATAAACCATCTCCATGTGTATCAAAATTGTCTATGGTTATAATATAATAAGAAGATCAAACCCCATGAGTTTGAATTTGGTGACCTTGTCCTACAACAAAATCAAAAGAACCTCTAGAATCAAGAAAAGAAAGGAAAGTTTGAGCCTAGTTAGTTGGGCCCATATGTTGTTACAACCAAGTTTGGATCTGGAACTTATCAACTCAATCACCAAAAGGAGATCCTATCCCTAATCCTATCACTATCATGCATTTGAAATGCTTCTATGCATAGTCTATCAGGGAGTCTTATCCTATTAAATCAAAAAATACCAAAAAAATTAGAATACTCTTAAAAATAAAAAAAAATAAAAAAAAGTAAAGAGAAATAAGCATCCAATGGTGAAAATTTGGTAATAATGAACCTTGGACAAGTACCATGGTGAAAAACTTCCATAGGTTCCATGTATATCAAATTTGGATCCATCATCTATTTGGTTCACCTTCCATCTCTTATGCGTCATACTAAGCATCTTTCCATCCATCCACTCCATCCATTATTGTAGATTCCTTCACGCTACCCATGCTTTTACAGGAATACTACCAATTTTTTCACCTATCCTCAGTTCCACCCCTCATTGACATCCCATATCGCTATTACTCCCCTTCATGATTAAGCATTATTCACTCATATCTAGAATAAAGGATCCATCCTCCACTTCACTTTATCCCATCACATTGAGCTTAGCACATACACTTTGACTGCATAATTTTTTTATCAAAATCACATCCTAAGATCAAGTTTCCTAGATATTTTTCATTTCACATCTATTTTTAATCGAATTCCCATTTCCATCAATCAAATATTTGTCCTTAGAATGCATTCTTCCTAAGTCATCTTATCAATCATCATCACACAATCCTATTCATGGAAAGAATTGTGGACTAAATGACTACTTGGTCATGAAGTCTTTTATTTATTTTATCTTTGTGTTTTAATAGATCCTACTCAAGATTTCCTAGATCTTCTATATCTTAGTATATTTAGATTGGTGTATATTGCTACACATTTCCATTTGCAGAATGATATACTTATGGGTACTTTTGTGGATTTTTGTTGGTTATTTAATTATGGTTATGTATGTCTCACTAGGGGCATGGTCTTTTTCACTTCCACCAAGTCTCTAATCAAGACTTGGGTGTAGTAAGCCCTCCCCATGTGTATGTTGCATGAGTTCCACCATGGTTGTTAATCTAAACCTATGTTCCTAAATCTACCTTGTTTATATAAGATTCTATTCTATGCAAAGGAACCATGACATCCATGTTGTCTAACATGCAGTGCATACCTCCTATTAAAAATTAAACTAGGGTATTCTCTCTACATCAACATGACAAAATTCCCCAATCGCCTTTTCATTTGTTAGTTGCATTTTTAGGTTCATTTTACATTTTGCATGTTTTAATTTTGAGGCTCGTATTTATTCACCTGTCCCTACTAGCTAAGTGTCCCTCCCAGTTATTTTGATACATACAAAAAACTTTTAATGTAGTGGTCTTAGTCGCATTAATTACATTTCATTAGGGTCATATTAGTTACATGTTTTGCATCTCATTTTAAATGATTTTTTGCATCTCGCATTTCAAATCATTAGGTCCATTACATTCATTTCATCATTACATCATATTGCATTCATTTTCATTATCATTAGCATCGTCATTTTATTAGATTCATTAAGTGTTCATTTTTCATATATCAATAAGGTTCATTATCATTATAGTTTTCATCTTTATTAATCACATTTCATTAATCATTAATTACATATCACATTATTCACATATCATTTACATTCCATTTCATTTCATTAACCATCCATTTCATATAAATCATTAGATAGCCATATAGACTCATTAATTACACATCATAACATTTAGAATACATCACATATCTATCGCATAAGTCATTCCTTACATCACATATCATCTCACATCACACATGACACCATGCACATCATATACTATCCATATCATAAGCATCTTATGCATATCCATACATCATACATATACACATTATAAATTCATTTGCATCACATAATCATATAACCATACATCATAAATACTCCAAGCATTCTTGCATCACAATTATTAGAATCACAATCATAATCATATCATATAATTTGCATTACATAAACACATACATCCTGCATCACAGAGTATCAATATCATATCACATGTGCATCATAGACACTATCTAAACATAAATACATACATGTATAAATCAAATAAACATCATATAGGAAATCCACGCATGATCACATAGATCGTAAATTAATAAATCTCTATATAGTCCATCAATGTCATATAATAGTCCATAACAGTGTCTCAAATCATATAGAAATCATATAGGTCAGTTAAATAAGATACATAAATATCATAGAATACATATAAACATTGTACGTATCATCTCAAAAATTAAAAAATGTGTATGAAAATGGTTGGAAAGTGATCATGGTTCTAGCTAAGACGGTCCTCCCTCATCCTTGTGTGGTGGCCTTGGTGGTCTCATACCCACTGATCCCTATGGCCCTTCTATAGTCTGAGACCATGTCCTCTCTAAGAAAATTGGAGCCCACTAATCCTCTAGCACTACCTAGAAGTACATCCCTTTGTAGTAATCAATCTCTTGCTATTTTCTCATCACTACTCTGTGTGCCACAAAAGCATTTTTAAAAACCTATCCCACTCCCAATTGCAGCTATCTTTCTAGCAATCTATCACTCGTCTCTATATTGTGCTACCCATATATGCACCTCATCCCTCTTAGCTATAACCTATGTTAGCTATTGAGCCCCATCTTTGACAAGTATACCTTCCCCAACCTCTCCTAGTACAATTTCTAAACTAGTATTGTGGCCTATCTCAATATTGAGTAGTCCTTGTAGTTAATCTACCCCATTCTGTAAGTTATCCCTCTATTTCTTGGTTGTGTCCCTCTCCACCAATGTTACATTTGTATCCATCTAGACTTGGGTGGAATCAATCCTAATCTGATCCTTGTCCCTTCTATTAAGATCTAGTATGTATTATAGAATTTGATACTACACTCTAGGGATGGTATCTTTGTTTGTTGTTGATTGTTCCTATGCCTACACCTATGCCCTCTATTCTTTTCCCTATCCCTATGAAGCTCGTACATGCAATCCTCTGGCCTATACCTCTGCCTGTGCATGTGGTGCTCTCTATTTAGGTTGCACTTGTGGCACTCTTTTCCTTGGTACCCTTGATCATCCTGTATCTCTCCCATATCCTTTTTCTCCTCCTTCTCCTCTATCCTCTCCATCTCCCTTTCCATATACATACATTTTATCTGTCGGCTTCTCCTCCAAGACTACATGTCTTGGATCGGTGAGTCACACTAGCTGATATGCATCCCACTACATTCTATACTATTTTTTCATACCTAAATCAAGAATATCCTACCCTCTCCTCCATGTTAATGCTAACATGGATCACTAGCTCAAACAAACAAAAATTGGGTGTAATAGTGACCCCAAGCACCGAGCTCTTTATATAAAATAAGGCAATGAATAATTGAGAGGGGGGGTAAATTATTTATTCCTAAACTTTAAAACCTTTAAACCTTTAAACCCTAATTTGTGATCTTAGAATATTAAACTTGCACACTTAAATAAAAAACACGTCCATAACACATAACACTGATATTTTTATCGTAGAAACCCAAATGGGAAAAACCATAGTGGGGCTTGAACCCACAATAAGTATATACCTTTTTATAAGTATAAATTATTACAAATAAGGAATGCACATGTATTTAGGAACACTACCTATAGCTCACTTCTCAAAATGCCTAGGGATACAACCTAAAGGAAGGTGTATTGCCTTACAAGACCACTACAATAGTCGATCAGACTACAATCTAATTTTTTGTGAACTGAATAGTAGCATCCACCTTATGCCTGGGTCAGTTCTAATGAAGCACACTCAGATCTCTATTCAAATCCTCTCTAACTACTTTAGATGATTGATCCAACCCTCAACAAATTTGCACCCTTTCTTTACAAGAAATCACATGCATCTGCAACCCTCAATTTTTCTCTAAAATCATACATAAATCATCAACCTTGAAAAAGATAAACAAGATAAGAAAAACATAATTTCAAATTTCAAATAATTGTGCCAAAACAATCACAATTAAAATCCATGTTGACTATCAAAATATAGCAACAATCCATATTAGCGCCCTTGAGCTCATAACACATTCATAAATTATGCCTCAATCTTCACAAAAATGTTTTACTAATCAAGTTGCCCAAGAACAAAAGAAAAATACCACTGACTAAAAAATCCTCCAAAATTAATCACTACAAATAATGTGAATTTCCAACTCAATAGGCACATAACCCAATAACATCCATAGGCATCATGAATAACATACAAATATTCAAAGTCATCCAAACCTTTGAATTCAACAACATCTCCCATACCGAGCCCCAAGAACACTATCATCTTCAATTATAATACCTGAAAAATACCTTGCGGACCTATGGACCACAAACCTTCTAAACTAAGGACACATCAATATGTCCCAAACATATTCCTTGATGTGTAGACAAAAATATCAACCTGGAAGTGCACACCCAACCAATCTCTATCACCCTGTCAATACTAGCAAACAAAATAAGAGCCAATCACTAAACCTGTCCTAATAACTCATCCAAATCTTCATGCCCAACTCTATAACTTGACAAAGACCAAGTACAAAATCTCTACAAAATCTCCTCACATGTACAACCATGTCCCATCAGCCATAAAACCACACTGAACCTTTGAGCATATTGCACCGTTGACAAACAACTATGTTGACATCAATGAAAACACATCCAATTTCACAACAATCTCCCCCTTCGGCATTGATGGAAACTTATGATGTGAAAAACATGTAATGCACTTAAAAACCCAACAATCTCCCCCTTCGACATTGATGGAAACTTATGATGTGAAAAATATGTAATGCAATAAAAAACTAACAATCTCCCTTTGAGATCAACACTCATTTGTACTACCAATAATATCCACAATATTAATCATTATCTTTCAAAGTATTTCTAACAATTCTTCTCCCCCTTAGCTGAATCTATTCCAGTACAGCTCTTGTCCAATTTTTCACATGCTCATCTCCCCCTTTGACATCAATGGAAAAGGAACATGCATGTTATGAACCATAGAAGTTAAACATCTCACACCACAAATCAGAACACCTACCTTACCATGCTGACTACTCCCCTTGAATAGTAGCCTCTAAACACCAATCTAGTTTGAATGATATTTTCATGAAATGCACTAGACTAATGCAATCCTTTGCATCTTAGTTTTGATTAGGAGGATAAATTACCCCCAACTTGCCTCTGAGATACAAAAATGTGTCTTTAGACAAAGGCTTGGTGAATATATTATATATATGTTCCTTGGTAGGAATATACTCTAGTCTTACCTCTTTCTCATTCACCTTCTGTCTCAAGAAGTGGCACTTGATTGATATATGATATTTCCTTGAGTGTTGCACATGATTCTTAGAGATATTTATGGAACTCAAATTATCACCATATATTACAATAGTCTCATCAGATACAACTCTTATATCTAATAATATCTACTTCATCCAAGATATTTCTGTATAATTTCTAGTAGTACAACAATGTACTTTTTCTCTGTAGTAGATAAAGAGATAGTGTTCTACTTCTTGATCATCCATTAGACCAACCCGCTTCACAAAAAGAAGGCACCACAACTTTTTCTTTTCCTATCATCAATAATAGCTACCCAATTTGCATTAGTATATGCACACAAAGTAATGTCATTACCTTTAGGATACCACATCCCAAATTCTACGGTCCCTTTCAGATATCTAAATATCCTCTTGACAGCTACCTCATGATTTTGTCTTGGGTCTACTTGAAATATTTCTACAAGACATGTTGCATTCATGATACCTAGTCTTGTATGAGTCAAAAAAAGTAGGCCACCAACCATTGACCTATATCTAGCCTGATTGACTTTAGGAGACTCATCATCTCTTGACAACTTGCATCCTGTAACCATCAGAGTACCCACTAGTTTGGATTCATCCAACCCAAACTTCTTCATTAGTTCCTTCACATACTTACCTTAAGATATGAAAATTACATCTACTAAATGAGTAATTTTCAATCCCAAGAAGAATTTCACTGCACCTATCATGGACATCTCAAATTCACTTTGTATCTCTACTACAAATTATTTTCTCAACTTATCATTTACCACCAAAGATAATATCATCAAAAAGCACTTCTATGATCAAAATGCCCTCATGATATAATTTAAAATTCAAATTACTATCTACACTACCTTTATTGAATCCAAGCTTAAGCATATATTTGTCCAACCTACAATACCAAGCTCTAAGAACTTGCTTCAACCCGCATAATGCCTTCTTCAACTTGTACACCATGTTTGGCTAATTAGTCAGCTAAAACCCATCAGGTTTATCTATGTATACCCCTTCTTCCATATCACCATTTAGAAATACAGACTTCACATCCATCCAATATACTTTGAAGTTCTTATGAGTAGCATAGGATAGTAATAACCTCACCACTTCCAATATTGTCACTAGAGAAAAAATTTCTTCATAGTCAATCACTTCCATCTAAGAATATCTTTTTCACACTAGCCTTGTTTTGTTCTTGATAACTTCTTCTTCATTCAACTTGTTTTTGAGCACCCACTTGGTACCAATAACATTCTTGTCCTTTGACATGGGAAAAAGAGCACATGTTTTATTCTTCTCAATCCATGACAACTCTTCTTACATAGAATCAACCCCACGATCATCTTTTTAAGCCTCATTCACATCTTTTGGTTCAATATTTGAGATTAAGAAAATATGATCACTACCATATGCTTGAGAAATCCTTCTCGTAGTCTGAACACCTTGATTTATATCGACAATACTTTGATCCTCAAAATGGTTTAATCTTACATACTTTACCACATGTCTTTTTGCTTCCACTTATCCTCTTTTATAGGCCTCATCATTTTCACTCAACAAAACATTTGGAGATTGGGTCTGAACTTGATGTTGTTGTCTCTGATTACCACTAGAATTTTGATCATTAGAATTATATCCAAAAGATCTGGATGAATTTTTCAAATCAATCATCAACTTTGACATTAGTACTCTTCATATATTCTTCAACCTCTTTTTGTAGCACCTATATGCCTTACTTTTGGTAGAGTAATCAAGGAATATACCTTCATCACTTATTGCATCAAATTTCCCTATATTCTCATCTCTCTTGATATAGTAGTTACTACCAAAAATTCTAAAGTACTTAACTATAGGCACATTTCCATAGCATATATCATAATGTGTCTTAGCCATATCTCATTTGATTTGTACCTGTTTGAGAGTGTACACTGTAGTGCTAACCACTTCTCTCCAAAACATCTATGAAACCTTTTCTTAAAGCATCATGGTCCTAGCAATATCAAGAATGGACCTGTTATTCCTTTCTACCACTCCATTCTACTATGGAGTCCTTGGAGCTGATAATTGTCTCTTAATTCCATGCTTCTTACAAAATGAATAGATATATGAATTAACCTCCTATATCTAATCTTAGACACTTCAGCTTCAATCATGTCTGAGTCTCAACCATATTTTTAAAGATCTTAAACTTCTCAAAAGATTCAGAATTTTCTTTCAAGAAATTCACCCATACATCCTATAATAGTCATCAATGAGAAACAATAAATACCTATCACCTTGCAAGATTCTTATCTTAGTAGGACCACATAAGTCAGTATGAACAAGATCTAACAATCCATTAGAATTTTGAATTTTAGAATAAAAAGAAACTCTTGTTTGCTTACCCAATTGACATTCCTTGCAAATGTTGTTAGTGGGATTCTTCACTCTAGGAATATATCTAACCGCATGAGTAGAACTTATTGCCACAATATTGTCAAAGTTCACATGACACAACCTTTTATGTTGTAACTAGCTTTCATCTATTTGAGCAATCAAACAAATTTTTTGACCACTATTCAAATGAAATAAGTTACATCTTTTTTTATCTTGTTGCAATATCTATACCAAATTCATTCAAGATCTTACATTTATCATCCTTTAAATGCAAGTTATAACCTATTTTCATCAATTATCCAACACTAAGAAGATTATGTTTCAAACCTTCCTCATACAACACATCATCTATATTATTCTTTCCATCTAGAGAAATAGAGCCTCTATCTCGTATTACACCACCAATATTGTCTCCCCATGTTAAAATACCACCATCATAATTCTCATAGCTCATAAATGTTCTCTTATCACCAGTCATATGATGAGAGAATCCATTGTCTATTGACCAATCATCATTATTGACAACTTGAGAAGGTAGAGATTTCTCTTCAACAACACAATTGATAGAACTATTAGGCATAGGAACTATAAGATTAGGGTCTTCTTCCTTGATAGAAATGAATGTAAATTCATCATCATCCTTGTCAGCATCATCATATTCATCATCTGTAACTTTATCACCACAAACAATGTGAACTACCAACTTAGCAGGCACACAAACCAAGAACATTCGTAGGCATCATGAAGAACATACAAATATTCGAAGCCACCTGAACCTTTGAATTCAATAGCATCTATTATATTGAACCCAAAGAACATTATCACCTTCAAATGTAAGACCTGAAAAATACCTTGCGAACCTCTAGACCACAAACCTTCTGAAGGAAGGAAAATTAACTATATACCAAGCATATTGGACTTTGTGTGCAGACAAAAATATCAACCTAGAAGTGCATACCAAACCAATCTCTATCACCCCATCAATACTAGAAAATAGAATAAGAGCTAGTCACTGAACCTATCCTTATAAATCATCCAAATCTTCACACACAAATCTATAACTTGACAAAGACAAGGTAAAGACTCTCTACAACATCTCCTAACATGTGTAACAATGTCTCATCATCCATTGAACCATACCAAACCTTTGAGCATACTACACCATTGAAAAATAGATATGTTGACATCAATGACAACACATCCATCTTGCCAACATTTTCTAGTAACATGTGGATGAGGGTATCCTGGTCCAAGCACATCCTGAATTATCCAAAACTATCACATCACCCTAGATGGCTAGTACTGCTCTATCATATGAATGGTCTTCCCCATAAGCTAGTAGTCTCTCTGCATAAAAGCGAGGTGGTAGTTGTCCTCACTATCATCCTCCGTATCATCCTCCCTATCCAATTTCACATCCTAGACTCCCCACATCTTGTAGTACCTATATGGTGTCCATGTGAACACCAAGAGGTTGTCAAGGATCCAATGTCAATAACATATTGCACCCACTAAAGAGTAACTAATGGGTGGTCTATAGAAACATGCATGTGACTCATCCACCTCCCTATCATGTAATCTCATTGGTCGGAGCATGAAAATGTGCTCACAAGCCTACACTAGCAGTAGAGAAACCCTTGTCCCTAGGTTTCAGTATCCACATTATGCACACATGTGCAAGTCATGGTGCAACTACCCTAGTATGGTGTACCCCTAATAGTATATGGTTCCTATCTCTAGCATGTGTCACAACACCCTCTCCTATCCCACTACAAAGCCATGTCCTAGGGATGTCTTGTCTGGGTCACTCAAATGCTAGCTCTATATAACAATCATCATCCTCTAGGTGGTACTCAGGAATCACACCTCTGATCAGCACTCTATAAATACATCATACATCCAACAATGTGATGGTAGCCTCCCCTAGCAATAGGTGGAAGCTAGATGTGTCACTGTGTCATCTCTCCACAAGAACAATCATCGTACCATTGTGCTCTTGTATCCAAGACCACTCATGAACATGGTCTAGCCCAACCATTGTAACCATGCCCCACTCCTCTATAGTCAGATGCCCTTGTTGGTGCCCAAAAATGATGGATTCACTTTTGACCAACTAATAGGTACACATTGAAACCTCTGCAATTTTGGCTTAATCTAGCCAAGGCTGGTAGGCCTAATTTCACTTTGAACTATTTAATTCTCTATGTCACACAACTGCATACATAACAAACAAAGTTCCTCCAAAGGTGGTGAATGATCCTTGGAGGAAAGAAAAAAATCCTCTAATAATCTCTATCCTATAAATCTTGACTAAAGTGGATTAAACTAAGGACTCAAAAGTAATATTTTTGAAATAATGATTCTATAATCTACAAACCACAAAGTATGAACCAAATGACAATTTCCAAATTATAGCTAGATCAGTGCATTCTAAATACTTGGGCTATAGAGTCATAAAAATTTCAATCCTACGTACAATCAGAGATGGTTTTAAGGTAACTCACTTCTGTAAAGTGAGACCATCACCCTACAAGCTTCTATTGAAACAAAATTTAAAACAACTTATACAATAGGTCCTATGGTTTTTAACCCAACTTAAGAGCCCGAAAGGAAACAGTAACAGGTTCTCAAACCATGCTACCATTATTCAAATTGTACAAATTAGTCATAAATGAATATATCAAATAGAAAAATACAGTAGGATACCCTAGTTCATAGAGTAATCTAAAAGACTAATTGAAAACATATAACTTATAACCACAAATAAAAAGGAAGAGCACTTATCTTTATTAATATTGAAAAAAATAGTACATTAGAGTTCATATTATAGTTTTCATCAAATTATATCCTATGAAAGTATATCTTGTATTGTCTTTCTTTACATTTTACATTATTTATATATACATGTTTGAGTGGCTTTCACACCTCTTTAGGGTGAAAAGACACACCCTTATTACAAATTGTTTTGAAAAAATGATAAACTAACTAAAAAATAACTACCTAACTTTCGGATTTGGGCTTGGTTGAAAAAACAAAACACCTCATGGAAAGCTAATATTTTTATTAGAGATAGGAAATTTGATTTCCCGAACTGGGTCTTTTTTAGATTTTTAAAATTCGACCATCTTCTACCTTTGTTGACATCATCTTTGCAGTAGGTTGAAATTCCAGCATTTTCTAAAGGCTTTGATCATAGAATTTTGATTGTTCTTGTCACAGAGATTCCTTCCATAATATCTCAAATTTTTAATTGAAAATTAATGTAATATTTTATCCCATTTCATGTAGTCCATCATTAATTATTTGGCATGGGGTTTAAGAGGCCATTTTTTAGGGTTTTATCACTATATAGGACTCCAAATTTTGCCCAAAATTTAGAGCTCCAACAGGCTCTTTCTGGGGATGTATGCTCCATGTGAGCATAGCGATATTCCATCTATCTCTAGAGAAGTAGACCAAGTATCCATACTAATTTGATGCGAAGTAAAATTAGGTGGCCCCAGGCCCCCCAAAATTGAACATTGATCCTTTCCTCTATCAAATACTTGATTTTGATCACGTAACACTTTTAACCTTGCTGCATTACACATGTCATCCTTATAGACAATTCTCACCACTTCATCAATATGATCTTTGGCATCCAGTCTATATTCAACCCTTGAGAAATCATCAGGTCCATTGTAATCCTTGCTGAATAGAAGATTTTGGTTAATCATACAAACCTATAGGTTAGTCTTCTTTTTTCAGATACCTTCTTGTTCACAATCTATCCCATCTCTATATTTTGGATATTTTTTCTCCTCACCAAAAGGCTTTGAGAATAGCTTATCTTCAAGAAGTACAAACTCTCTCTCACCAAGAGTTTGATCAGCTGGGACATTTCTAAAATTTTTATAACTATGCTTCAACACATTCTCTTCATCATGTCTAGTTGATTCCATCTCATCTTCATATGTTTGATGTACCTCTGGCTCAAAGGATGAACTCCAAGATATCTCACCCTTTGAATGCACTTCATAAGTTTCATCAAATTTAAAATTAGGACTATTATCTTCATTATGATGCTTATGGATTCCATTGCATAAAGGATCCTCTTCAAACAATGGATTCGATAACATAGATAAATCAGACATATCTTCATCTACTTCCTCTTCAAACATCAGATTCAGGAATATAGAGAATTCAGACATACATTCATGAGAATTTTCATTTGGATCATCAAGTTTTTCATCAACAAGACTAACATCTTCATTGACATTATCTCCTGAAACTTCCTCATGTTCATGTAGTTCTATTTCATCTCCATAATTTGATCCCTGGGAATTATCATCTCCTTCATCTAGTACCCCCTGAATATGAGTTGATCTGTCAACTTGTTTACCATGATGGATTGAGAAAAAAATTGGGTTGTTCCTCTCGGTATGTTTATGATATTCTATGTCTAACAAGGTTGAAATCTCTTCCTCATTTTTATATTCACCGATGTTTGATATCATACAAGTATCATCATGGAAATATCTTTCCTCAGACTATCCAAAAGAGTCTCCTTCATTCATATCTGAAACCTCACTTGACTCATATGCTACTTTAGTCTTGCATTCATTCTCCTCTACAAACAATTCATTATTCATAAGTTCGAGAAAATAAATAAATAGATGATCATATAAGAGACCTAGTTCTCGCGTTCTGTTTAAAAGATCAGAGGATGGAGGTCTGCATTCTGAAGGTATTTCATGATATATATTAAACATCCTTATGAAGAATTGTACTACTAATTCTTCTTCTTGTTTCTCTATGTTCAAAAATGCATCCAAAGGGGATATGTAATTTGGATTTTCTTCATCATCACTAATATTATCATAAAAAACACGGCCATGTTCAATTTGATCATAAGCCTCCTCTTCTTTGTCTTCACTATCTTCTTCTACTATCTTAACAAGAAGCTTCAAATCAGGCTTATCTAATGAGATTCCCAAGTTTTTGACCTTTCTCATTAATTCTTTTTGTGAAGGCATAATTGTTTCAGGCATCCTCTTATATATATTCACCATCCTCAAGAATAAGTGTGCACAAGACTCCCCTTCGAATCTCTCCAAATTGAAAAATGCATCAAGTAGAGACATACTATGATCCTCCTCAATGATGCAACTTTGGTCTTCACACTTTTCATAACACATGTTATCTTCATTACTTGCATCATGGAATTCATATTGAAACCATTGTTCAAATTCTTTCCAAGATGAAATACTTTGTGTAGGTAATGATTCATATGCCTCTCTTGCATTATCTTCTAATGTCCTGACAAATAGTTTCATTACCCGATCTTCTGTAAAAATCTCATAGTTCTCTATAAATGCATAAAATGCATCCAAATGTTCAAATGTTGATTCATCCCATTCTCCATGGAACTTTGGTACAAGCTACGAAAACTTAGGGAGTAACTTAAAAGGAATCCATTGGAATCCCCTAAGTTCCAATGGCCTGATACCATATGGAATAAATGGTTTTCTTTGAAATGGTTGTTTATTCTGATACATTCTGAATATCTAAATTGGTCGTAACTTGTTTCTTTATACATTAGGTTCTTGACAATAGAGTCGCCGCCTCTTTCAAAGAGGAAAACTTTACTTATCTGCTTCTGGGTCTTCTTCCTCAGTAGAGTCACTGATTGAAATACTTTATTGAATAGAATCACCACCTCATTCAAGGAATGTCTTTCTTTTGGGTTCTATCTTCTAGTAGAGTGTTCTTCCAAACAAACTAATATAACTACTTTCTGATTCTAATCTGTGAAATCTAAAATTCTAGGTAACTTCACAATATATATTGTGAGCAACTCTCCCTAGTAGAGTCGCCAATTTGTTGGTGCCCAAAAATGATAGATTCACTTTTGGCCAACTAACAGGTACACACTATACCTCTATAATTCTGGCTTAATCTAGCCAAGGCTGGTAGGCCTAATTTCACTTTAAACTATTTAATTCTCTATGTCGCACAACTGCGTACATAACAAACAAAGTTCCTCCAAAGGTGGTGAATGATCCTTGGAGGAAAGAAAAAAGTCCTCTAATAATCTCTATTCTATAAATCTTGACTAAAGTGGATTAAACTAAGGACTCAAAAATAATATTTTTGAAATAATGATTATATAATCTACAAACCACAAAGTATGAACCAAATAACAATTTCCAAATTATAGCTAGATCAGTGCCTTCTAAATACTTGGGCTATAGAGTTATAAAACTTTCAATCCTATGTACAATCAGAGACGATTTTAAGGTAACTCACTTCTATAAAGCGAGACCATCACCCTACAAGCTTCTGTTGAAACAAAATTTAAAACAACTTATACAATAGGTCCTATGGTTTTTAACCCAACTTAAGAGCCCGAAAGGAAATAGTAACAGGTTCTCAAACCATGCTACCATTATTCAAATTGTACAAATTAGTCATAAATGAATATATCAAATAGAAAAACATAGTAGGATACCCTAGTTCATAGAGTAATCTGAAAGACTAATTGAAAACATATAACTTATAACCACAAATAAAAAGGAAGAGCACTTATCTTTATTAATATTGAAAAAAATAGTACATTAGAGTTCATATTGTAGTTTTCATCGAATTATATCCTATGAAAGTATACCTTGTATTGTCTTTCTTTACATTTTACATTATGTATATATACATGTTTGAGTGGCTTTCACACCTCTTTAGGGTGAAAAGACACACCCTTATTACAAATTGTTTTGAAAAAATGATAAACTAACTAAAAAATAACTACCTAACTTTCAGATTTGGGCTTGGTTGAAAAACTAAAACACCTCATGGAAAGCTAATATTTTTACTGGAGATAGGAAATTTGATTTCCCGAACTAGGTCTTTTTTATATTTTTAAAATTCAATCGTCTTCTACCTCTATCGACATCATCTTTGCAGCAGGTTGAAATTCCAACATTTTCTGAAAGCTTTGATCATAGAATTTTGATTGTTATTGTCACAGAGCTTCCTTCCATAATATCTCAAATTGTTAATTGAAAATTAATGTAATATTTTATCCCATTTCATTTAATCTATCATTAATTATTTGGCATGGGGTTTAAGAGGCCATTTTTTAGGGTTTTATCACTATATAGGACTCCAAATTTTGCCCAAAATTTAGAGCTCCAACAACCCTTACATCTCAATCATAGATGGCCAATGCTCTTGTGACCCCTATATAAAATATTGAGTCTACATCCACTTGAACTTGTGTCAATCAGCCTCTCAGTCTTAAACCTTATTCCCCATATCTTGATTGGGGAATCATGTCCCTGGTCTATCCCAGTCTACCCCAACCCATCCCTAGTAAGTATATTTTAAACATTTACTAGCCCCTTTTTTTCTAACCCAGTGAAAATGTCGATTTATAGTGCGTGTTGATTTTCACATGCATTGATCAACATAGATGTTGATCTATCTGCCCTCCGCTCTTTGACGTGTAGACATTGATTCAGTGAATTGGTGTTTTTGATTATTTTCTTCCCCTATACCTGCATCTGTAGAGACACTGATTGTGCAATTAGCGCATACGCAAACATCAATCATGTGATCAACTTCTCCACCCTAACATAATTTGAGTGCATTAATTATTGTACAACATGCAATAAACAACAAAAGAAAAATGCAAAATAAAACTACAAAGTGTTGTCTAGGTACTCATTGGAGGTTCGTACTTCATCGGTATCTAAAATACGCTTGTGCGCTCTCCCAATTGGTCCTTCTCCCTCTACTTTGCTATATTTCTCACCTAGAGCTCTAGTTTTTCCCTTAGAAGTGTTGAAAATGACCTCTCGGATGACCCTTTGGACCTACTTATAGCCCTCTGGTGAGCCCTTTTTCTTTCCCAACCCATGTTTTTCCTATCCTTTTCCCCCAACACCTTGTTGGTCATGCAAATTCCTCTTTTCTTCAATTTCTCCCCTTCTTCCTTCCTTTTTTTGTCTTTTTAAAGAAAATTCCCCAAATTCATTTTTTGCATTATTTTCTTGAGGGGGCACACCTTTCCATCATCATCACTCTAACACGACTCTCAGGCCTATGTTTTCCCCTAAGGCACTTATTTTCTTTTCTTTAACACAATGTCATTTTTGACATTGCATCAAAGAGGGGCAAAATATAGATGTCTAAAAATGTCCCTTGACACTTTTATCCCTTAATTGATTAAATCCTATTTAATTAGTATGCATTTAGCCATATAGTAAATTTTAATTAATTAATTGTATTTCCCCCTTTCTTCTACATATTTAATTAAATTTATTTAATTAAGTATGTTCACTTTATTCTTCTAATCCTAAGGTATTTAAATCTTATTTAAATACTTCTGACCCCTAATGCATTAAATTTCATATAATACATTTGATCCCTCCTATTTGAATATTTTTTTAATTTAAATCCCCCTCATCTCCTAATCTCTTGAATTAATTAAATTTTATTTAATTAACCCTAGTCTAGCCTAAATCTTTAACCTACCCCCATCACAATCACTTCTAGACCTATCATCACAATTAATCCTAGATTAATTAGACTAATTTGTGGAATCCTACACAAATTAGTGGCCTAATATTGCTCACACATGTGAGAAACCCTCCCCAAGGTGGACAACCACCTTCCTTAAATGGTCAACTACATTCTTACATGAATTTTCCCTCTTCCCTCTTTGGGATTTTCTCACAATGTGCGGGAAGCCTTGAGCCTTTAAAAGCATTCCACTTTATCCCCTTCATTCAATGAGCCATCACTTTCAAAGTTTCTCACACATGTGTGAGAAAATCATGCCCTTTGCATGACCAAATATCCTTACTTGTGTGTCCCTTATGTGGCTTCCACATAAGCTTCACCTCATCTCCATCTCATTGATCCTAAAGTATCTGAACCCTTCATTAAATTTTAAGTCCCAAATATCTATTTCCTTCCAAACTCTATAAATAGGAGCCTCTCCTTGAAGAATTCATCCATTCTCCATTGTATTGTTATCATGCTAGTTTAATCCTTGAGTTCTTAAGCAATTTTCATGTTTTCATGTTAGCATAATATATCATTTCCATATCTCTTTGTTGCATATCATCTTAGTGTATTTGAATCTATATTAGCATCTATCTTGCATCATAGTTCATCATTTTGATCATAGTTTTCATCTAGCCTCATCCTAGTTTTATCATACTATCTCTATTGTAATTGCATTTTAAGCTTCATTTCATCATGTTAGTAAGCATGCATACATTGGGGATACACTTGTTGTGCTTGGAGAGCATATCCAGATTCTCCAACAAATGAGAAAGTCAATGGGTTTTGGGTGCATCCATTTTGGCTCAATCAGAGGTGTGTGGTCATCTTTGTGTTTGTTAGGTGTTTATACTAACATGTTTGACTTGTTTACGCTTGACTACATATGTAGATTTTCACATATATAGGTAGATGAAAAATGAAAAAATGGGCCTTGGTAATTTTTGACTATGAAGGTTACATAGTACAATAGCATGGAAACACATATCAAAATCCCTCCCTTGAAAGAGTTATATTTGTCACCCCCAATATTTCGAGCAGACAAGTCACAACTTCATTGGATAGGTCAAGATTATGTGAGATACTACAAGGTAGGCCTTTGCTAGTTCAATAGGCTATTGTTGGAAGCAATGGGTTTTAGGCTCCTATTTTTTTTCTCCAAATCATTTATTGAGTTTTCAAACATAGTGTTAGGAATGGGAACACTAAGAGCGGGGGTGAATCAGTGTTCACTATATTTTAACTTTTCACTTTAATCTTTACACTGAACTTAAATGCTTAAGTACTGAATTAAACATTCACATAAACATAAACATGAAACATGAAATCAACACATGACACCAATATGGTTATGAGGAAACTCAAATAGGTAAAAACCTTGGTGGGAATTGACACCCACTAATATTCTGCACTAGTGTTTTGTCATCCTTGTTAGAAGATCCTTAACCCTGTTAGGAGTTTCTTTACAATGCTTTAAGTATAGTAGACCTTGTTAAGGTTTAGACCCTGTTAGGAGTCTTTTACAATAGTCCCTATTATGGGAGAGGACGCAATGTCCAAGAGTTCACTGCTCAAGTGGTGAAGGCTGCAACCTTTTGATCTCAGATACACACTATATCTGCAGGATGAACTATGACGGTGACACTGCTTGTCAGATTAGTTCCTTTGATGTGCTGATGCTTTGACCTCTAGAAAATCTCTAATACATCTTATAGTGTCTTTGCACACTTCTTCTCTTCTTGTCACAACTCTATTTCAACTTCCATACTGAATACAATGGGTGCATCTTATATTTATACACGCATACAAAATAAACAACTAGGTCGGCCCTTAGACCTATTACATACAATGCTTCCAAATGAATTGGCTTAAGTGTTCTTACAAAAAAAAAAGTATACATGTCAAAAACCTAAATAAAATAGGTGCATAGCCTTTACAACATTACATTATATCCACAAACCAAAATACTAACTATCGGCTTCATGCTTTGTTCTTCTCTGGCACACACTGGCTGTGTAAGTCAACTGACTGTATCATTCTCATCCTTGTACATCTAATCATGCACTCATAGACTAAGCATGAATATAGTGTAACCAACTTAAATTCCAAGGCACATACCATAATTCTTCCATACGCATGTGCGTTGATGCTTTGAGCTGCAGGAACTTTGTACACTGTCTAGTCTTCAACACTTAACTATTTTCTGATCTTCTCTTCAAGTGCGTTGACTCCAAACTGCTATATGAATTTGTTTCCATAATGAAAGCACTATATCAAGTCATATACAATAGTATAGCCAACTTGAAAACAATCTCCCCCTTTTTCATTGATGGCAACAAAGGAATATGGCCAAGTTGCTAACTGTCCTTAATACAAAATTTTTTTGTCATCTATACATATACTTATATCTCCCTATACATATTACGATCCATATTCTATACACAACTCCCCCTTTGACATTAATGAAAAAGGTGTTACAAAACTATATCTATAGATACTCACTGAGGGAAAACATTTGGATATGCTATCTTTAGGTTCTAGATCTCCTTCTTCCAAAATGAGATCAGAGAGTTTACTATCTGGAGATGGGCACATAATGCATACTGAAGCTTCTCCATATTCTTTAGATCTATGGAAGGACCTTGATCATATGTCACCATAGTGGCATCAATCTCCTTGATATTCTAATTTAGAATGTCTAGTGAGGGCGCAAGAGCATTCCTCAACTGAGTCTGTCTAGCCCTTAACTTTGTCATCTCTTTTTCTGCCTTCTCAATTTTGTCTAAGGGTAAAAGCACAATTGAGTGTCACCTTTTGGGCTAACTCAAATCACTCGGCCCAGTTAAACTTGGCTGAGTTAGACTCGACTGAGTCTAACATGGCCTAGTACATGTAGGCACCACGCAGCATTGAATGGCGTCTACGTGGCCCATTGGACTCGACCGAGTCTAAATAATATTTTTAATATAAAAAAATATCACAAACCACTCATTTGCACACTATTAGGCTATTTGAGTGGGGCCGACCCCTAAGGGGACTCGGCCAAGTCGGACTCGGCCCAATTGAACTCGGCCGAGTTGGACTCGGCTGAGTCTACTTAGGTGGCATGCCATGTTGGCAGCCAAACCACCAAAAACACAAAAAAATTAGAATTTTGCACTTTTGTTGTTCCTTTCTTAGATCAAAATAGAAAATGTTAAAAAACTAAAAGTACCCTTTTCTAGATCTTGGAAGTACGATTCTGGACATATAAATTTTATATTCTTTCATCTACAAAATGTTAAACAAATTTGCTAAAAACTACATGTAGGTATATTAAACTTTGAGAAGACATTGATTTGGAAAATATAGAAAAATACTAAATCAATTCAGAAAATTTTTAAAATTATATACAGCACTAGAGGAGAGAGTCCTCTTCAAGAATATATAATTTATTTGGTTTTTGGTATAGTTTTGATAGGGTACAAGTGACGGGAAACAAAAACTGTTGATTTCAGGTAAGGTCGACTTTCAATACTTATAACGGGTAAACTATATATCGAAAAAACTTTTCTTTTTTCTTGCACTAGATATACATGTCATCTAAAACATATTCTAAAATTGGAGGGAAAAAAAATGTTTTACTTATAATGATTTGACGGGAAGTGAACTCCCTTATTTGTAGTATTTTCAGGATATGAAAAATAGACCTAAAAAATTAAAAAAACATATTAATTTTTGCTCAAATTAATTTTTAAAAATTATAGGCATAAAATTCATCCTATTTTACACATTTCATCAGTTTACATCATCTTCAAATTCTCAATAGAAATGTGACTTTTATGCCCTTGAAGTTTTTCAGTTTTTGTGTTGTTAGCCTCTTCCTTTGTAAAAGGGTGACAACTTATTGTGCTTTTACCCCTAACTGACTTCGGTAGACATTATTGCATGTGTTCACATCTGTGGATGTTTCTTTCACTAAACTCTTCACCTGCTCAATCATAGCTTCTGCCTCTTTTATTTTCTTGAAATGAGAATTAGTAAGCTTGTCTTGATCCATGCATTCTGCAATGATTCTTCTTCCTTGATCTACAAATTCTTTCAGGGATGCTTGACTAGTCTTGAGTGAGCTAAGGTCAAGTGCAAAGTTGTTTACCAATTCAGTCAATCTTTTCTTTAGATACTTTTCTTCTGCAACTAGGGATGCAGATTATTCAAGGCTTGAGAAATTACTTTTGAAATGTGAGATGACTATACCCACATCATCAACCGAGTGTATCTTTGACACTTTCTTATCTTCTGGAAATAGATTGTTCAAAATGTTTAATGATTCTACCAAGAGGGGATTCCTCATTACTTCCCTTTCTTTAGCTTTCTCCATATCTAAGACATTGAACTTAATCAGGTCTTCTTCTTTCCATGAGTCCAAACCTAATGTTTTAGGTGTCAAACTTGACAAAAATGCTGCAGAGGGAGTGATGGGAGTGCTATCCACCACTTCTTGCTTTATTGACATTTCATCCTTTTTCTCACTTTCGTTTATCTTTTCTTCTTCTTTCTTTTCTTCCTCTTTTTCTATTTCTTTTTCTTGTTCTTTCTCTTCTTCTTTCTCATCATCAATCAACACTTCTTCTTGATGAGTGGGAGGTGTGTTGCTACATAACATCTTAGGTTCTTGTGTGCTCACAGAAGCTTCCTCAAACTTATCCAACTCAGTGTCAGTGGCCGCCATGGCTATCTCAACATTATCATAGAATATTGTATCATCTTTTTGTGTATCTGTTATGGGTGCAGACTTTATTGCCTCTATAGGTGTTACCACTGTAGGCACTAAATCCTGAGGACCTATAGATTGTATCTTGATGGTCTCTGCTACTTTCTCTTGCTCACTAGGTGCTTGAGTGATGGGCACAGACTTAGGTTTCATGTGCTTCTCTAAGAATACCTTCTCAAAGGCCTTCTTTGTTTCCTTAGATATCAGCTCATAATCTTTGTTCATGAGGTGTAGTGTTCTCATCTTTGTCCTTAAGTGAGGCTTCACCAAATTCCTTCACCAAATTCAATAACAATGACTTTTATTCAACAGATCATACTGGAAGGGTAGAATCAAGTGTTTGTTCCCTGATTATGAAGTCTTCTTTAGTGGCTTGTCTCTTCAAGGTATCCATAATCTCCCATACCTTATCTGGGATTGATGTCTTCAATTCAAGAACTGTCTTCTTGAACTTTATCATGTGTTTGATCAGCATCTCATCAATATTTGATTTGTCAATTTCATGATATTTGTCATAAAACTTGGCTATCTAATCCAGCCTTCCTTCTTCTACAATTCTAGTCCTTAACACTTGAAGACTAGGTATGAATCCTACTTCCAGAGGTGACTATACATTTTTCAATTTGCCGCTTGTGGCTACACTTATAGTTGAAGTGTGGTTTGTGGCAGTTTGTTTTCTCCTCTTGGGCATCTTAGGAGATGCATCTTTGGATTCAATATAAACTATAGCAGTGGGTGTAAGACTGATATCATCAATTTTATCCTATTTATCCTTTGGATCATCAGTCTTCACAATCTTTACCTTTTTCATCTTAGGATCATCAGACTTAGCTTCCACTGTGGATGCGCTCTCAATTTCCAAAGCAACATTTTCTTCCCTTGCTTTGTCAAGGTCTTCTTGTGTTACTCCATGAATTCTGAGTATCTCGGATGTAATCTTAGAGGCTTTCCTCTTAGTTGTTGTGCTATTTAGTTTTGCATCTACTTCTCTTGTCTTCTCCTCATAAGTTCCCCACCTAGGTTCATTAGGATCTTTGGGGGCTGATAGTAGAACCTGTGCATATGCTTCAAGGACCTGTTCCTCTACCTCATAACCAAGTGGATGAATCCACTTAGTTCTTGGCTCAACATCTTCCATACAATTTGTGTCTATTTCTACCATAAAGAAAATAGTATCCTTATACTTTTCCATAATGCTTTCTATAATTCTATACCTCATTTGCATCTTGACCCCGAAGGTCTTCAATTCCAATGTTACATAATCTCTCAATGTAATTTTTGTGGATGCCTTGTTAGATATCTATGGCATGGTTGGAATGGATTTGTCCAAAAACAAATCTGATACTCTCCGAGCTATATGAAGGTACATGTAAATGATCAATGACCCAAACCTGAATATCTTGGTTTTGTCATGCTTGATTGCCTTGATGTTATAAATCAACTATGCACACAAGATCTCACACAAGTTGAACTCAGCATCTTCCTTCACAAGTCTAATGGTTGCTAGAATAGTTCCCATAGACACACTATTCACCCTGCTCGTGTGATGAAACCTGTATCCAAGTATCATAAACATCAATTTGATGTCAGCTTGCTCAATAGGCTCAATTGTCATCCCGCGCCTATCACTCCTTGACTTACAAGTTTTATCAACAATTTTCTTGGCATCCTTGCCCACAGGAAGGATAGCACCTAGCCTGTCAGCTCATGTATCAAGTCACTAGTGATTCTTACTGGTACATCACCTATCTAAAATAAATCATCATGAATTCTGCTCAATAGTATCTTAATCCATTTAGTCTCATAGAATTCATATGCCATAGCATACTCAACTATAGGGTGATCATTCCACTTAACATATTCATCCATGAATGTTTTATCTAGTTTCAACATGGTATCCATGTGCGCTCTTAACCTATCCAACCCTACTAGTTCTTTCTTGCAGTAGATGTAAACCCTAATTTCTTCCACATGCATGATGCCCATAGGCATGCGGGAGAATGCTCCCTCTGAGTCATCTAGGGTTGAATTAAATGGATGTTTCTTAAATACATATATCTTCTTCTCAGCAACATCAAAAACTATAGGAGTGGCCATGACTTGTTTAAACATTTTCCAACTGATCTTCGAGATAATCTGAAGACTACTAAATCGGCGCGATGAACTATGGTTTCTACAACTGACCAAATGCATTGCAAATCACTGATAGAACAATTTGCAAGTCTTCAAAATAACTTCTAAGGCTCTTTCTACTCTCTTATCACTCTGAATTTGAATGCAATGAATAATCAAACAACTTTCTATGTACTTAAAGTTAAAATTCCACTATTAATGCTTTCTATGTAAACCAGGTTGTCACTCAAACATTTACAACTTGAGTTATGCTAACAAGAAGTATGTGCACTCTTGCACGAAGGTTCCTTTCTACTCCAATAGCTTAAGTTCAAAGGCTCATACTCTGAGAGTGAGTATACCAACCACACAGGGATCTAGAGCTAAATTAGCTCCCCCTATGACCCTGAGGGCCTTCATCCAGATGTAGAGGGTGTGTCCACTGCGGATGCATCCAATACATTCTCATCAACTTTGTCCTTCTTTCCTTCTGTCCAAATCAAGCTCACATCCTCTAAGGCTTTCAAAAACTTGACTTCTCCTTCAGGATCCAAAACTAGTTCTTTGGCCTTTTTAGGGCTTTCCTGACCTTGCATCCTTGATCTACAGAACTTTGAGATATGTCCAGCTTTGTTACAAGAGTGACAAATGACTTGAGGTCTTACATTCCTCGGTGCATTGACATGAGTCACCATTCTGCATTGTCTCACTAAGTGACCATTATAGTTACATATCTGACATGTAACATTCTGAGAACTTCTTGTGTTTGTCTGATTCTAATTTCTCTGATCATACTGAATCCTATTCTTCTTACTAGTCTTGCAAGTCATAGCTCCTATGACTGAATTTATTGCATGAATAATAGTAACCATTAAAAGGTCTTACCTCTGTACAATTCCTTACAATGTGTCCATGCTTGTTACATGCAAAACAAGTGCATTCTACTTGCTTGTGCTCATTCTTAGGTGGTCCACCATTATCTTTGGTTTGATCTTCAGTCTTTTCAGTGTTAGCAGAGTCCTTTTGTGAATCTTTTCTTGCTCGCATGTTGTCAATCTGATTTTGTGCTTCATTGTATCCAATACAGCTAGTGTCTCCTTTGGCTCTGCTTGCATACAACTAAGATTCTATCAAATCAGAGCTGGTGTGTAATTTTTCAACATGATTCTTTACTTCTTTCAATTCAGACTCCAAGCTTTCTTTTCTATTCCTTATCTCCAAGATTTCCATATTTTCTTGCCTTAGTTCTTCATTGAGTTGAAGGTTCTCTTTGACTTGTTTATTTTAGACTTCCTGATTGTTGATCGGCTTATCATCAAATTCTTCAATTCTTCAAGTAGTTCTTTCATAGATGCATTTTCTTCATTCAATTTCTTGACCTTTGCTCCTAGATCACTGTTAGATCATTCTTTCAAATCCTTTCTTAGCCTTTTGATAACCAATTGTGCATCACTGACTTTTTCTTTTAGTTCTTCAATTTCTCTTTCTGATTTGTCCAGGTCTTCAAGAGAAACTTCAAGATTTCTTTTTAGATGTTTCATTTCTACTTTATCCATGATCTCCTCAAGTGGTTAAACTTCTATGTTGAGGACCAGAGCTCTGATACCAATTGTTAGGAATGGGAACACTGAGAGGGGGGGTGAATCATTGTTCACTATATTTTAACTTTTCACTTTAATCTTTATACTGAAATTAAATGCTTAAGTACTGAATTAAACATTCACATAAACATGAAACATGAAATCAACACATGACACCAATATGGTTATGGGGAAACCCAAATAGGTAAAAACCCCAGTTGGAATTGACACCCACTAATATTTTGCACTAGTGTTTTGTGATCCTTGTTAGAAGATCCGTAACCCTGTTAGGAGTTGTTTTACAATGCTTTAAGTACAGTAGACCTTGTTAAGGGTTGGACCCTATTAGGAGTCTTTTATAATAGTCCCTGTTAGGGGAGAGGATGCACTATCCAAGAGCTCACTACTCAAGTGGTGAAGGCTACAACCTTCTGATCTCAGATACACACTATATCTACAGGATGAACTATCACTATGACACTGCTTGTTAGATCAACTCCTTTGATGCGCTGATGATTTGACCTCTAGCAAAGCTCTAATACATCTTATAGTGTATTCACACACTTTTGCTCTACTTTTCACAACTCTATGTCAACTTCCATATCGAATACAATGGGCACATCTTATATTTATACGCGCATACAAAATAAACAACTAGGTCGGCCCTTAGACCTATTACATACAATGCTTCCAAATTAATTGGCTTAAGAATGCTTACAAAAAAACAATTATACATGTCAGCAACCTAAATACAATAGGTGCATAGCCTTTACAACATTACTTTATATCCGCAAACCAAAATACTAACTGTCGGCTTCATGCTTTGTTCTTCTCTGGCACACACTGGTTATGTAACTTCAACTGACTGTATCTTTCTCATCCTTGCACATCTGATCATGTGCTCATAGACTAAGCATGAATATAGTGTAACCAACTTAAATTCTAGGGTGCATACCATAATTCTTTTATACGCACATGCGCTGATGCTTTGAACTGCAGGAACTCTGTACACTATCCAGTCTTCAACACTTAACTATTTTATGATCTTCTCTTCAAGTGCGCTGACTCCAAACTACTATATGACTTTGTTGCCATAATGAAAACACTATATCAAGTCATATACATCAATATAGCCAACTTTCCAGCAATCTCCCCCTTTGTCATTGATGGCAACAAGGAAATATGGTCAAGTTGCTAACTGTCCTTAATACAAAAAACTTTTGTCGTCTATACATATACTTATATCTCCCTATACATATTATGATCCATATTCTATACACAACTCCCCCTTTGACATCAATGAAAAAGGTGTTACAAAACTATATCTATACATACTCACTGAGGGAAAACATTTGGATATGCTATCTTTAGGTTTTGGATCTCCTTCTTCCAAAATGAGATCAAAGAGTTTACTATCTGGAGATGGGCACATAATGCATACTGAAGCTTCTCCATCTTCTTCAAATCTGTGGAAGGACCTTGATCATATGTCACCATAGTGGCATCAATCTCCTTGATATTCTAATTTATAATGTCTAGTGAGGGCACAAGAGCATTCCTCAATTGAGTCTATCTAGCCCTTAACTTTGTCATCTCTTTTTATGCCTTCTCAATTTTTTCTAACTGACTTCGGTAGACATTATTGCACATGTTCACATCTGTGGATGTTTCTTTCACTGAACTCTTCACCTGCTCAATCATAGCTTCTACCTCTTTTATTTTCTTGAAATGAGCATTAGTAAGCTTGTCTTGATCCATGCATTCTGCAATGATTCTTCTTCCTTGATCTACAAATTCTTTCAAGGATGCTTGACCAGTCTTGAGTGAGCTAAGGTCAAGTGCAAAGTTGTTTACCAATTCAGTCAATCTTTTCTTTAGATACTTTTCTTCTACAACTAGGGATGCAGATTCTTCAAGGCTCGAGAAATTGCTTTTGAAATATGAGATGACTGTACTCACATCATCAACTGAGTGTATCTTTGACACTTTCTTATCTTCTGGCAATAGAATATTCAAAATGTTTACTGATTCTACCAGGAGGGGATTCCTCATTACTTGCTTTTCTTTAGCTTTCTCCATAGTTAAGACACTAAATTTAATCAGGTCTTCTTCTTTCCATGAGTCCAAACTAGATGTGTCAGGTGTCAAACTTGACAAAAATGTTGTAGAGGGAGTGATGGGAGTGTTATCCACCACTTCTTTCTTTATTGACATTTCATCCTTTTTCTCACTTTCTTTTATCTTTTCTTCTTCTTTCTTTTCTTCCTCTTTTTCTATTTCTTTTTCGTATTATTTCTCTTCTTCTTTCTCATCATCAATCAAGACTTATTCTTGATGAGTGGGAGGTGTGTTGCTACATAATATCTCAACTTCTTGTGTGCTCACAAAAGCTTCCTCAAAATTATCCAACTCAGTGTCAGTGGCCGCCATGGCTATCTCAACATTATTAATGAAGATTGTATCATATTTTTGTGTATCTGTTATGGGCACAGACTTTACTGTCTCTATAGGTGTTACCAATGTAGGTGTCGAATCTTGAGGACCTATAGATTGTATCTTGATGGTCTCTGCTGCTTTTTCTTTCTCACTAGGTGCTTGAGTGATGGGCACAAACTTAGGTTTCATGTGCTGCTCTAAGAATACCTTCTCAAAGGCCTTCTTTGTTTCCTTAGATATCAGCTCATAATATTTGTTCATGAGGTGTAGTGTTCTCATCTTTTTCCTTAAGTGTGGCTTCACCAAATTCAATAACAGTGACTTTTATTCAACAAAACATACTAGAAGGGTAGAATCAAGTGTTTGTTCCCTGATTCTGAAGTCTTCTTCAGTGGCTTGTCTCTTCAAGGTATCCATAAGCTCCCATACCTTATCTAGGATTGTTGTCTTCAATTCAAGAACTATCTTCTTGAACTTTATCATGTGTTTGATGAGCATCTCATGAATTTCTGATTTATCAATTTCATGATATTTGTCATAAAACTTGGCTATCTGATCTAGCCTTCCTTCTACAATTCTAGTCCTTAACACTTGAAGACTAGGTATGAATCCTACTTCTGGAGGTGATTGCACATTTTTCAATTTGCTTCTTGTGGCTGCACTTATAGCTCAAGGGTGGTTTGTGGCAGTTTGTTTTCTCCTCTTGGGCATCTTAGGAGATGCATATATGGAGTCAATATCAACTGTAGCAGACAGTGCAAGACTGATATCATCAATTTTATCTTGTTTATCCTTTGGATCATCATTCTTCTCAATCTTTACCTTTTTCATCTTAGGATCATCAGACTTAGCTTCCACTGTGGATGTGCTCTCAATTTCCAAAGCAATCTTTTCTTTCCTTCCTTTGTCAAGGTCTTCTTGTGTTACTCCATGAATTTTGAGTATCTCAGATTTAATCTTAGAGGCTTTCCTCTTAGTTGTTGAGTTTTTTAGTTTTGCATCTACTTCTCTTATCTTCTCCTCATAAGTTCCCCACCTAGGTTCATTAGGATCTTTGGGGGCTGATAGTAGAACCTGTGCATATGCTTCAAGGACTTGTTCCTCTACCTAATAACCAAGTGGATGAATCCACGTAGTTCTTGGCTCAATAGCTTCCATACAAGTTGTGTCTATTTCTACCATAAAGAAAATAGTATCCTTATACTTTTCCATGATGCTTTCTGGAATTCTATACCTCATTTGCATCTTGACCCTAAAGGTCTTCAATTCCAATGTTACATAATCTCTCAATGTACTCTCTGTGGATGCCTTGTTAGATATCTATGGCATGGTTGGAATGGATTTGTCCAAATATAAATTTGATACTCTTCAAACTATATGAAGGTATATGTAAATGATCAATGACCCAAACCTGAATATCTTGGTTTTGTCATGCTTGATTTCCTTGATGTTATCAATCAACTATGTGTGCAAGATCTCACACAAGTTAAACTAAGCATCTTCCTTCACAAGTCTAATGGTTGCTAGAATAGTGCCCGCAGACACACTGTCCACCCTGCTATTGTGATGAAACCTATATCCAAGTATCATAGACATCAATTTGATGTTAGCTTGCTCAATAGGCTCAATTGTCATCCCACACATATCACTCCTTGACTTACAAGTTTTCTCAACAATTTTCCTGATATCCTTGCCCACAAGAAGGATGACACTTGGCCTTTCATCTCATGTATCAAGTCACTAGTGATTCTTATTGGTACATCACCTATCCAGAATAAATCATCATGACTTCTACTCAATAGTATCTTAATCCATTTAGTCTCATAGAATTCATATGCCATAGCATACTCAACTATAGGGTGATCATTCCACTTAACATATTCATCCATGAATGTTTTATTTAGTTTCAACATGGTATCCATGTGTGCCCTTGACCTATCCAACCCTACTAGTTCTTTCTTGTAGTAGATGTAAGCCCTAATGTCTTCCACATGCATGTGCCCATAGGCATGCGGGAGAATGCTCCCTCTAAATCATCTAGGGTTGACTTAAATGGATGTTTCTTAAATACATATATCTTCTTCTCGGCAACATAAAAAACTATAGGAGTGGCCATGACTTACCTGTTTAAACACTTTCTAACTGATCTCTGAGATAATCTTAAGACTACTGAATCAGTGCAGTGAACTAGGGTTTTTGCAACTGACTGGGGTGCATACCATAATTCTTCCGTACGCACGTGCACTGGTGCTTTGAGCTGCAGGAACTCTGTACACTATCTAGTCTTCAACACTTAACTATTTTCTGATCTTCTCTTGAAGTGCATTGACTCCAAACTGCTATAGCCAACTTGCCAACACATAGAATACCTACATAAGAAAATATGCAACACAATAAACTAATCCTAATCAAAACTAAAAATTATTCTAACTTTAGGTTTCAAATAAAGTGCAAAATATGACAATTTAGCAAGAGATTTTAAAATTAAACAAGCATCTACTACAAACATGAACTGTTAAAATACTTATACCTCCATAAAAAAGATTAGAGTAAATCATATAAACCATGAAATTATAAATCAAAGATCCACAACTAATAATAACATAGTTCTATCGTCAAAGGAAATAAAATGATGTATGATTTCTCAAAATTCATTAAATTGTGAATCTATACCATCAATGCACATATGAAAGACAAATTTATCCATCACAAAAGATAAGCATTCAATAGCTAACACCAACTAATCAAATATCTAAGTGTCATGAACACACACAAAATCTTTGAATCTGAAATTGTATTCAAAATTTTAAAAAATAGTAGCTTAACATGTTGATATTGCAATACCCAATGCATATGAAGCTCAAATGAATACTTCCCAACCCTTATTATATCTAAAATTCAAGTTTAAATAGATTTTATATTGTCAACTTTTCAAACCCATAACTAGGGTTTTTCGGTAGTATTTTAGGGAAAAATAAAATCAAAACACTAGTTTAACTATCTAAAAATAGTTATAAATTATGAAAGGACCGATTGACAACTAATTTATTTAGTTTACAACTCAAATTACCCCTCATTTGGGCCAAAGTGTGACCTAAAATTTTGGGATGAAGCTTTCATTTGGGCATTTAAAGTTCAACTTGCGTAGATCCACTTTTTCAGCCACTTTTTGGAGGTCTTATACCATCAAACTAAAGTTTTATGTTTGCATGACCCTTGAGAAGATCTGGAAACATGTTGACACAAATCTAGGAAGAAATTTGAAGATGAAAAATACCAAAAAATTGCAAAAAAGGGATTGTTCTTTTCTCTGCATTTTCCACTCATTGGTTGGTTCAAATTTACAAAATTAGTATCAAAATTCATCTATACAAATTCAGAGATGTGCAATGATCTTGGGGAAAAAAACATTAAAATCATTCACAACTTCAACAATATCATTGATATTAGGGTTTTTCATTTAACCAAGCCATACTTGATAATTCTTCTATATTTCCTTTAATTTCTTGTTGGTATTTTCAAACTATGGAAGCTCCTTTCTCATGATGTCCAACTCATGTTTGACCTCAGTCATCCAATCAACAACCTCTTTTGTACAAGCTCTATGAAAAATACCTTTAAACTCTTGAATGGTATCATCTATACTTCTCAATTCATCTTGGTTTTCTAATTGTCAAAACGTATAAGAAAATGCCTTCACAAAATCTTCAACACATTGAATAAGAGTGTTGAATGATCTCCCCTAGCTAAAATTGCATATTTCCTCTTTCTATATTCCTTAACAACTAGCTTTATTTTCCTTAACCATATAGTGAGTGAATTAATATTCTCTGGCTCAAAAATGGAAGTTGCAAATAATTTATCTACACTTTATTTTTTCATCATTTTGAAATTGGGATGTAATCTCCCACATGAGCATGGTCTCTTCTATGCCTTAACCATCTTTATTAGACACCATGTCCTTCAAAATATGCAATTTTTTGGTCATATGTTTGTATAATGTCAACACTATCCTTATGAATTCTCTTGTTTTCTCTATATCCTTCTGTCATTCTCTACATGCTCTCAAAAAAGGGTTATCTAGAGACAATTAACCTCAGGATTCTAATGCATCCTCTAGGCTAGTAACTGGGTCAGAAATATCAATTGGGCCTACCAGTTGAGTAATTAATCCTTTTAATTCCACAAATTTTGTTTCCAAGTTAACCTAATTATTTTAATCACTACACATTCTTCAAAAAATGGTAGTGATAGACAAATTTAATAATACCTTATCCCCTTCCTGGATGGTTACCCCTAATTCCATTTCCTCCATCAAGTAGTTCTCTATGGTTTTTGGTGTAAATAAATATTCTTAATTACACTTTACTTAAGTTTACTTTGGATAATGCATTACATAGTAGTTTTTCATTGAAACACCTAGAAATTTGCATTTCATTTTAGCACATGGTGTAGGAGAATTCCACTTTAGGTGTGAGATCCACCTTTAGTTCTCTTATCACATTATCATCATCTCATTGTTGCACATGTTGCACATACTTTATTGTACAATGGAGGATGAACCACCTTTGGTGGACATGTGATTACACCTTGTCTAGTTGATAGGTTATCACTTGCATATATTCTAGTTATCATATATTGCCTATATATTCAGGCACATCTATTTTGTACTCAATCAATTGGACAACCAATTGGGCATTATCAATTGTATCTCTTATTATTTATCAATATTGAATCAATCAATTGATCATATCATTTTTCCTATCTCTCTTGTTCTATCAATTGAGCTTATAGATCTTGGCATTTTTATTATTTTCCTTAGGCAAATTATTACATGGTATTAGAGCCATAGGAGTGTCATTGTATAGCCTATTTGGAGAGAATTTTGTTGTAGGTCAAAATTGGAGCTTGTTGGTACAAATAAGAGGTTGGAATCACATTGAGGAGGTCCAAAAACCCCCAAATCAAATTTTGTTTCAACCAAATCGAGCATCAGAGGCCAAATCTAGAGCCATTTAAATTTTGGAGGTGTGGCAATGGTGATTGGGAAAAAATAATTTCAGATGCAATTTTCAAACAACAATATCTAAGTCATCTGGACTCCTTTTCTCGAGCAATTTTTTTTGTTTTGAGGTATAATTTCATGATGTACACAATGGTGCAAATGGTGTCTGATCTCTATTCCTTTTTTATTTAAACTACAAATCCCAAATTTTGCAACTTTAGAGACTTCATTCGGACTCATATGGACACATTTTCAAGTGTCATTTTTTTAAAGTGCATATTTTTTGTCTACTTTCTAGATATGGTATCAATTTGGAGAAATTCTAAGTGGGCAATACTTTCAACATTTGATCTATTTTTTGCCTATATTTGGCACTTGTAATTTGTTGGATACTTGAGTGATCTTGTATCTTATTTGTTTGAGTTTGTTATAGCCTTATTTTTGTAGTTGTAATCATTAAAATCAAAGGTCCACTTTGTCTTATTTTTCAAGTGTAAATTATACACACACTAAGTATAAAATGCCACAATCATTTATTTATTTATTTATTGGGGGAGGGGGGGTTTCCTTGTTTCATTGTATTTTGGGGGTTGCATTGATTTTTTGATCTCACTATTTTATGTGAAAAGTGTATCATGGACTATTTAATTATATTGACAAGAGGAAACTATAAGAAATGGAGTGAATTGGTTCTTTCTCATCTTAGTGAGCATAATCTATTGTCCTATTTATATGAGCACAGACCTATTAATCCTCATTATGATTTCGACTCTTGGATGAAATTTCTTAATGTTATCTATTGGAATATGGATATGGATGTTATGGATTCCTTTAATGACTACAAAGATTAGACAAAGACTATTCTTGATCTTTGGACCTTTCTTTGGGAAATGTATGGAGATCCACATGTTCCTCCACTCCCAAAAGATATAGAATGTCTATTTTTAGCTCCTACTTCTCCTATTCAGATCACTCCTCCTATTTCTCCTGATGATTCTTTTACTACTCCAGACATTGATGTTTTTGATTTAGTACAATAGAATTTTCATTTCCTTCTAGACTCAATTCCATGGGATGGCTACTTGATAGACATTGCAAGTTTATTTGTGGAGTCCTACATTGCAGATTTGTGAGACATTATTGATGACATTTATCTTCTCTTTGGTGAAGATAATCCTTCTTCATTTTTTGTGAGGGAATATGTTGACCCCCATCTTCATTCTCTACTTGATCATTCTTTCAAGGTTGACATGATGGTGGATAATTTGATACAGAAGTCGGAGGAGGTCACTTTATCTTTAGAGGAGACACTTGAATCTTTGACACATGTTCTACATTCATCCTCAATTGATCTTGACTTGTATTTTTTAGAAGTGTGGTCTAGTACACATGATTTGGAGGAGGCACCTTTCAGTATTGATAAAGGAACACTTGAGTAGGTTTTAGAGATTCTATACATTTTGAGGAAGCTTCATTGATGCACCTTTGGTCTTGTTTATTCCAAAGGGGAGGAACGTTGTTCTACACTCATGGAGCAATTTTGACATCAAGCCTAGATCATCTACCATAGGTGTACATTCTATATTGAGGGGGGGATACTTGGTCTCTATTCCACTCTTTCTCTCCTATATGGGGATTCTTGATTGTATATGCATGATGCATGTCATAATGGGGGTGGGGTCTTCATTACTCATTCTGTCCATGCATCTTGTTTATTTTCATCTCTCTTTTTGGGGGAGGGTTTTTCCCATGAGGTTTTCTCTCTTTCTCTATTTTATGAGAGATTGCATTTCTTTTTCATATTGTACATGGGTACCTAACATGACCTAGTAGTCGGGACCCATCATGGATTCTCATCTATCTTTTGTCAGTTTAATTACATTCCCCTAATTTTCACTTAAGGGGGGGTGGTTGTGTAATTAAATATTCCTAATTACACTTTACTTAAGTTTACTTAGGATAATGCATTACATAGTAGTTTTTCAATGAGACACCTAGGAGTTTGCATTTCATTTTAGCACATGGTGTAGGAGAATTCCACTTTAGGTGTGAGATCCACCTTTAGTTCTCTTATCACATTATCATCATCTCATTGTTGCACATACTTTTTTGTACAATCAAGGATGATCCACCTTTGGTGGACATGTGATTACACCTTGTCTACTTGATAGGTTATCACTTGCATATATCCTAGTTATCATACATTGCCTATATATTCAGGCACATCTATTTTGTACTTAATCAATTAGATAATCAATTGGGAATTATTAATTATTTTTATTATTGATCAATATTGAATCAATAAATTGATCATATCATTTTTCCTATCTCTCTTGTGCTATCAATTGAGCTTCTAGATCTTGGAGTTTTCATTCTTTGCCTTAGGAATATTCTTACAATGGTCATATCCTCCTTTATTTTATCTCTAGAGGAAACTACTACTTAGTATTTCATGTGCCCCCTCTTGTTTGGACACATAAGACATTCTTTGGACCTTCCTCTTTAGTTCTTCTTATTGAAAGGATTCCCCCAAGGTTGAGAAGACCTAGGCTTAAATATATTTCTAACTTAATTTCATTCTATTCTTTGAGAGTATAGCTTATATTATTCAAATGAAAATTAAACCATTTTTTAAACAATGAACTGTTAACACCTCACAAACCAATAATTATCAACAAAAGAATTGAACTAGTATATAAAAATTGAGAACTCAACAATGGTTAACATCCCAAGTTTTTATAGGTTTAATTAATTGAACATAAAACCACATAATGATTTAATGAAAAGATAGTGCAAGACATGACACCCTTGAATAGGGTTAAAAACTTTAGTTCAAGACTAAACCCTTAACCCTCAATATATAACAGTAATTATTAAGATACAAAAAACCTAACTGGTATAACAATATCTTAAATCACAATAATACTATGAATGTTAGATTGATAACTAACAAAGAGAACCCAAACCCCTTTTCAACAAAGCATGAAATAGTGAGAAATCCTTTAACAAGACTCGGGTTTAACAAAACATTACTTTGTAGAAAATAAACCCTTAAGAAAACAAAAAATTAAACAAATTTTATCCCTTTCATATATGCTCAATGCACAAATGCATAAACATAAACAAAGATAAAGCAAGATTGAAATCTAAATCTTTTCATCTTTTCTTTTTCAATAAGCAAAGAAACTGAAAGTGGAGAACCCATAATAATCTTATCAAAACCAAAATTCATTGTTGTCATCAAAATCCCACTACCATGTACCAATTGCAACCCTTCAACCTATCTTTCAACTCTTTTCTTCCATGTCACATTGTCTCAGGTCATGCTCTAACTTCCTCGGGTTGTTCCCTAGCTAAAGCAAGGGCTCTAAACTCTGCAAAATAAACAACTGAAATATGAATCATCCTTTGTATCTTTTATTTATTTTACATTTTAAACATTGATCATACCAATCGGAATAAAGTCCCAACTTTTATTTTTAGCTTTTAAAAGTTAATGCCATGGGAAACAAAAATTGTACACCTTGTATTTTCATTAGGAATTTCTTAAAAAAATCTTTTCAACCAATGCAACCAATATGTCCATGGGATGAAATAAACATATTCATATTTATCCTTGCATAGAGTTCATCTTCAAAGATCAAACATGATAATGCCAATGTATATCAAATCATGACAACAATGTCAATGTGTTATAATAGTAATGATTAATCAAAGTCAATATTCCCAAATGTCAAAGTAATATCAATGTTCTCAATGTTCTCACAAGTATATGAACCATCAAGAATGTGCTAATCATGTCATGAAAATCTGAATTTTACTGACATAGAATAATGCTCATGGAATATCAGGACATTTGTGTCTACAAATTCCAAAAATGCCTTAGGGGTTAATAAATGCTAAGTTTGTAGATATTGTAACTTCTTCTTTAAATGTTATAGGAGACAAAGATTAATGTCTTACTAATAGTACATGTTCTAATTACATGATTGGAAATAAAAGTAAGTATTTAAAACTTGGATATGTAGTTAGATTTGGAGGTGATCAAGAAAATAGGATAGTTGGAATTGGTTCTATCAGATTTCATGGCAAGCATAATAATGACAATGTGTACTATGTGAAGGGATTGAATCATAATATCTTGAGTGTTGGAAAGATTTGTGAAAATGGATATAACCTTTTTTTCAAGGAAGATGGATGTGAGATGAGAAAGAAATTTGGAACTATGATTATTGTTGGAAAGAAAAAAGGACATATGTATCAGCTGAAGACAAATAATGGATACTACTTAATGTCTCAGATCAATGAGAGTTGGCTATAGCATTGAAGGATGTGTCATTCCAATCTTGACAACCGGATAAAGATTAGCTCAATACAATCTATGAGAGATTTTCCAAAGCTTACAAGGCCTACTAACAATGTTTGCAGAGAATGTCAAGTTGGGGAATAGACAAGAACTTTTAGAGGTAAGGAAAAATTTACTACCAGACTATTAGGTTTGGTGCAAATAGATTTGTGCAGCCCTACCAAATTAATGAGTCAAAAAGGTGATAGGTTCTTTATTATTTTAATTGATAATTAATCTAGAATGATATAAGTTACTTTTGTAAGAGAAAATTAGAAGCTTTAGAGAAATTTAATATATTTAAGGCTATGGTTAAAAATGAGGTAGATAGAAGAATCAAATGCTTAAGATCTAAAAGGGGAGGAGAGTTTACTTCTGAAGCGTTTAACACTTTTTGTGAGAATCATGGGATTATGAAATATTTGTCTACTCCTAGAACTCTATAGTAGATTGGTATGGTTGAAAGGATGAATATAACACTTTAGGAAGCTACTAGAAGAATGAGAAAGAAATCCAATCTACTACAAATCTATTGGAAAGAAGCAATGCTGACTGCAGTATACATAGTGAACAAAATTTAGATTAGGAAACATCTTGGGAAGATATTTTATGAGTTATGTTATGTTAGATTCCCTTTTGTAAATTATTTTAGATATTTTGGAAGTAAATGTTATATCAAAAGAGATGAAGAAAACCTTGGAAAGTCGGATTCCAAAGCTGATGAAGGTATATTCCTTGGGTATTCCACAAATATAAAATCTTACATATGCTACAACAAGAGGCTAAGAAGAATAGTTGTTTTAGTACAAATGTGAAAGGTGATGAAGACCTTCCAAAGAACATGGAAATAGAAGATGGATATGAATAAGATAAATCAAATGGAAAATAGGAGGGAGAGAAGACTGGAGAAAATGAAGAACATAATTATGTTAAATTCTCTTTAGCAACTACTCCTAAGACCCCAAAATATGTGCAGAGGAGTTACTTAGAAAATGAAATTATTAGAATTATAAGAAGTAAATTTGTTGAGTAGGTCAATCTATGATTACTCTCATAAATTGAATGGAATATTGTAAAAGAATCATGTAGTTATCAAAGTAGGTTGGAATCTATGAAAGAATAACTAAATTAGATTATGAAGAATTATACTTGGGAACTTGTCCCAAGACCAATAGGAAAAAATGTAATTGGAACAAAATGGGTATTCTTAAACAAGTTGGATAAATATGGGAACATAGTAAGGAATAAGGACAAACTTGTATGAAAAGGATGCTCATAGATGGAAGAAATTGACTTTGAGAAGATTTATTCTCATGTGGAAAGAATGGAGGAAATTATAATGTTTCTATCTTTTGCAACACACAAGGAACTCAAGGTATATCAGAAGGAACAACCGGAAGGATTCAAGCTATCAAATGATCCAAATATGGTTTGCAAGTTTAAGAAGGCATTATATGGGTAGAAGCAAGCTCCTAGAACTTGGTATACAAGACTTGAAAAATATTTGTTGAAGAAAGGATTTCAAAAAGATACATTTGATGGTAATCTCTACTTGAAGGTTGAATCAAATGATATTTTGATTGTAGTTGTGTATGTGGATGATATAATCTTTGGAGGAAACAATGACATGTGCAAGAAATTCGATGATAAAATGAAAAGATATTTTGAAATGTCTCTGATTATAGAAATGAATTTCTTTCTAGTCTTACAAGTTAATTAGAAAAGTGAAGGTATCTTTATTTCACAAACAAAATATATCAAAGACATGTCAAAGAATTTTGGAATGGAAAACGCTAAACTGGTATGCACTTTTATTGTTACTGGTTGTAAGTTCAGTAAGGATGTTGACTCTCCTAAGGTTGATGATCAATGATTGGAGGATTTTAATATCTAACTTCTACTAGATTGAATATCATGCATGTTGTTGGCCCTATATCAAAATCTCAACAAGATCCTAGAAAAACTCATGTTGTAGTAAAAATAATTTTTAGATACTTGAAAGGAACAAAAGAATTTAGTTTGTGGTTTTCCAAAAAAATTAACTTCACTTTGATGGCTTACACCGGGATGTTAATTAGGTCAATGTGTGGATGATAGGAAAAGTACAAGTGGAGGTGCATTTTCCTTGTACTGAGGTTGGTCACTTGGTCAAATAAGGAACATGATTTAGTGTCTCTAGCTACTATTGAAGCATAATATAATTTTGTTTTCTTCATGTTCCACACAGATACTTTTGATAAAACAAACTTTAAAAGATATTTGAATAATGTGTGATGATCCTATTTTTATTCTATGTAACAATATCAATGCAATAAGCATTTCAAAAAGTATAGTACTACATTCAAGGACAAAACACATTTCTATTTAGCACCAATTCCTAATGGAAATATTTTTGGAGAATGAGGTAAAGTTTGAGTATGTACCTAGAAAAAAATTGATGATATTTTCACAAAGGCGCTCTCTAATAATATTTTTTAATATCTTTGGGAGAAGCTAGGGGTGATTTCCCCTCCATGTCAGAGTTGAATGCATATTGTTATGAATTAGTGTAGTGACCTTCAAGCCTATCTTTGATTTGGACTAATGATTGTGGCTACCTCTTATGGGGAGCTAACCATTGTTGTGAGATCAATAATATATCTCAGGGGAGATAAGAATAATGATTTGTTGATCTACATCTTTAGCCTTTTCCATTGATGTCAAAAAGGGAGAGTGAATCTGCACTTAAACAATATCCCAAAAAGGGAAAACTAAGTTATTTTTGTGTCGTTGATGTGTTGCCATTAATGACAAAGGGGGAGATTGTTGCACTATTGTGAAAAATGAGCGAGTTTGGATAAATAGTGATTCACTATGGTTATTTTGGTATGGTTTTCATAGATGTCAACACGTTGTTGCATTAATATCAACATATTTTATGTGTAGTAGTGATGTGGATTTTTCTTTGCATATTCTTTATGTTGCAAACATGATGGTGATATTTTTATATGTTATTAAGTACATTTTAGAGTTATTGAATTCAATATTTTTTGGATCAGAATGTTGCACAGTGAATTTGGTATTTTTCAAAGTGTGACTATGGCTAACAGTATTCTATCTATGAAGTGTGTGCTTTGTATTTATCCACATAATGGTTTTTGATGGTGCATTTTTTGAAATGAGTTAATAATATCCTTAACTTCATTCATTTCAGCTGACACAAGATTTTTGGCTCTAGAGACATGGTTTCAAAGTTTGATGGTGTTTTTGCTCTAGGTTTGGTTGACCTCAGTTGTTTACACTTCAATTTTTTATCTCGATGTATGCAATAAAATATGTAACATGTATGGTGTTTTTTGGGTCTTAATTATGGTGGGTGGTGGTCCACTTCCCATTCCTCTCCACTATGTGAATGTTTAGTGTCGATTTAATTCATATCTTGTTCAATCCTTTGCCTGGACGATAGTGGGAGGATTTTTTAATGTAAACTTGGTATAAATAAAGGATGAATCATTTAGGGATAGTATGCCTTGGTGGCATATGCATATAATTGCATTAAATATGTGAAAGTATAGTATGTGTGATGGAGATGTATGAAAGAGGAATTGTCTCCCTTATTGCATAAGTGTGAATTGTGGTGCAGAACAATGTGGACTTAAATGTGTTAGACTGAAAGTAGTGAGCTAAAGGTGATTATAGATATTTTAGTTGTGTTAAGATTATATATCAGTGGTGGATATATTCTCTCTTTTCCTTCTTCATCTAGGTAGTGATCTCTTCAATAATGAGCCTTCTTTAGGAAGTAAGCCCTTTGGTAGTTATCCTTTCTTGTAATCCACCTTAACCGGTATTCATATTTTTGAGAATAATCTTATCCATGGTTTTTCCCTTTAATATAGGGTTTTCTATGTAAATTTGGTGTTTCATGTTTTAATGGTTGTTGTGTTTTTCATGTTCATATCTTTCAATAATTAAAAGTTTAAAGTAATATTGGTGGAACTGATTAAAGTTTTTTAAAGTTATAATTTATGGACAAGTGTTTCACCCCTTGCCCCCTCATTTTTGTTGCACATTCAACAAGATAAAGATAAAAATGATAGCTCTTAAAATTGCAACAAACTTGTGAGACCGAGGAAAAAAGAAAAACTAATCTAAATGAGAAATCAAAAGAAAGGGGATCCAACTTGAACTTCAATAAATTTGATCAATGATATCACAAGTTACTTAAATATTAATCATGTTCTCAAATGCTTGTTAAGATACACAATTCATTGTTGTAGTTTTCAAGTGTGGTTGTTTTGAAAGTTTGATGTCTTGAAAGTTTTGATTATTTTGGAAAACAGGTTAACATGATAGCATATGACTCTTTTAAAATCATAAAAAATAATATAATTTTTTATTACTTAATACAATACAACATACAATATCATAAAAGATGAAGAAATTCCTCTTATATCTAAATTTAGATTTTTGTCTTCTTTTGGATACAAGTTGAGGTTTGTTTCCTTGGTATTTGTTTTAGTTTGTACCCTTGGATTTGGTGGAGTGGGTTCTCTCTATTATTATTATTTTCATCTTGGATTTTTGAACTTGCATTTTTTATGGAGGAGTATGGTACTTCCTTAAGATTGGTGAGTTCTAGATCTATGGATTTACCAAATACATCCCCCTCTTTACATGCAAATGTCATGGAGTAGCTAAGAAGAATATAAAGTGATGAATTTTCTTCATCTTCAAAGGGTTTTCCTAGAATCAACAAAGTGAATGGTTATTTTAAGAATTGTTAGGATCATTTGGTATTGGTGATTTATGTGGCATTGTTTTTCCCTACTAGTGTGTGAATATTGGCTTGGAAAAAATTGAAACCCCAAAGGTGATATGGAGATAATGATGGCTACCAACAATCACTTTTTGGTTGTGTTTTCATGCATCACTAACATAAATAAGGATTTTAAAGGTGGACCTTATTTTCATAATGAGGTTGGTCTTTTATCAAGCTTTAGCATGTGGATTTCAACTCTGTTGAGGATATTCCCTCAAGGGTTCAAAATTTGATGCTTTTGCTTGAGTTTTGGAGGAGAAACATTATTCATTTAATTGATCTTCTACTTGGAAAACTAGTTGGTTCTTTTCAACAAACTCTAGATAGGAAGGTAATTTCTTATCCTTGTATTTGTGTTGAAGTTGATTTGAATAACTCTTTTCTATAATTTTTTGAAATATGCCTTGGATTCTCTTCTTGGATTCAATAGATCAACTATGAAACCCTTCCTTTTATATGTCAAATATGTCATGAGTATGGGCAATTTCAAAGGAAATATCCTAGATATAATATTGTAGTTGTTTCAGCTAATGCCCCCTCGAGTTCTATTCCTAAAACTAATAAAATGAAGCTCCTATATTTTATGGGGATACAAATAATGAGGGATCTATTCCTATTAAGCCTCACAATAAGAGGGGAGCATAGAAGAGAAACCTCAAGGACATCTATAGAATGACAATATCTTTAATTACTTTCATGCTTTGGAGGACATGGGTCAAGAAGAGGGAATTCTAGTTGAGTTTCCCTATGATGTTGGATCTCTCAAAAGGGGCCTTGTCATAAGATGATGTTAATGATAATCAAAACTTTTCTTTGGTTCATCTACAATTTTGTTTTTTATTTTTAATCCCTTGGCGGATGCAGCTTTAGCCCCTAGTCATATGGTGATTAGGGGCCCAATTTTTTTAGCCCCTGGGCAGATTTTGGCCATGATGGTCATACAACCATCAATTTTAAGCCCATTATTTGTTGACATCATCATGCATCAGCACTCTTCTACACTATTTTTTGGGCCCTTCAGCATACCTATGGTTTTTTGCTCATAACTTGAGCATACGGTGTCAAAATTGGGCAAACGACATATCATCGGAAAGCTGGTTCTGAGCTCTATCCATATCTAGAGGTTTGAATTTCTTATTTTTCTTTTTGATGGTGTTTTTACTATCAAATCCAGATGTTTAGTTTTTCACTCCGGGAGCTCTATATTGTGCATCTAGACTCCATTTTGGGAAAACAATATTACGTTGGAAAGCTTGTTCTGATACCTTTCTAGTGCTATGATTCATTTTTCTAGATTCTTCTCTAGGTATATTTTATTCAATTTTTTTCATTTCTGCACTTTGGTGGATATCTTGGATGTTTTAGGTCATGGGATCTTTTCCTTTTGTGGAATAGCTCATCTTTGGTTGTTCTTTTGTTTCAGTAGCCTTCACTCTTCTTTGAGTAGTGTATACTTCACTTTTGTAGCATTATTTTATGCACACGCACTAAGATAAAGTGTCATTCTATTACATGTATGGGATCTTGGACATGTTCGTGCTCTATGTACTTGCACTCCATTATAAAGTGTCGAGGGGGTTTGATGCTTGCCTTTTTTTCCATCTACTTTTGTCATGTGAGAGTTCCTCCAAAAAATTAGCCTCGGGTATCTCTATATGTATTTGTAGTTTCTCTGCACCTTCGATGTTTCAGATTCTTCTTCATCATGCAGTTCATATTGGAAAATCTTTTCAGTGTACCTGTAATTACTCCATTATCAACATTATGGGGGTTTTTCTACTATTGGTTCTACTACTTCCTTGGTTTGATAGTGTGAGATATGTATTTAGTATTTAATTCTATGTACTAAGAAGATGCAGTGGTTGGGTACCTATGCATTTCAGTGAGATGGATCATTTACCATATGGACAATCTTTTCTTTCCTATTTTTGGACACACTCTTCCATCTTTGATTGATCAACTCTTCATACTTTTAGTGTTTTTATGCCATCTATATTTTTTATTTCAGGTGTTTTCCTTTATTTGCCTCCTGATTCAAGTAGTGTCATTTGAGGGCACTCGTGCAGATTACAGTATTCTGTATCTTCGACTTCAATTGTTTTCCTTTGTTTGCCTCCTGATTCGGGTAGTTTCATTTGAGGTAACTCATGCAAATTACAGTCTTATCAACCTAGTCATATTTCAGTGGAGGATCCTAAGATCATCAGTTACTTCTTGACAGAGTTTGCAACTTCTTGCTTCAATGATGTTGTACCTGTTCATCCTTGTTCCTATTTTATGGAACATTCCTAGTTTTGGAGGCTTCTTCAATCCTTCAGAGTAGTCTTTGTCTCTTTTTGGAGTAGAGTTTTTCCCATGTGGTTTTCTCTATTTCTCTACTTTATAGAGAGTCCCTTTTGTACTTGGGTACTTGATCAAGCCTTTTGTTGTCGGGACCCATTTGCTTTTAGTATTTCTTTCTAGGTTTTTAGCTTCTCCCAAAGCTGATATTAAGGGGGGGTGTTAGAGTAATAAAGTGTTTTCTTATTAATTATATCATGTTTGATTTAATTACTAAGTCACTTATTATCTCTTTCTACTTAAGCTAAACTTTAGGCATATAATAATTAATTTCTTTATTAATTATTATTGTGCAACTTAGATTTTACCCTTTTAGGGTTTCAGATCTCCTTTTATAAGCATTGATCTGTCTTGTAATCTTAATTGAGAAACATTCATTTTATTGAATTGCAACTTTTGTTTTTTCATATCAAGAATGTCTCCTCTTTCATGGATCCATGAGTTCAGGTCTCTCTAGCTTCTTGCTGTTGGAAATATTCAGGAAGTAACCGAGTTACTGAGAGGGGAGGGGTGAATCAGTAACTCCAAATTTTCTTTCCATTTTAACATGTAATTTACTTTTTAACCTTTGCATACAGAAAGCATGGAACTTAAAAACATTTACAATAATGACACATAGATTTGGTTACCCAGAAACCTTCCAAAAGAAAGTAAAACTAGGGTGGGGATGAAACCCACAAAGCTTTAATACTGCAGAATAAAGTTGGCCGGTTAAGGCTTACAATTTGATCACTTCTGATGATCTACCCTGTTAGGAGCAATAAGGATTGCTAAATCCACCCTGTTAAAGGATTTACAAACATACAATGAAGTATGCACTCGGTAAAGAGATTTTACAAAGACTGTTAGGTCTACTCGGTTAAAGGATTTAGTACTGATTCACCTGTTAGAATGAAACAGTAGATCTCTGCTTTGCAACTGGATTGTTGATTTGAGATTCACTGATGTACTGATCACCTTCTGTGATGAATTTGTCTTTGCTGTACCTTATACTTCTGAAGCCTTCTGTAATTCGCTTATCTCTGCCTTTCTTTCTCTTTCACATATGTTTTTCATTCATATCTTTCATTACATCTTTATTTTTACAACATTGTTTATATACAAGTCTTAAACAATTAACTACAATTATAATTACACAGTCGGCTTGACAAGTAAACATAAGTGCTACTAAGTCGGCCCAAGTATGGTTACACGGTTCCTGCAAACTGACTCGGTGACTTTCTGATACTCGGCGTCCACTGCATTACTCGGCATCGTCATGCACTCAGTAGAAGTGAAGGCACGGTTCATACTGATCACTCGGTAGGTTTTGAACTCGGTAAGTACTGGTGACTCGGTAGACATGATGTTACTCGGTTTACACTGTCCTGTTCGGTTTGCTCGGTTTGCACTGTCTGCTCGGTTTGCACTGTCTGCTCGGTTTGCACTGTTTGCTCGGTTTGCACTGTCTGCTTGGTTTGCACTGTCTACTCGGTTTGCACTGTTTACTCAGTTTGCACTGTCTGCTCGGTTTGCATTGTCTGTTCGGTTTGCACTGTTTGCTCGGTTTGCACTGTCTGCTCAGTTTGCACTGTTTACTCGGTTTGCACTGTCTGCTCGGTTTGCACTGTCTGCTTGGTTTACACTGTCTGCTCGGTTTATATCCAGAATGCAAATAAGTGTTGTCACTAGTGGCAATTCTGCTTAATGCCAACAATCTCCCCCTTTGGCATTAGTGACAAAAACACTTATTGGCCAAAATTTATATACACGAATCATGCTGAGTTTTATTTTGATTTTTCAAAATTTGTCTTTGTTATAGGGCTTTATACATTGTCTCCCCCTTTCAATGTGCTAACTATTTCTTATACAAATCTATACAGTATACATATCTCTCCTTCTATACATATCTCCCCCTTTTTGATGATAATGCCAAAGGTGCATATACAAGTTATTTACAGAGAGAATCCAAAATTTGATAGGAAATCAGAATGGACCTTCATTATTAGTGCCAGGGTTCTGTCCCAACTTTCTTGCAGAATCTTACATGTTTGTATAGCAATTTGGACTTCTGCAGAGAGTTCAATCATGTGATCTGCTATAGAGAACTGATTGTCATGAATCAATGTTTTGGAATGTTCAATGTGCTTATACATTGTATTCATGATGGGAAGGATCATGTGTTGGATGTCTAGCAGTGTGGACTGGATCCTTGAGTCTTCTTTCAGTAGATCAGACTGCATATTAGATAGGTGTGAAATTTTCATGTGATGAGCAGAGCTTGAACTTGGTTCAAGTTGCAGCTTCTGTATGCTAATCTTCATATCCTCATCCATTTTATTCATTTTATCTTTAACATCCTTTGTGAACTCGGCAATATTGCACAGTCTGGCCAAAAGAGAGGTAGCATTCGAATAGATAGATTCTATGTTAGACAAAACTGAAGACAATTCCACTTGGTTAATAGCTATGTGCTGAGCAATGTGCTCAAGCACTTTATTGTTGAATCTCTTCTCGGCTCTTTCAACTAACTTTTCTGTCCCGGATGAGTCCTCATTGTATTTCTCAACTGCTTCTGCTAATTGTAACAAAACATGCTGGGAGGAGTCTACTTTAATGCCTAATGCATCAGACAAAATGTCCTTAGCATCCTTGATTATTTGATACTCCTTGTCTCTCTCCTCTTTAAGCTTCTTTTGTTTTGCTTTCCTTTGGAGGATCTCACCTATATTCTGCATTTGGTTCGCTGAGAGATTTGCAAAATCTAATGTAGGAATCTCTATCTCTTCATCTAGGTCTATATCCTCTACTATATTTTTACCCAAAAATTTTATACTCGGTAGAGCCTTAGGCTTATCTGTACTTAATGCTTTGGTAGTAGTGACAGTAGATAAAGTAGGGCTGGCTATAGATACTGGCATACTTTCTACTGGAGAACTTAAAATATTTACACTTGAAGATTCAAAAGCTGGAAAACTTACTGCTGGAAAACTTGATGGTGCAGGAGACTGCAGCTCAGTAGAAGAAATGGTAGCTGCTTCTGATGTTGCTAGGGATGATTGGACAAATGTGGAAGTTGTCACAACCATGCTTGAAGGTGTCTCCGGGCTGGATGTAGAGACTTTCACTGGAGAGGTAGGAAGGGATGCAATGACTTCTACTGCTATCCTTACAGTATCATCTACCTCAGTGTCTTCTTCTTGTTCATCACTGTCATCTTCAATATCTTTTATTATTACAGTTTCAATGCTCGGTTGGTGAAGGTGGTATATGTTCTTCCATGTGGCATTTGCAGCCTTCACAACCGATTCAATATTGTTGATCAAAATCAAACAAGTATTGAATTTCAATGTCATCTTATTCTCATTTTCTTTTAATGCCTTCTTTACTTCATCATTATTCAAGCTCGGCATCAACTGTCTCAGGTTTTGATCAAATATGTCTATCACAGTTTGCCTTGCATTGCTCCATCTCATTTTTATTGGATTCAATAGAACTGCTGGAACCTGTGGGGCAATTTCTTCAAGAGAGTATTTCCACTGTCCCATCTTCTCAACAACAGCATCTTCTATTTCCTTCTGTTCTGCTTCCGATCTGGTTTCATATCTCAAGGATTTTATGTTACTTACTCCAGATCCTGATCCATCTCTAAAGAGTTTGAGCTTTTCTTGAAGGCTTAGAGAAGGCCTTTTGAATACTATATCTTTATCTGCCTTTTCTGCCTTATCTGCCTTGCCTCTTGTATTTCTCCTTGTAAACACAGCAGTGGGAGGCACAGGTGCCTTAGTGATGAAAACTTTTCCTTTCTTCTTTGCAGGTTTTGGTTCCTCTGTTTTCTCATCCTTTTCCTCTTCTTTTTCATCTATTTCTTCTTTGTCTTCGGTTATCATTTGCATTTTGGCTATCCTCTTTTTTCCTTTGTTTACCGCTTGTGGAATCTTTATGCTTAGTTCAATTCTCACCTTAGCTTCATCATATGTTCCAAAATATGGAGCTTTGGGATTGACAGGCTGATTTAGAAGAGCTTCAATGATATTCTTGGTTTCATCAATATTTACCTCATAAGGAAGAGGTTTTACATATACAGTTCTTGGTTTAACTGCTTGAATATACACATTATCACAATCTGCCATAAAACAGATGTCATCTTTGTAATCTTCCACCAACTTCTGTGGAATCCGGAATCTGTCATTCATTTTCTCTTTGAAAGACTCGAAATAATTATCCATGATGCTTTCAAAGTTTTCACCCATTTCTGAAATGTATTCATTTATTTCATAGAGGATTGGCACATCTTTTCTCCATACAACTTTTCCTTTAGAAGGGAAGAATTTCTGAACATAGAAGAATAAACAGACCAACAAGGATCCAAACTTACATGGATTGTTTTTGGAAGTTTTAATGCTTTCCATGTTTTTGTTAAACTGTTTCAACAATAAGTCTGCTAGGTCAAATGTCAAGTTATTCTTGACCACTTTGTATGCTAGGTCAATAGCTTCACAGGAGACACTGTTCTGTCGACTAGAACTGTAAATCTTATGGGCAATGATGTGTGTACCAAACTTCAGTTCAGCATCGGTAATGCTGCTAACTTTCATGCCTCTACCGTCCCACTCGACTAGGGTTTTCTTCTCTAGTTCCGTCCGACCTAGGGTTTTGGTAGTTTTAGCTTTGTTCAACATGGGAAGACCGGTGACTTGTTGAATCATTTTCTTTGTGATCTCAATAGGTTGCTCAAGCCAAATCTTGCCATCATGTACACGGCTGAGAATATATCTAACCCACTTATCTCGAAAGTTTCGAGGTAGATGTGCAATGTGAACTAAACCTTTATCTTCCAGATGTTTGTGCTCAGGTTTCAGAATACCATCCACACATAGTTCCTCACGCACAATGTCTAGTTCTAGGTTTCCCATTTCATGAATTGAATAGTTAAAATGATTGCGGATATCATTAATAAGCAGTACCTTAGGAGGAATCTGAGATTGAGCTCCGTTCAGATCTAGGGCTGCTGCAATTGCGGGCACGATCTTAAAATCTGATGCTTTCCACTCCCCTTGGACTAACATATCAGATCCTTTCTTTGCTGAAGTGCTGGATGATGCCATGGTAGCTCACAGAAAATTCCTTTCGCAAAAGTATTAAATCGCTGGGTTGCTCTTGAAATTTTCTGCTCTCAAAGTGCTAAAGATTCACGGTGAAGAATGAGTTTGATTACTTTCTTTTTGTTTACAACTCTGTCATTAATGCTCATTTCAAATTAGGGTATGAGTTCTGACAGACTGTCACCCACTAAGAATTAATTTCTTGGAAAAGACTTCGCAACTCGGTGAACTCGAGAATTCATAATGCTCCGACCTCGCTCGGTAAAGACAGGTACCGACCTTGCTCGGTGAAGACTGATACCGACCTCCCTGTGATCTCACTGCATCTTGCATGCTGATTTAGATCTTTCTTTTAATTTCGGTTCTAGAACTGCTTGAGATTGATCTATGAGAATACAGTTCCAGTGCTTCCTTGGAAATTTAGTTTGAGTCGGTAGAGCCATCCATTCCATTACTTGGAGTGGATTGCTCGGTAGCTTTAGGAATCCATTTTTGTCTTACCTGTTTCCTGACCTTAGTTGCTTCATTCTTCTTTCCTTCTTCAATTCCACTAGCATTCATGCAGTTTCTGGCTATGTGACCGAGTTTAGTGCATTTGAAACATCTTATGGTAGTATCTCTTTTCCTTAGATGATGTTTTATGCAATTCATGCCAATGTGTCCATATTCTCCATAGTAATGACATCTACACCAGGTGTTGTAGTCCCATCCAAACATTGCTTTCACAATTTGTTCTGCTGGATTAAATGTCTTGGATCTGCACTTGGATGCCTTGTGACCTTGTTTGTTGCACTTGTGACAATTACCTCTGAATCTAGGTTTTTCCCTGCATTCATTTGCCTTGTGACTAGGTTGATTGCAGCTATAACATTTTCCATTGAATTCTACTTTTTCATTGTTCCAACATTTATTTGAAGTATGTCCTATTTTACCACAATGATTACAAGTAGGTTTTTTATTTCTTTGAGTACCTTGCTTAGAGGATTCGCCTTCTTCTTTGTATCCAAGTCCTGCTTTTCCTTTTTGCCTATGAAGATTTCGCTCATACAGCTGATTCAAGTCTTCTTGACTTTTCAGCATTCCTTCATTGATTTTTTTTTCAGCGTTTAGGTCATCCACCAATCTTAGATTGATTTCCTTTTCAGATCTTAGTTCTTCTCTTGTGTTTTCTATTTCTGATCTTAGATTTAGAATTTCTTCATTTGTATGAGAGATCTGATCAATTAGGTTTTCTAGCTGAAGGGTTTTGTTTTGGACTTCAATGTTTCTTCCATCTAATTCATCTTTCAACTTGTTTCTCTGTTCCAAGATCTCACAGAATCTTGTAGAGTGTAGCTCTTGTTCTCTTTTCAATTTTCTCACTTCTTCCTACAGAGACCCATTCTTTTCTAGGAGTTCTTTGACAGCATTGTTTGCTTCATCTGAGTTATTTGAGGGAAGAAGATCTTCAATCTTTTCTTCAATATAATTCTGATCATTCATCTGATTTGCAAGTTCCTTCCTTCTTCTTAGGGATTGGGAAAGATGTTCTTTTGCTTCTTTGAGTTTAGCTATGGCCATTTCCAGATCTAGCTTTTCATTTTCAATCACCTTGTTCAGTTTGAATACCTCCATTGTCCTGGATCTTTGCTCAAGCTAGTTAAGCTTTGTCTTGAGAACCAATGCTGCTCTGATACCAATTGTTGGAAATATTCAGGAAGTAACCGAGTTACTGAGAGGGGAGGGGTGAATCAGTAACTCCAAATTTTCTTTCCATTTTAACATGTAATTTACTTTTTAACCTTTGCATACAGAAAGCATGGAACTTAAAAACATTTACAATAATGACACATAGATTTGGTTACCCAGAAACCTTCCAAAAGAAAGTAAAACTGGGGTGGGGATGAAACCCACAAAGCTTTAATACTACAGAATAAAGTTGGCCGGTTAAGGCTTACAATTTGATCACTTCTGATGATCTGCCCTGTTAGGAGCAATAAGGATTGCTAAATCCACCCTGTTAAAGGATTTACAAACATACAATGAAGTATGCACTCGGTAAAGAGATTTTACAAAGACTGTTAGGTCTACCCGGTTAAAGGATTTAGTACTGATTCACCTGTTAGAATGAAACAGTAGATCTCTGCTTTGCAACTGGATTGTTGATTTGAGATTCGTTGATGTACTGATCACCTTCTGTGATGAATTTGTCTTTGCTGTACCTTATACTTTTGAAGCCTTCTGTAATTCGCTTATCTCTGCCTTTCTTTCTCTTTCACATATGTTTTTCATTCATATCTTTCATTACATCTTCTTTATTTTTACAACATTGTTTATATACAAGTCTTAAACAATTAACTACAATTATAATTACATAGTCGGCTTGACAAGTAAACATAAGTGCTACTAAGTCGGCCCAAGTATGGTTACACGGTTCCTGCAAACTGACTCGGTGACTTTCTGATACTCGGTGTCCACTGCATTACTCGGCATCGTCATGCACTCGGTAGAAGTGAAGGCACGGTTCATACTGATCACTCGGTAGGTTTTGAACTCGGTAAGTACTGGTGACTCGGTAGACATGATGTTACTCGGTTTACACTGTCCTGTTCGGTTTGCTCGGTTTCCACTGTCTGCTCGGTTTGCACTGTCTGCTCGGTTTGCACTGTCTGCTCGGTTTGCACTGTCTGCTCGGTTTGCACTATTTGCTCGGTTTGCACTGTCTACTCGGTTTGCACTGTTTACTCAGTTTGCACTGTCTGCTCGGTTTGCACTGTCTGCTCGGTTTGCACTGTTTGCTCGGTTTGCACTGTCTGCTCGGTTTGCACTGTTTACTCGGTTTGCACTGTCTGCTCAGTTTGCACTGTCTGCTCAGTTTACACTATCTGCTTGGTTTATATCCAGAATGCAAATAAGTGTTGTCACTAGTGGCAATTCTGCTTAATGCCAACACTTGCTTCTCTCTCTTTCTGTGACAGGTGTTTGTGTGCAAGTGTTCTTGGGAGATGTAGGTTGTTTACTCATCAAATTCAATAAGAAAAGCATACATACAAGCTTACAAAATCACCATTATGAAAAGATAAAATCTAAAAACCACAAGATAACATGAAATATAGCTTGGGAAAACCCTCATGAGTAAAAAATGCAGCCTCCAAAAGCATCCATACTCCATGTATTATTCAACCACAAAAAAATACAATGCACAAGTACATAGATACAATGGATACTCTTGAAACATCAATCCCTCAAATGCATTCTCTATGTTTTGAAGCATTTATCAACACATCTCATGCCATGCTTCATGTATGCAACCTTCAAAAAGACTCAATAATGACAACTCACTCAACCAACCAACACAAACTACTGACATGTCTTTCCTTTTATAGAAATAACCTCATGTGAAATATGACTAGTGGTAAACTAAAACCATGTGAACACAATACCATTAACCCTACATTTAATACTGGGTGCTATTTTTACACCATATTATATATATTTCTCCAATATTAAATAAATATAATATAATATAATATAAAAATATGACACCCACACTAGTAAATTTTAGCCTATTTTTTGACAAGGATTAGTCAAATTTTCGATACCCATTGGTCGAACAAACGACCAAAACTGTTGTCAAACTTTTTTTCATCAAAAGTCCAATAGGAAACACCATCATTGAAATTCCGACCTCCTTAGTGGTTGAATTATCGACCGAATCTTCATCGAAGTAATCGCTTCAACCTAGAAGAATTGTACATCAATCCTTTTATCTCATTTGTCAAAATTGTGACCAATCAGGGTCAATAATGTTGTCAAGGGTTCAACATTCTCATTGAAACACCAAACATAGTTTGTCTCTCTTTTGATGGACATTGGTCGAAATCGACGTCAAACACATAGCATTGTCGTCGAAACAACTATTATTAAAATGTCAAAAAATTGACCAATAATATTTTTTTAATATATATATATATATATATATATATATATATATATATATATATATATATATATATATATATATATTATTGATGGGTTTCTAACTAATTTAGTGAATAACAAAAACATATACTAAAGTTGCATTGTCATTGGTTCCCAAGTATTTGTCTCTTTGACATTTGTTTCTCCATCTTTATACATTATATTACCATGCATCTCTATTCTTCATTCAATAGTCATTTGAGAATTAACTTAATGTATGGCTACATCTAATGTATTAACCTAGCGGGGTGCTTGTATCTACCTTCCCTATCCATACTTCATTCCTTAAGACTTAGTAACCATACATGAGAGAAGAAACACAATAGGTCTACCTAAAGCTATCTCACACTAATCCCAAGACTGAAACACTCCACCATAGATCACAGAGTGACTCTTAGAAACTTAGTTGACAAAATATGGGACACTCCGGGCGATGAGGCTTTTTGCTACTTTATTGACTTCAAAAAAGCTTTTGATTTAATTTGTCCGTGGACTGAGACCTTAAATTTTTGAGCTTCTCTTTGTTTCGAGAAGAGTATAACATTCTCTACTTAACAGGGTCAACCACATGAAGGTGGAAGCTCATCTGGCCCCTCCTAGGAGCCTCCTATGACCCTTTATGACATTTTAAGACCTCTAAGATGTATTCTTAGGGATCATAAATGGTCATAAAGGGTCATAAGGGGTCCTGGGACACAATAGCTGAGAAACATAATTGTAGGCATCATGGTCACAAGTTTTTGGAGACAATGTAATTGTATACCCAAACAATGTAGAGCAACTCCTGCACCTTCGATTCCAAGTTGACTACATTTGTTGCTCGTGAATACAAGGTCCTCCAACAGATGTATTCAACTTGGAATTGGAGGTGCAAAAGTTTCTTTGCATCACTTCGGTACACAACTCAATTACGTTGTCTCCAAAAAATTGTGACCATGATGCCTACAATTATGTTTTTCAGCTATTGTGAAATCTACATTTATGTTTCTCAGTTGTCGTGTTTATGTGCATGTTTTTTATTTGTTTTGGATAGTAAGTCTAATTTAATTTGTTTGTGGACTAAGACCTTAAATTATTGAGCTTCTCTTTGTTTCGAGAAGAGTATAAAATTCTCTACTTAACAGGGCCAACCATGTGAAGGTGGAAGCTCATCTGGCCCCTCCTAGGAGCCACTTACGACCCTTTATGACATTTTAAGACCTCTAAGATGTATTCTTAGGGATCGTAAATGGTCGTAAAGGGTCATAAGGGGTCTTGGGACACAATAGCTGAGAAACATGATTGTAGGCATCATGGTCACATTTTTTTGGAGACAATGTAATTGAGTTGTATACCCAAGTGATTGAGTGCAACTTCTGCACCTCTGATTCCAAGTTGACACTGCGGGATCCAAAGACCATAGATAAAGGAATAAATTTAGAGAGCGAAGGAGGGCCATAATGACAAAAATAATACAGGACAAACATCAAGTTAAATGAGGTAATTGTAAACATTTTAATAGATTTTTATTATTAAATAATTAAATTTGCATATACTAGTGTTCTAAGCCCCCTCATTACATGATTTATTATTGTAAGCCCCCTCTAACTTACGCATCTAGAAATGAAACTACAACCTATTGGGATTGAGACAAACCTTATAGAACAACAGCAACTAGGAAGGATCATTTTCCAACATCTGTTGAATACATCTATTGGAGGACCTTGTATTCATGAGCTACAGATGTATTCAACAGATGTTGGCAAGTGATCCTTCCTAGTTGTTGTTGTTCTATAAGGTTTGTCTCAATCCCAATAGGTTGTAGTTTTATTTTCTAGATGCGTAAGTTAGAGGGGGCTTACAATAATAAATCATGTAATGAGGGGGCTTAGAACACTAGTATATGTAAATATTATTATTTAATAATAAAAATCTATTAAAATGTTTGCAATTGCCTCATTTAACTTGAGGTTCATCCTATATTATTTTGGTCATTATGGACCTCCTCCGCTCTCTAAATTTATTCCTTATCTATGGTCCTTGTATCCCATAGTGTCAACTTGGAATCGGAGGTGATGAAGTTGCACTCAATCGCTTGGGTATACAACTCAATTACATTGTCTCAAAAAAATTGTGATCGTGATGCCTACAATTATGTTTCTCAGCTATTGTGAAATTTGCATTTATGTTTCTCAGCTGTTGTGAAATCTACATTTATGTTTCTCAGCTATCGTGTTTATACCTTCTCTCATTTGTTGGTGTAATTCCTCTTTGAGTATCCCCATTCTCCTTTGCATCCAAAATGAACTCATTCCAATCCCTCACTGGAATAAAGGGAGACTTCATACCACACTGCACTCAAACTTCAGTGAGACTTCATACCACACAGCATCTGTAGATTACGTTCAATGCGTTATTTATGCTTGTATTGGTGGGAAAACTCTTGAAAACATGCAAAAGAGATTGCATTCAACCATGTTGTTTACATGACACATGTAGTTTACCTCTAGCATAAATCAGCATTGCATACAAATCTACAGACACTGCATGGTACAAAGCCTCACTCAAGCTTTAAAATGATAGTCAATCCATAGTCAAGGTCAAGGAACAAATAGAATAACCAAGAAAACACTATATGTTAAATAATGTGATTGATAGCAGATTGGGGCTCACCTGAGCCATAAACATGAAGAATTATTCTAAAAAAAGATGTAAACCATATATATGTGCACTTGACACAAAGAGAAGTTATTTCATATCAATATTAAAATATTAGTTACAATATGAAAATACTAAACTAACTAATTCCTGAGTTTGTCTCTGCATATGGTCACAACAAAGATTTGCGATTACAATATAGAGAAGGCATCATAAAACTATAATTTTATAATTTTCCCTAGCCTGACACGTTTTGCACTCAAATCCTTCATCGTAGATAAGTGGAGATGGGCGAATAGATGCAGATGAGTTGTCATCGACCCAACTAAAGTATCTGCAGCCATTATTTCCTTGTGATACCCAGTCTACATTAGTTCTTATATTATAATGAATAGTATTTAAATTAGAAACTTTAAATATATACACATTAGCAACCTTTTTTCTATTTGGGCAGCACCAAATTTTCCATCCAGGGTTGTTCAGTGTCCGTGAAGTCTTCAACACACACTGCCCACCACCACATTGATAATTTGGCACATTGACAAGAGTCATCGAGCCTATATCAATAATGCACCGCACCATCGTTTTATTTTTATATGAAACACACCAAGGAGTACCATCAGAAATATTAACCATTTACAATAATGAAAAGTAAACCTAAATCAAATAGCTCATTTTTTTATTAGCATGTGTAGTCTTTGTGTATATGAAAAATGAAAGAAATATGAAGCTAAAATAAAATAGTGAACAAAATAGTATTCCACATAGAGTGAATAAAATATACCATCAAAAGGTGACAAAATCCTGTCACGAAGCAAAGACATAGGAAATAAAAAAGGGACAAAAGACAAGAAATAAGAAAAATCATTTATACTATAATCAAAAAAAGAAACACTCTTTGTCAACAATTTTCAAAATCATTAGGACTATAGAAAAATAATTAAGACTATACAAAATCAACTTTTAGATGGACGGTTCTGATGATTTTCCATTACAACAATTGAGCATTCATCATTTGGTATTGTGTATTCCATTTAAGTATGTCAACAATGTTCAAAATCTTGTCACTAAGCACAAACAAGAAATAAGAAAAATCATTTGGACTATAGAAAAATCAAGTTCTAGAAATGGACAGTTCTAATATTGCTTTGTCATTACAAAAATTGAGCATTCATCATTTGTCACATATATTGTTCACAAAGGCAAAGAGAAATTTTAGTTAATACCACTATGTATCTGTTCTATCAAAATGGGTAAGGGTATTAATTGGGACTGCCATCAACATTTATCTGTACTTGGGTATTCCATCAACATTTATCATCATTGAAGGGGATTAATTCATATTCAGCAGATAACTATGGTAAGCAATGAAATACATACATTTTATTTCCAATTATTATTGGTGAGATAAATAAATTTGGGCCAAGAGTACAGAATATGGAGAAGACTCCAAACATAAGTGAGTTGGTGGTCAAAATGTCTTAATAGAATTTACATCAAAACCAAAAACATTAATCAGTTGATTATTATATAATCTCCTCAAGCATGAGTTGGAGAGGACTACATTACACGTTGAGACACAATATTGTTTTCACAAGTTGGCGACTATTATAATCATCAAGAAGATTAGGCTATAACTGGTGGAGAGAAGTATGCGTGTAGATCAGAAAACATAGAGTACACACCAGTGTCTTGCATAAGTGAAAGATGAAATGTAGATTTCATGTAAAGAATAGCAACATTCTTTGGACATTCAAAGGCATGTTTCAGACATAGAAAAAGAGTAAATTGTTGAAGGAAGTAACAAGGAATGGCATATGTCAAACAAAGAGAAGTAGTTTTCATTAAAATGTTCACAGGGAGATACATATTTTGTTTTGCGAAAATAAAACCTCTACTATTTTGAGGAGGGTTTCTAAGAGTTTTGAATTCTTAGATCTCTGGCAGTCATGGTAAGTGACAAAAGCACTCTTGTGAAGAACAGTGACAGTCACTGTAAAAGAGAAGAGCATGCAATGATACTATGTAGAACACATGATCCACCACATTCAAAGTAACTTCCAAGAATGTATGTCAAAGAAAAGAGTAGACATAGATGATAAGGTAGAGAATGGAATTGTCTACAAAAGTAGAGAGAAAAGGCCAAAATTCAAAGATGATTATTAGAGGAGACACTAGCTAAATGGGAGGGCATTCAACATGCATCAAAAGTAGTGGTATACACTGCAAATGGAAAAGACAATGTTGATGAAGTTGGAATGGCACTTTTAGAGTGTCATAGAGTTCCTCATGATAGTGAGCACAAAAGATGATCAGTCATGTGAAGGAATAGTAAGAATGAAATAAAAAAATGCATCCAAGAGTCTTGAGAAGTGACTATCAAAAGGATGTCAATAAATGGTGATCAAATTTGTAAGAAAAGATTAGTCCCAATGACAAAAAACACTTTTGAGTTCTTAGTTATAGACAAGGTTGACTATCAAATAGGATTGATGAGGTGATGATAAGTGTAACAATTCATAATATAAAAAGATGCCAAAATAATGTGGATAAAGAATAGGCACTGTTATGAAGGCTCATAGCCATAGTAAGGAATGATGTCATAAAAATCAAAAGAGGGACAGTTTCTAAAAGGCGGTGATATTCAAAGATTGAAACAAGGGTACTATATCATGACAAAGATGCAAGCATTAATAGATTTTCATGAATGTGAAGGTGAGGTGATCAACAATGCCATAAAGAGACTATTGTTAGTGTTTCTACAAAATAGAATGACAGTGTTGTGAAAGAAAAGATTCATGTTCAAGAAGAGTGCCTCAAAACAATGTTATTCAATGCTTTAGGGATGATATTTACTACTTTCATAATGACTACATGATGAAAAGATGGTCAGATTAAAAGATGCAAATCTTACCCACTGATATGATAGTCAGCTACAAGGCCACAGTGTATGTAACGAGAGGTGTCGTATTGTCTTTCAAAGAGCAAAGTAAAAGTTGGCAGTAGCATTAAGAGGTGCATGTTTTGTACAAATTTTTGGACCATGGAATGAAGAGCATGAGGCTATCATCACATCAATCCTTATGAGTTATGAGATAAAAAAAATTGAAGGTATTAGATCTTACAAGGAAGAAATGTCTGGTGTAATGAAAGAAATGGCAAACCATACCAAGCATGAGGAATCATGGTGACTATGTATAAAGGAGTAGTAGTGGTAAAGGGAACAATTAGAGCAGCGATTTAATGGTCAATATAAGATATAGAGATGTTTTCAAGAGGAGAGATGATATGTATTTTGTTTCTAATGATGTGTTCACTACCACAAGACAATTTTGCAATCATGGATAATAGAACTTTGAATTGACCCTAACATGCATGAATTTAATGCTTAAGGAAGATTGAAATGGTATGGAACGAATTGGATTGTGACTGTAATTCAACCTTAAGACAAGACAGTCACTACCTTGAGACTTAATGGCCTATGTAAATGCAATTTCCATTACTATGATTTGGTTCCAAGGGACCCTGATCAACTTAAAGATATATGAAATATATATGTATCCTTGTTTCAATACCTAACAATCATTTTTTAACTGATTTTATGTGCTTGCTGCAATGATAGAGGTAACTTGGGCTAGTCAATTCATTTTAAAAAGAAATCTCATAGATAGATCCCAATCATTTTTTTTGTTACACGAAGTCTTCCACTCCACCATGAGAATACATCAATTGTAAGAATGAAGAACTACTACTCAACAAAGGATTGTCCTAACTTGGACTGACTGATATTGTGACTGGGAATGACAATAGACTAAGATAGTGTTATTTGGGACTGCCAAAACAAAAATAAGCATGTACAAAGTTTTCTTTCATTGTTTGTTTATGTACAATGAAATTATATAAATAGTACAGTGTTACTTTTAAATAGAATGTTTTTTTAAGTGGTGGGTTACATGAAAAACACCTACTTAAAATAGGCTTATTCCCAAACAATTTGACCAATTCGTTTGTTCTCAAGGTTGTTGCAACTTTCCCAGCTCTGCAGCTAAAAAGATAGATTCATTATCATATAATAAAGAATGAACATGGATCAAATGTTTTTATGGGTTCTTCACTGCTTGATATGTATACAAAATGTTTCCACAACTTGGTGAACAGAAAAATAATAACATGGACTGCAATGATTTGTGGATATGCCCAAAATGGACATGCATGTTGTTCAATCACCCTATTTTATCAATTGTTACAAGAGGGTATGAATTCTGATTTAGTTACTGTGGTGAGCATTCTAAAATGTGGGTATTTATGAGCTTTGCAAGAATTGGTATTGAGCTATGAGGAAAGAGAGGAGGAAGGTGCATTTATATAGCAACAACTTGCAAGAATTTTCTATCAATGCTTTGAACGTAGTCAAGATTGCACAGTTTTCTTTCTGGTTTAGTGGGTCCAAAGATGTCAAAATGCCAAAAATGAAAAAGATAGTGTGAAAGGAGTTTGAAGAGTCAAATGCCAAGACTAATGGTCCAGCTGGGGATTAAGACAACTTTTCTTTACTAAGACAATACTATCTTTTCTACTTATCTATCTGCTACCCTATTCACATTTTGGATAGAAAGATTTCTTAGTTGGATATAACAACTAACTCCCATCTATAATATATATATTCTAATATATTATGTATGTATAATCACTAATTCAATTGGTGGTACCTCACAATTAATATTTATATTCATTGTATTATGCAATTTGAAGTTATTAATCTATGCTAATATGTTTTTAAAATTAAATGCATGGTTTTCCTTGTTCTCAGGTCTGCTATGAATATGTTGCAGAGTAGGGTCAAGGGCTTTATGAGCTGGTGAGCATTAGAAAGTAGAATCAACATCATATCTAACTAAAAAACATACTTCAATTATTTTTCAATAATTCTTAACATCAACTAGTATGCCTGTAACAAGTTGCTCATTTACTAGACAAATCAAACAACTATTTGACTGTTGTTCTAGGAAAAAACTTGATGTTTGAATAGATAGACAACTCTAACTCTAACCATTCATCAAGATACTATTATTTCTTTAAGTGTATTACTAGTTTTGCACGTATAGATTTCTTATGACATTCATTCAACTTCTCATCAACTATATTTCCAATCACTCTTTGCTTTTACATGTATGAATGGATCAATCAACAATTGAGAAACAAATTATTCAATTTATAGATATAGAAATAGAAATAGGGAAGAATAGAGATTGATAAATATATCACAATATCATTATTTGATATATATCAACGTAATCATTGCACCTCTCAAGTGATGGTTTTGCACTCCTCAAATGATAGTTTTAGATCTTTTAATGTAACATCATTTTTACAATTGCTAGAGTAGTTCCTAACTTTAACCTCCAATAGGGGTCACTTTTCCCCTATGCATGTTATTTTGGTCATAATCACTAAGTTTAAGGAGGTCTTGATTCTTAAGGACATGGTTCTTAACCCCTCAAAGAAGGCCTAGGGGTTAATTTTAAAAAGTAGATTCTTAAATGGTTCTCTTTTGTATCCTATTCACAAGTAGATTCTTATGTTCAATTAGGATACTTCAGAAAAAATTTCTATGATACTTTTTTCTTTATGTCTCATTTAATATGATGATGGCACTTATTGATGCAAGGACTAGGGTAAGTGTGAGAGATTAGGGCAATTTGTCCTTCAAAACCTTCTCAAAGGTCTCCAGGACAAAAACCTACTATAACCTAGACCCCACACCTTCAAAGTCCACTTAATAACATGTCCTAACTACCATTCCCAACCCTGAATACAAGATTCAACAATTATTCCAGGGTGGATGATGTATTGTCTCATAATGACTTACTAGGATAGGTACCAATCTTGGTCCAATAATGAAGGATGACAAGTCTATCTTATGGGGGGTTGAATCAACTTGTCAAGAGTGTTTCATTACCTATCAAACATGTCCAAACTATTAAGAGTCCTCAGAGAATTTTGCAGACAATACTTCCTTCTTTAGGCCTCAATTCCCATGTAGCCCTACAAATACGGATTTAGGGTATTTCTACCAAACTCAACATTGACCCTTGAGGATAGAATGTAGTTTTAGATACCCATTTGGGAGTAATTCTAGCCTTCTAAGAAAGGAATTCAAGAGACTCAACAAACAGGACTGTCCTTAACAATGTCAACTAGGCCTAATTATGTAATTAGGTCACTTTTCTAAAGTAAGTACCCTAAGGATAAATAGGGGAATGAAACCAATTCTTGGAATGTTATTAGCATGGTCTTAATACACTCTAAACTCAAATTCATACCTTGATTCAACCCCAGCACCTAAATGTCATTAATTCTTCATTCTGAAACTAGGTTGCCACATGGAGATGTCAAGCTTAATTCAATGGAAATATGGATGGACACACTCTTCCCTAAAAATTGACTTCAAAACCACTAAATATAAATGCAAGCCCCTCATTCCACCAAGAATTAGAATTTTCTAATGGTGGACATGAGAGGAAATCAACCTTGAATGAAGAAACCCTAGGTAATGAGGGTTTCAGGCCAGTTTTAAGAAAAAAAAGCTCTAACTTCTAACCCTAGACACCTTAGGCCTCTAAACTGGTTGCAAATGAAAGTGGATTCAAGGATCTTCATAGTCCCATAAATTTCACCATCAATATGAGTCACACAGGTTTGTACAGGAACAAGAAACTTTACTGTTTGCAGGATAATGTTATGTTTTATTGACTCAAAAACAAATTTACATCCAATCTGCCTTCCACTTGCCTGAAAGGATTATATGAAATGGATAATTTGGAATGGACGAATGTTGGGTATTCACGGTGAATACAATTACCAAGAAATCTTTAATGTATTGGCATCTTCAAATCTATTTTATGATTCAATTTCAAATCTCCTATTATTCACTGTTGCAAACATATATACTTTTTCCCTGACCAAGTACATTGAAGTTTTATCTAGGGCATCAAATCTTGAATCAGCATACTACTTCCACAGTTTGAATATTGGAATAATTAAAATACATGGTCTTTCCCCACTTCTCGTCCAGTGACATTGAGTCCCACCGGGAAGAATGCAGGTCAAGACCAAATGTTAGAGCTGACTATAGAGTCTCTGAGTCGGTCTGACAGAGAGATGGGTTTCTCAACACCAATTTAAAAAAAAAATGACTGCAAAGTTTAATTAAAAAAAATCTAACATAACCTAAGAATACATAAATGAATCTGTTGAAACCATAAAACTATTTATTCATTACATGGTCGAGTTTTCTAAGACAGGTGGCTACATGTTCATTCCACGGTAGGCTATGTAAATAGAAATAAACCTAAATGATAAACAACTCTAAAATTACATGTAAAGTAATTTTCTTAATTAAAAATATTGAAACCCTGAGCCTGAAACAAAAAATGGCATATAAGACCGACGCTATGAAGTTTAACAAATGTAGTCAACAACCAAACCTTCTTCGAAGATGGAAATCCTTCATGCATTGTAGTCCTCCTTCATGTGCTGCAACCCTTGATCTAATTTACCCGTAAAAATGAAATGAGAAATGAAATCTTTTTTTTTAAGTTATAGCCATGTTCGTCGATATTTCGACCTACATGGTATTGATTTAAATTTCGACCAACACGAGCATGGATTAAAAAAAAGAAAGTTTTCCTTCTATAATCCAACCAACCTAAACCTTTTTAATTGATGGTCAAAAATTTTGGTAGAAAAATAAGGTCAAATGTACTAGTGCCACATTAAATATAACTCTCAATGTTATAATGCAACACATAAAGTGACCCTAAGAATGTTTGCGTATAATGATGCATGTACATCTAGGTTCCCATAGGTGCAACACATATAATAATAAATTAATACATTATAAATATTATGCATGGTGTACAACACCTTATTCCAACATTCTCCCACTTTTTCATACATTGCATAAGGATCAATTTATGAAATACATGAAACTGCATGATTCTCCAACATTCTCTCATGCTCCAAAAATACACTTAAAATAAAACCAAGTGACTACCATCTCATGAAAGAACTCCTCCCATCCTCCAACATGTCACCTATGAAAGAAAAGTAACAAGACAAATTGAAGATGCACCAATCTAAGTGATACTCTTAAGAGTTATTTTTGTTGTGGTTAGTTATGAGGAAGTCATATTGTTTGTCAAAGTCATTCGGTAATGAAGGAAAGACAATTTAGTAAAGAAGGAAAAACTATTCGGTAAAGGAAATAAAGGAAGAGGTAATTTTGATAAAAGAAAAGAAAGTTTAGGCACCGAGCACCAAGAACCAAGTTATACTGACCTATAACATCAACTGAACCGATAGGATAAGACATGGTGAGATCTACCAATGAGAAATAAGTATGAAATATGCATTGGAGGAGTAATCAATGTTAGCACCTCTTGAAGAGATTATTCTAGAACACCTAGCACTGCTTCTAAAATTATATATAAATGGATCAGAGAAGTAAAGATTAGAGTGTGGTATGAATGTGAGAGGAGACTGCATGTATGAGAAGAGATTACATAAAAGGTGATGAGAAGAGAAGCCATTGAGTACAGAGAAGTAAAGAGTTGAAAATTTATTGTGATTCTAAAGTGAATCTATCGACTACTTAATTGTTATTGTGAAAGGTACACAATATGAGGTAATGAGTTAATGAGCATAAAGAGTCTTATATGTATATGTTTGATGAAAGTTTAACAGACAAGTTAGTGTTACTGATTAAAGAGTAATCAAAATTGTAAAGTCTCCTAACTGAGAAGATCCTAATAGATCTTATATTGTAAATCCTTTAACTGGGTACAATTCTTAGATTAGAATTGTAAAATCCTTTCACAAGGTAGACTTAACAGTCTGAAGACTCTTAACTAGATTAATAATCTTAACAAGGTAAGCTATTAGAAATAGATAAACATTGTATCTCTAATCGAGAAAACTTTTTACTACAGTAGTGAAGTATCGTGGGTGTCATCCCCACCACAGTTTTTATCCTCTAAAAAAGATTTTTGCAATACCAAAATATTTGTGTTATGAGTTATCTGTTATATGTTTTATCTATTTTAAGAGATGCATGCAAAAGCTATGGATTTAGTAAATGGTTAAGAATAAAATTTTAATTAGTTTAAAAAAATTTTATAATACTGATTCACCCCTACCCTCTCCTTACCTTACCCTTGCATACTTAGTCCAACAATTGGTATCAGAGTTCAGTCTCTTATTAAGAAGTCTAAACACTTGAGAGGAAAGATTATGAAAGATGGAAAGCTACAAGTATGAAAGGGTGATTGAGAACATGGAAATGGAACTCAAAATGGCTAATAAGCAAGTTGAAGAATTGAGCAAGAAATTGAAACATTCAATCAACAAGAGGAAGGAGATTGCACATCAATTGAAAGATACTCAAGATCAGGTTGATGAACTTGAAGAAAAGTTAGAGGGAAGAATGTCTGATGCTATAATATCATAACTATTTGAAAAGAACAAAAACCTATCTGATTAGGTGAAAGCATTGAAAAGAGAACAAGAAGCACAATCGATAAGGATGTGTGAAATCCTAGAACAAAAAGAAAAAGTTGAAGATGAAAAAAGAATAGTTGAAGATGAGATAATACAAATGAACACAAGACTAGATAAGAAAGATAGGGAAATACTAAGATTGACACAAATTCACTACAACTTGACAAACCAACTAGTTAGTGCAAATCAAGATATTACAAGGAGATTTGGAGAAATTGTTGAGCTGAGATCTAAGAATGAACATCTAAAGAATGATCTGAAATCTGAGAAAGATGCAAATGAAGTCTTGAAAATAAATGAAGAAGCATTGAAGATTCTAGATGAAAATCTAAGAAATCAGAGACAACCAAGAGACACTACTAGACTTGGATACAATGTACACAACATCACTGAGAAGGGTGAGTCCTCAAAAAAAGAAGCCAACTGAGATAATTTCTCTATCCCACCAAAAATAAAGAATCCTACATGCTATCACTGTAGGAAGCCAGAACACACAACAAATGTCTGCAGAAGAAAAAGAGGTAATCCACCAAATATTCATAAGTTTAATGGTATTTGTTACAACTGTAATAAGGTCATAAGGAATTTGAATGTAGAGAAAGAGTTGATAACAATCCAAGGAAGTCAAGATTTGAAGGTTACTGTAACAACTGCAAGAGATATGGTCATAAATCTAGAGAATGAAAGTCACAAAGAAAAAATGAGAAATGGGTCCCTAACTGACAGAATGTTGCAAATAACCAACAAGGACCAACTATACCAAGGGATTATACTACAAGAATCACTTGTACTGCATGTGGAAGATTTGGTCACATTGGTGCAAATTTCTTTAGGATGCATGGTATGAACAACAAGAAATCATGGAGAAACTCTAGAATGGATTGTTTCCATTGTCACAAGGTCAGTCACCTAGCCAAGGACTGTAGGTAATGAGGTAAAGCCCCAACTGAGGAACAACCAAGTGAAAAGACTCAAGCTAACATTGATGAGATAAGAGATCAAATGAATAGGACTTGGAGAAGGAAGTCTCAAGATGATGAAATGAAACTTGGAACTACTGATGGCACCACATCCTCTGGATTGGGTGCACCTATATTCACTTAATCGGTCAAAGGTATGTGTAGGAGATGATAACCTAAATTCTATCTTAAATCAGTTCTTATAATTAGTGCTAATATCCATATCAACATACTAAGATGCATTTGGATATAAGTTATGAAGTTAACATTTCATATGTTGATTGATAAAGTGTATGAGCTATTTTATTCCATTCGGTGAAAGAAAGTGTAGTTTGGTTATCGGTGAAATGAAGTAGGTGAGAAGCATTTAATGCAAATTTTATAGCTATTGGAATCCCTAACCCAAGAAAAACTATAAATAGAGGGAATGCTATTTCATTTTTACCTTAAACTTTTACGAGAACCTTGAAGAATTTGACAGAGAAGAGATCACCGAGCAATTCCAAGTGATCATTTGAGCATTCTGAGCATCTATAAAGAACATTCAAGGTATTTCTAGCATTTACCAAGCTATGTTCACAAATTCTAGTTAATATTCAAGTGGAACCCTATTGTTTAAAGAACATTTCTGAGATCAAGATGATGCCTAAGATACAAAAACTAGTTATTGTCGAGAAGATTGATCATGTGAATCTAAAGTATAAGTTTCATCCCGCCATTGATGTGAAAATTGACAAAGCTAGAGCCTTATCATTGATCCAACCAAGGGTTATATTAATTGAAGACATTCGCACCTTCATCCACTACAAAATTAAAGACATATGCCAAGGATAAATTAACACATCATACATGAATCTATGTGTGAATGAAAAATTTAAAAGTGACCACACACATTTGTAGACAAAGGATTTGGTCCATGCTATGCATGTGCCAAAAGTATTGAAACATGAATGGATGAGGATAGTATTAAGCTAAGTGCATGATCAGTTCATGCGGCTTGATGGACTAGTCAAGATTAAAAAAGATGTTTTACACATAGTCACAGGATTTCTGGCTAGTGATAGACTGGGGGCATATAAACAAATTGATAAAAATAAGCTATGTGAGATTAAAAAAGAAAAATGGGATGGAAGAGGATTGAATTTATCCATAGTAGATGACCCTAAATTGAAATTTGCATCCAACATTATATCCTACAAAATATTTCAATCATCTAGGGTAGATAGTGTACCATGTGGAGCAGTTGACATAGCATACAAGATTGTCAAGAAGGATATGAAGATATATTTGTGTGAGATATTGTTGAAATAACTAGATGAAAACATGAATACCATTAGGAAAGAAAATTCTAATACTTTGAAGTTTGGTCCACTTCTGGTATGTATTTTCTTCTATTTTCATAACTTTTTCCCAACAGCCGATGAAGTGACTTGGAAAGTAGATAAACTGATTCTTTACCATATTAGTGACTATATCCAAGTCATAGGAGATAATTTTGATTTGGTCATGAATGATTATTTTATTAAATTTCAATCGAAAATGCATAAAAGATTCAAAATTCTACCTCATCTAGTGGAACAATATAAAGATGAGATTTTTTTGAGGTAGATACTGACATATGTATCATAAGAGCTACAGAGCCTAGAACCAAGTGGTTACCACCTATGGGATATGAGATGAACATAGATGTTGCATCAATCCAAATAAAAGGACTATTAGAGAAACCAGTTGACATAAGTTCAACTCAGTATGGAAAATTTGAGGAGATAAAAGAGAAAATTAGGATAGGTATCTTGATACCCAAGGCTATCAGAAAACAAGAAAAATTATAAATACAATATTATCTGAGTATTTGGGTATTGTTTTTGTTGATGAAGAGGTTTTTGAACCATCATGTCCTAAGGGGAAGAAGATAAAATTAAAGAAAGAGACCCCTAGCCCAATCGGTGTTAGACAATCTACAAGGTCTACCTCCACACTGAGAGTAAAGAAGAAAGTAGAAGTAGAACTGGTAAAAACAAAAACTTACATCAAATAAAATAAGGCTACTAGAAGGCCTAGAAGGAAGTTAAAGCTACAAAAAGAGAGTGACATTGAGTTCGAAGACTTATCACAATTTAAGGTTGTACAAAGTAACATACCAAAGGAGAGAAGCCTTAAATCATTACTCGGGACACTTGAAAGTTATGGAGGTTATTCGGTTATGAAACAATTAAGGTATAAAATAAGGAATGATGAAGAGAAAAGTAAAACTAAAGAATCTATCATTTCTACTTTGTATATGTTCAGAAAAACACTAGTTGAAGTAGCACTAAATCTTGAAGATGAACTTTATCATAAAATTGATGCCAGATGGAAGTATGCTCTTGTTGAAGAGAAAGAAATGAGAGAAAGGTCCTTAGAAATTAATATCTCAGACCTAATAAAGAAAGGAATAAAAAATACCTTACAAGAATACTCAAAAATATTCTGAGTGAAGGGAAGAGCATTGACCACCATGGTCGGTAAGCTTGAAGAAGTTCAAAAAGACATTGATGATCTTTGGAGAAAGATATTCTCTATTGATCAACCGACTATTGAAGGAGTCAAAGATCAAGCAGGCAAGTCAGATACAGTTGACTTGACAATAAACAAAGATGAAGTTATTATTGAGGACATAACTGATCAAGATCCAAATGAAACAATAAAATCTAATGAAGATATTATGGAAACTAAGAACATAGAAACAAAAGTAATGGATGTTGATGATTCTACTAAGGAAAGATTGATAGTAGAAGATCCAATTATTGAACAGGTTGTAAATTTTCTTGTGATAGAGGAATTTATCTCAGAGATAACAAGGGATGTACCTATTGATGTTGAGAACCCTACCGAACTAGAACATGATACTGAAACTAAGGAGACTGAGAAAATAAAAGAGACTGATTCTACACAAGGTCAAAATCAAGAGTTGGTAACTCCTACTGAGACCACAAAACAATAAAAAGAAAAAATAAAGGAAACATTTGAAGAGACGAAAGATGAGAAATGGGAAAAGAAGGAAGAGAAGAAACAAGAAGAGCACAAGAAAGAAAAAGAAGAAAAAAAGACTACATCTACATAATCTAATGCAAAGAAGGCATCTAATTCTAAAGGAAAATCAAAGAGGAGGAAGTCTGAGAGAGAGGTTGATATCAATGAACCTATTTTTATTCCTAAAGTTTATATTACAACCCTAAGCCCAAAGGAACTCTTTGAGTTTGGAGATCTATTCAAAAGAAAAGTTGCACAAGACAAGCTAATAGCAAAGAAGTGGAAAACTAATGTTTTGGAACAAGTGAAAGGAATATTGAATGAGATTGTACCTGAGGCCACTACAAAGAAAAAGGTAATATTTATAGTCAATTGAGAGAACTGGTAAGTTAGATAAACCAGCTTGGTATAGATACAACCGAGTATATGCTACAAGTTCACAAGGAAATGGAGACAAAAATGATTGAAGAAATCCTTCAATCAGTTGCATTAGAAAAGGTATCTCTTTCTGAGTTAGTTAATGAATTAGAAAATGAGTTGCGATCAATTCTTTTACTATTTCAGAAAATTTGTTTGATTTCCAATTTCACAAAGGATATAAGAGAGAAAGATAATAATATGGAAAAGGATCTCACCAAGCAGTTATAAAAAATTTCCACTAAGCCTAAGTCAATAAAAGAATATTATGAAAGGTTGAAGCACTTGATGGGAGTACAATATGAACTAAGAAAGAGGAGAATCAGATTAGAATTGATCTACTAGAACTCCAAACAATTGTGATTCCACATATAGAATCATTGCAGAAATGGGTTCTCAAGACCAAAGATTTAGTTAGCACATCGGATGTTAGTGTTATGGATAGTATGGTAAGTTTGATTGCAGATTTAAGAAAGAAAATCATAGCGTTATAGACACTTAAGGACACATGGAAGGCATTACTCAAGGATGCACATGATAAGTATAAATCTATTTTTGACAAGATCGCCACAGAATAAAAGAAGTTCTTATTTTGGCATTTTTGTTAAAAAGGGAGAATATATAATATAGAAAAAATGGGGAAAATATTTGATACAGTTGAAAATATGTAAAAAAGGAGGAAATATGTATCAATGTAGAATATATGAATATAGTATGGATAAGGAAAATACAATATGGATATATGTACAGGAAGTATTACTTTGGGGGGAGTAATAAGTTTTACTGATGAGGAATGGATATATAGACAAGGACAAATTTTGAATTTTGTTGGTGACTTTGAATTTTTTAACTAACATACCAAACTAATGTCAAAGGGAGAGATTGATACTCCTAAGAGTTTTGTTTTTTCATTAGTTATGAGGAAGTCATATTATTTGTCAAAGTCATTCGGTAATGAAAGAAAGACAAGTTGGTAAAGTAGGAAAGTCTATTCGGTAAAGGAAATAAAGGAACAAGGAATTTCAATAAAAGAAAAGAAATTTTAGGTACCGAACAAGATAGAACTGAGCACCGAGAACCAAGTTATACCAATCTATAACATCAACTGAACCGAGAAGATAAGACAATTACTGAGCTAGAGGAAAATGTGTTACTGAGCATAGCAGGCTGACACAAGGAGAATTTTTAAGTACATTTAACCTAGACATCGAACAGAAAATGGTTTACAAATCTCGAGGAGATTATATGAAGGAACATTGGAGATCAAAACATAATGATTACACATGATTACAAGGTGAGATCTACCAATGAGAATTAAGTATGAAATATGCATTGAAGGAGTAACCAATCCTAGCACTGCTTGAAGAGAGTATTCTAGAACACCTAGCACCGCTTCTAGAATTGTATATGAATGGATCAAAGAAGTAAAGATCAGAGTGTGGTATGAATATGAAAGTAGATTTCATGTATGAGAAGAGATTACAGAGAAGGTTATGAGCATAGAAGCCACTGAGTAGAGATCAGTAAAGAGTTGAAAATTATTGTGATTATGAAGTGAATCTACCGAGTATTGAATTATTATGTGAAAAGTACACAATATGAGGTAATGAGTTAATGAGCATAAAGATTTTGATATGCATATGTTTGATGCAATTTTAACAGACAAGTTAGTGTTACAAATTAAAGAGTAATCAAAATTGTAAAGTCTCTTAACTGAGAAGATCCTAAGAGATCTTATATTATAAATCCTTTAACCAGGTACAGTTCTTAGATTAGAATTATAAAATCCTTTCACAAGGTAGACTTAATAGTCTAAAGACTCTTAACCAGGTTAATACTCTTAATAGGGTAAGCTATGAGAAATAGCTAAACATTGTATCTCTAACTGAGAAAACTTTTTACTGTAGTAGTGAATTCTTGTGGGTATCATCCCCACCACAATTTTTATCCTCTAACAAAGATTTTTATGATACCAAAATATTTGTGTTATGAGTTATTTTTTATATGTTTTACATGTTTTATATGTTTTATGAGATGCATGAAAAAGCTATGGATTCAGTAAATGGTTAAGATGGAAAGTTTAATTAGTTTAAAAGTGTTTTAGAGTACTGATTCACCCCTCCCCTCTCATTACTTACCCTTGCATACTTAGTTCAACACGAAGAACATAAACATCAAATCCAATGTGATAAAAAAGGCTCCAAGTTGTTGTTGTGAGGTGAAAAACCCATATAATTGGAAAGGAAATCCATAAAACATGATAATACATCCAACTATCCATACCTTCTAGATATAAAGAACATTAGTAAACTAATTTCAATATCATATCAACCCATTAACCACAACCAAACTCCCTATATCAAGATTTTTTAATAAGAACATACATGTCCAAAGAATACCAATGCATGGATAATACCGAATATGAAAATGAATCTCAAAGAATATCAAGTCTAACAAAAAAATCTCATAGTGGTAAGTGAATCAAAACACAAAAAAACAAGAATAGTCACAATTATCCACACACACAACCCATGTGTAATGAAATAAAATGGGTGATGAAAGGCATTCACTAGGATGTGCGGATAAACTAGGAAGCTCATAGCTATATCCTCTTATAAATTGGAAGGAAGATGATCCATGAGGATCAAGGAGGCTCGAACATTAGGTGGATACAATGATCCTTTGTTGTAACAGAAGATGAATATGCAAATAAAAGTGCAAATATAAGATCTAGGGAAATATTGAGAGAGATGATTTTTTGCATACATAGACTAACTATGGATTGAGAACTCAATTATGAGACCATATCTTGGATGCATAAATAGTGACTAACCTATGATTTTAATTCAACCCAAAATAGAGTTAGGGTCGAGTCCAACTACCTTTCACTTTTTGATGAAATAACCATCAAATTGTAACTCTCGGTCAAACCTTTTTGTAACTCTTTATGCATAGGCAACACCTATCTCCTGCATATAGAAAATGAGGTAAAAGTGTTGTGGAAAGGGGTTTTCCTGAGACAAACCCCATTTGAGGAATCAACCTTGAAATTGAAATTAAAATTCTTGACAATCAATCATGATGATATGTAGCATAGGCTTTATTTGAGATTTCACTAAAATTAAAATATAATTATTTGATTCACATTTGGGGCCATTTATTATGTTCAAGGTTGACTCTTAGGTGAGGAGTGATCCAACTCACCCCAAACCCACTCATTCACCCTTGACTAATAAAAATGGTCTTAGATTAGGGTCAGGGGTCCAATTTGATGTGAGGATGTTATAAATATGCATGAAATTGAGGCTAGATCAAGCATAACAGGTATGTAAGTCTTGGACACTAAAATAGGGTATAATTAAGGAACAAAATAGTATAGGGATAAAAATTAGGACACTACATTTATCCCCCAATTTAGTACGATTATGAACTTACTTCATACACTCAGTAAAGTATATCAAATCATATGAAATAAATCTTATCAAGGAAAAAGAGACAATGAAACACCAAGCCCCCAAGTGACTTAGGTTGTTATCAATCTAAGATCAAGACAAAATAAATATTCCCATAAAGAAAGAGAAAATAAAAAGGCATGACCATACTAGCTTAGTAAGGTTAAACTTACTATGGGCCATGTAGAGAGAGAGGGGGGGAGGGATATGCAAAGATGAAATTGATGGTCTAGCACACTATGTTACACTAGTCAACCCATCTCAAGGATAACCAAACAAGGCATTGTATGAATGTAAATCCTACTAAAATAAGTGGTACAAAAGGATAACTAAGGAAAACATTGTATCCAAGGAAATATTCCAAGATAACGGTGCAAAAAGGATGGCCAAGGAAAACATTATATCTAAGGAAATATGTCACAAGGAGATTACCAAGAAAAAGGAAGAGTTTGATGAGTAACTTGAAAAACTACAAAATTTGATTTTTGGTGTGTGTATAATGTGTAAGAAAGAGTGGAGTGTAATCCCCCATGTTAAAAAAATTGTGCAAACCTTACCAAGAGCATGTTTGGATTATGGAAAGGTGAGTTACTGAGAGGGGAGGGGTGAATCAGTAACCCTAAAAACTTTTTCCCTTAAGACTTTAAAGATAAGTTCCTTAATTAACAACTGAAGCATTTACTTTCTTCATACATTCAATAACATAACTAAAATGTAAATACTTGTAATCTAATCAAATATAGATGCATGAAACTTCATACACATAACACTAGTATTTTGGTATCGTAGAAACCCTTGTTAGAAGGTAAAAACTATGATGGGGATGGATCCCACAAAGCTTCACTACTACAGTAAATAAATTTGTCGATTAAGGCTAAAAAAATTGATCACTTCTAATGATCTTACCCTGTTAGGAGTAACATAAAAGATCTACTAGATCTACCTGGTTAGAGGATTTTAGCAACACTCTTTAAGTGTGCACTCAGTTAAGAGATTTTACATAAGAATGTTAAGTCTACTCTGTTAGGAGATTTTATCTGTCATAATTTCTAGAGAGTAACAATGAAATTTGATCTGGTTGAAGGAACTTACTTTGCTAATATTAGATCTTTTAAGTACAATTATGAAATCACCTTGTTGTGATGAATGTATCCTTTAGTACTACTTGGTAGCCTTAGAACTATTTCTAATAAAACTAAATACTATGTCAAATCCCTTGAACATAACCCTATCAGATCTTCAGATGTGTCCTAATGGCGGATACTTCATATGTCTATGTTCTCATAAAACTGACATCTTGACAAATTCTTTTAAATCATAATGATTTGACATAATTAGGGTTGTGACAATATCTAAAAAACCTAAGATCAACAGTCCAAGTAAATAACTTAAAACATCTTTACATAGGGATTATTAATCATTAAATGATTACATTCATATTTAATTTTAACCTTGATCTCTGTAAACCATTTTCTAGCTCCGTAAAAATTATTTGCCTTGATTTATGTGTCATTCCAAACTTTTATGTCAACTCTAGATTACTTGGTAAATGTTGTGTCTCTACCTCAGTATAATACTGGTTCTCGGTGGCTCCTATGGTCGCTAATCTCTGTGCTCAGTGACTATGCTTGTAGTTATGACCAACTAAACTATTTTCTCTATTTACCGACTGTATGAATGATACTAATGACAACTCTTAATGCAATTAGGAGTAGCATTCTCCCCCTTTGGCATTAGTATCAAAAAATATATGTGTATGCCAACTACAAAAATTTGGACTTGAAAATTTACAAACTCAAAAATGTGCGAACTCCCCCTTTGAACATGTTCTCAGTGTAAAGTACATACAATATTTTGCATATATTTCCCCCTTTTTTGAAATTAATGCCAAAAAAAATGTACTTACATCTTATCAAATATATTTTGATAGGTTTTCTTGAGGGTGGCCATGAATTTTTCCTATTCCTCTTTGAGATTTTCTAGCGAAATCTTCTCTAAGCCTACTTGTGCATGCATGTCAAAAATGTTTTATGTCACTGATAACTCGGGAGTGGCAATTAATTCATTTTCCTTATTCATGTGCTTTTGCATCACTTTTAGGTGTGTGGGAGTAACTCAGCCTATAGCTTGATTACATATTCTCTAATTTTGTCCTCTTCTTTCCTCAATTCTAGTCTCAACCATTGAATGTGTATGACTTTGGAATAATGCTCATGAAATGCATTTGGCTTAGTTGTAAGACTATTTTCACTTTTCTTTAGATCTTCATCAAGTTTATTTAACTTTTCACTAATCTCAATAGTGAAACAGTCTATAGTGCATAACTTCTGCAAAGTTATAATAACCTTTTGAATAATGTTGTCTAACTCGGTTACTACTTTTGAAAGTTTTACCTTATTAATTGTCACTTCTTGGCTGATTTTCTTGGTGAGCAGTGCAAGTTGTTCAATGATGGGTTTTGTTTCATCTACATTAACATTAGGTGCAAATTGCATTAAGATCTCCTTTACATCCTCTAGCACCTTGGTATTCTTATGGTCTTGCTTCAGCTTCTCCTGAGCTTGTTTCTAGGTGCATAGCTCTTCATATTTTCTCAAAGCTTCAAGGTCAAGTGTCCTCAGGTCACATGCAAGAATTTCAATTACCTCATCAAGTGTGATCGGACCCTTACTTGGACACATTTCCTCTTCTTCTTCTTGTCTTGAATGCTTGATATAGGATATTTTGCAACTAAAACTTGAGCCTTATGCTCTAGATTTGGCTTGGGTATCTTAGTGGATTTATCTTCTTTATTATGCCCTATTGTAGAATCTAAAATCTATGGTGTTGGGGCTTGTGACCTTGTTCCTATGGTAGGATATTCTAATTTGTTCTCTTCTTGTGTTACTTGATCATTTTATATTGCATTAGTGGTCTCAGTGTTCTCTTCACCTTGTGTAGCTTCACCACCATGCTCGGTCTCCTTACCTATCTCCTCACCCTTGTCTTTAGTTGTATTTTTTTCTTTCTCAGGTGGAGCTTCCTCAGTCTGGTGCTCAATAGCTATGTCTATAGATTGTACCAGAATAGGTAAATTTCCTGGTACCATTTCTCTTTCTACCTCAGTTGCTTCTTCTTATTTAAGGTTCTTGGTACCAGTAGTTATCACTTCATCTTCTTTTTCTTCATCATTGGGGTCTCCTTTTTTTATATCTTCAATCAAAATTTATCCTTCCCCTAGTGTTTTCAACATCTCTAGAATACCTTCCATTGCAGTCTCAACAGCAGTGATAAAATCATTAGCATATGTTTCATCCTCAAGCTTCTCAGTACCAGAGATGTGAATTGGTTCATCCTCAACATCTATCGGTATACCTTCTTTTAAACTTAGTAGAGGTTGCTCGGTGTCAACTACAAATGTTGTTTCCTTAGTTTTCTCTAATGGACTTAGTTTTAGTCCAAATATCTCTACTTTGATCATCTACCTATTGTATTTTACCTTGTAAAATATTAAATGCTCTTACCTTCATCAAAAATTTACCTGAATGTTGTTGCAAGGCAGCATCAATCTTGAGGATAGTGAAATCAAGCTTTACCAGAATTAATAACCTTTCTCTCATTTGTTTCTCATTCTGAAGTGCATATGTCCATCTTGCAAACACTTTAACATATAGCTTCTTCAATATATTACTTCCAAACTCAACTGAAACTCGTTTAAAATTTATCATCATACCTATGATGGCTTCTGTTGGCATTAAGTATGATTGTCATTAGTGACAACACTTATTCAGACTCTGCATGTTTACCGAGCAGAACAGTGTTTACCGAGTAGAACAGTGCTTACCGAGTTATCTTCACCGAGTGATGAGATAAGCAGTGTTTACCAAGTGCCAACACAGTAAATAGGGAATTCAGTCTCTATCGAGTGACACTATATCTACTGAGTCTCCAGTATATACCGAGTTTGAAACTACAACTGAGTGGTTAGTATGGACCGGGCCTCCACTTCTACCGAGTGCATGATGATGCTGAGTAACGCAGTGGATGCCGAGTATCAAAAATTCAATGAGCTAGTTTGCAGTAACCGAGTCGCTATATTTGGGCCGACTTAGTAATACTTGTGTTTGCTTGTTTAGAGCTGACTTTGATATTGTTTTGTAATTATTTTGATTGATATCTAAACAATGTTTTGTATCCTATCCAAAAGTATAAAAAAAGTGAGAAGCGAAAAAGAGAAGAAAGGAAGAGATAAGTGAATTACAAAGGGATACAATAGTATAAGAAGTAGTAGAGACATATCTATCACAGAAGGTGATCAGTACATCAGAGAATCTCAATCAGCAAGAACAGTTGCAAGTAAGAGATCTACTATTTCATCCTAACAGGTGAATCAGCCCCAAATCCTTTAACCGGGTAGACTTAACAGTCTTTGCAAAAATCTCTTAACCGAGTGCATACATTTTTGTATGTTTGTAAATCCTCTAACAAGGTGGACCTAGCAGTCCTTATTGCTCCTAATAGGGCAGATCATCAGAAGTGATCATTGTAAGCCTTAACCAGCAAACTTTATACTGCAGTATTGAAGTTTAGTGGGTTTCATCCCCACCCCAGTTTTACTTTCTATTTGGAAGGCTTCTGGGTCACCAAATCTCTGTGTTCAAAGTGTTATGAATGTTTTATTCTTTCTGTTACTCATGCATACAGTTAGCTTATCAATCTAATGTCATTGAGAAAATGGTTGAGATCTAAAATTAGTAAAAGTTTTGAAGTTACTGATTCACCCCTCCCCTCTCAGTAACCTAGCTAGTCTTGAATATTTCCAACAAGCTTCCTCCAGCTTATCTTGATCTTTGGTACTTAGGTTGGAATACATTTTAAGCTTAGGAGTAGCGAGTCTTCTAGTCATCTTTATTCCTTCTATTATTTCATCAATTATTTGAGGTCCTTTATTTATCATAACTCAAAATTGATCATTGTCTTCATCTTTTGAGTCTATGTCATCCATTCCTCTTATCATTTTTCTTCTCCTTTTTGGTTTAGGGATCTTGGTAAAAGCTTTTGATCCTCTCTTTTTTTGATAGGTGTGAGTCGGTGTTTTCCTAGTTATTTTTGCTACACCTTTCTTCAGATGTGGTGTATTGCATGTTTCTGACCTTGTCCTTGCTGGGGTTGAAGTATCAACATTCTTTCCTTTTTCCTTTGAAGCCTTTGGTGGCTCTGCTTGTTCTGGTTCATTAGACTCTATCACATCTTCATCATCATCTTCATCAACTGGTACATGTTCCCCATTTGGCTCTTCAACTGATTTCTCATCTTCTTCATTTGTAACACCAAGTTGTTTCTTCAAAAATTTTACCATTTTATCCTTTTTCCTTCCCATCTTCTCTACTACTAGTCCCATTTTTATTCTAGACTTGACTTCTTCATAGGTTCTGAATCATGTACCATCTTTATCCTTTGGCTCAACAAGTAAAGCCTTTATTGATTTTGTGGTTTGGTCAATATCAATCTCATACTCCATAGGAGGTAGCCAAGAAGTCCTCAGTTCGACAGCCTTTATCAAAGTGGTGTCGGTGTCTACTAAGAAACAAATATCATTTGTGTATTTCTCAAATAATTGAGTAGGAATCCTAGTCCTTTTCTACATTCTTTCCTTGAATTTGCTAAAATAATCTTCCATAACCAACTCAATTTTTTTTGTCTAAGTTATTAATGAATTCATTGATTTGCATTATAATTGGTCAGTTTACATCCCACTCAACATTACCAACTGAAGTAAAATGTTTTTAAAGATATAAAAATGTACATACCAAAAGTGAAGCAAACTTGCATGTGTTTGATCTTGTGACTCGAATAGTCTGCATGTTTTCTTCCAGTTGTCTCAACATCAACTCGGCTAAGTTGAGTTGCAAACCCTTCTTTAAAATTTTGTGTGTAATGTCAATAGCTCTGCATGCAATGTTTTTTGGTTTACTCAACTGAAATATATTGTAAGAAATGACATAAACTTTGAATCTCATCTGAGGGTCTCTTATTGTGTTAATCCTCATGCCTTTGTCGTCCCACTTTTCTCTAGTTAGTTTTTCAATCTTAGTCTTCGGCGGGTGTCTTAGGGATTTCACTTTATCATTTGTTGCATATCTAGTGACCATATGTATGACATCTTTTGTGACCTTCACAAGTTCATCCAGCCACATCTTCCCTTCATGTACTTAGTTTAGTACTATCCTTATCCATTATGTTTTAAACTCTTTCAAAAAATACAGTGCGTTGGTTAACCCTTTGACATCCAAATATTTGTGCTCATCCTTAAGTTTTCCACTAGTGCAAAGTTCTTGGTAAGTGGCCTGGAGCTCAAAGTCTCCAATCTCTAATATTTTTCAATGTATATAAGACCTAATGTCCTTCACCAATAGAACCCTAGGTGGTATCAAAGAAAATGTACCCTTGTCATCGGTTTGTGTAGAAACTTTTAGATGAAGTTTGTTAGGCTCTACGTATGTTGTGGTCTTGATCAATGTTACTTTATTCCCTTTCTCTTCCTTGGATTGAGCAGATCATGAAGTCGATGCCATTGTGAATGAAAAATTAGGGCTTTTGAAAATCTTTGCACAAGCTACTCAGTTACTTTCTAGACTTCCTGAATCGCTTCCAAATGCTCTCTGAAACATTCAAATCTTCTTGAAATCTTGAAAAAAAATTTGCTCAATCTTCCTCTATTTCTCTTTGATTCGCTCTTGAATGCAATGTGATGAAATGAGTTCATTTCACATGTATTTATATCCAAAAACTGTGTTCAGCTTACATGTGGTGCATTAAATGCTTTGCCAGCTACTACTTAGTTAACAATCAAATCACTTGATTAACTCAGTAGATACTTCAACTCGATAAACACTATCAATGCTCGTTTGATTGTGCAACTCAGTTGTCTCTAACACTTTCACCGACTATAAATTTCTTACTCAGTCCAGCTTAACCGACTATGCTCATTTCAAGTAAATAATATATAACACCCTAGTGCATCTTAATTCATGTTGATTTGATATTCATACAATAAATATAAGAAACTATTGTAAGTGTTAGAATGATTTTAGAATAACTGAGAGGGGGGTGAATCAGTTATCCTCAGGTCAAATGTACTAATTCAAATTTTAAACACTTCAACCAACTTAGATTTATTCAGCAATCCACTCGGTCTCTATAGAATATATCTAGTAACATAAACTTGCAATCCACTATGCAAAAGTAATCAACTTGCAGAATATAAAACATAACACATCAAATAAAATTCACACAAGTATGACACCAGGATTTAACATGGAAACCCAATTTGGGAAAACCCACCAATAACATGGTACCAAATTTTCACTCTTCTGAAGTGAGCTCTGTGAGGAGCCAACCCTTTTAAAGGTTACAATACACACTGCTAGGTGTGACCCTATTAAAAGATTTAATCACCCTGTTAGGAGTGGCCTGGTTAGAGGGCTTAAGAACATCCCATTAGAATGTCACCTTGATTAAAGGATTTACAAATGACTATTAGGTCAACCTTGATTAAAGGATTTTAACTGATACAATGGTTAGAAATTAATAATAGGTTATGATCTGAAACATACTACTCACTTTGTAAATATAGATCCACTGTGGCTCATATGTTGATTTACTGACTGGCATTTATTGTCATCTCCATCTCTGATCTTCTCATAAATCCCTTCAAGCAATCACCATAACTTTGTTCATCTCTTCGCAGCTCTTCTCATCATTCTGTATGCACCCTAAAATGGTCGCCTAGACTTTGGGCCCCATTTATTCAATTTGTCAATATCAATTTCTGAATCAATGATTTACAATATATTCAAATCAAATTCTTTGATCAAATCATAACCATTTCAATTATCTCAATTCTTCGTAAGGTTTGAATATTTCATTAATTTTATTTAATTAATTGAAATAAATAAATTCCTTTTAAATAAATAAATTAATGTTATTTAATTGAAATTAATATTTCTTAAATGAAATGATATTATTTAATTAAAATCCATTTTTAATTAAATGACTTTATTTTATTTAATTAATATTCATTTCTAAATTATATAATCTTATTTTATTTTATTAAAAGATATATTATTCTTTTCAATTAAATAAATAAAATATCTTCTCCAAAATATCTTGTGATGGAAAAGGAAACAAGTCAGTTAAAAATAAATAAAATTAAAAGAATTCCATTCTCCTACAAACTTTCTAAAATTGACTTTTGTTTCCTCTTTTCTATTTATCTCAATTGATCTTCAATTTGGATTCAAATCCACATTTTGCTATAAAATGAGCCCTCTCGCTCTCAGTTGGGGACCCCGAATTTTCATATCGTTATTATGCTGCAAGTTTTCATAGAGCTTTCAATTTCATTATTGCATGTTTGATTTATCTCATTGGTTTAGCTTAAATTTCATATAGATTAATCTCATATAGACTAATTTAGATTGCATATTGTAGATTACTCTTCATTTTAGTTTAATTGCAAAGCACTTTAGTTTAAATTGCATATAGTTTATTTCTTACAATCATATAGTCTAATTTCCATTTCAATAAATTAGTTTGTTTATTGCATTTGCAATCACTTAGAATAGTTTTCATTTTCATGCATGAACAAGATTCATGGAGATTATCATGCTTGCTTCTCCTCCTTGAATCTCTCATTCTACGGTGTACTTGCATGGGTTCAATCTGAGGGCCCCTCATAATAATTCATGCACTCCACAAATAGAGAGCTGTGAATTGATATTCAAGAGCTCATTATTGGGTATTCTTGAATGCAAAGATTCACAAAAGTGTGACCATTTTCAAATCACACATTTTGGCGCCCACCGTGGGGCAGAAAAAATTAATTTCTAGCCTCATTCTTGATTGGTTTTTCAGTTTTAGTGTTGGTTTCAGGCCTTGTACGGCCATGTATAGACTGGAAACCCTATAATATAGTAATGGATGGATATAATGATGAATCTTCTTTCTCATTCTTTTGGTTTGGTTCATTTTTATAAAGAAATGAATAAGTTATGATCATTTTGGTGAAAGTGGGTATTTGCAGATTTGAGATTCTCTAAATATAGTCAAATTGAAACATCTGGTATGGAAAAATTATGAAGAATAAGGATCTATAATAATATTCATTGGAAAGATACGTGAATTAGCTTTCATTTCCTTTTGGTTTGAGTCATTTTTATGCAGATTTGTGAAAGTTGCGGGCATTTGAGTGAAAACTGGTTTTTAACAATCTGCATTGGAGTTGCAGGCAATGATTTGCTCTTAGAAAATAATTTATGAGTAGGAAAAATAAATGGCTTACATATTTGGAAACTAGATTCATTAATAGTTTCTTTTAAATTGTTTTGGTTTCATTTAGATTCTTTTTGAGAAAGATATGTGATTCCCTAAGCAGGGTTTGGTGTTTTAAATCTGATTTATGACAGAAAAATTGCAGTCTGAAAAGGTTATTGGTTGAGGAACCAAATGGAATCATAAGACCTTGTAATTTTGAGAAATGGTAGTTCTTGATGTTGGCTAAAAATTTTATTCTTTCCAAAAATTTTAATATTATGATTTTATGGGTTAAATAAATCAATCTTTAAAGACTGTCTTGAAGACAGCAATGTTAAATCAAACTCCTAACAATTGATTTTCATATCTAACCATTTTAGGGTTTTTTTTTTCGGATGTGTGCTAAATGCTGGAGTGTAGATCTTTGGACCTAGGGTGAGTTCTTAAAATCTCTATAACACTTGGTTTGGGCATAAAATTAATCTCCCATGTGTTTGGCTTGAGTGTTACACGCTTTCATAGAACACATTTTTGATGCTCTTAATGGGAAATGAATGAACATAGATTTGCTTTTATACAAGTTTGTGTTTAAGTGAATGCTTGTGTTTAAACATTAAGTAATTCTTGGTTCCAATATCAAAAAAATCTCATTAAGTAATCTAGGGCATGGATTCATTCCTTGTTTACATGTAGAGTTAAATGCACCACTTTGTGGACTCACTTCATGTTTACTTGTTAAGTTAAATATTCCATGATTCAAACCCTCTTGCACTTATGAGTAGTATTCATTAGCAGTCTTAGATTACTTGTGATTGATCTAGATTTCTATCTTGGGTTATTGGACTCGCTCATTTGCTGGCCCCTCATTCCACCCCGTGGTTGCAAGGTTAGTGCCACATTAAAGGGGAGGGGTCTACATAGAAAGAAGCGTTAATTGTTCCACCAGGAAACCCTTTTGTGCTTTTTAGAACTCATTAGTTTTCTAGGTTGTGGACTCATTTCTAGCTTGTGTGAGGGGTTAATTTCTCCACCTTATGGACTCACCTCATATTTTCTCTAAGCGTTAAGTGTTCCACCTTTAGTGCTTTCCAATACTTTTGATAGTGAATTACTTACTTTTTAATTTTTAGAAGGCCTTCTTGGGGATTTCATCACCTCAAGGGATGACCTTAACTCCCATGTTCCGATGGAGTATAAATATCAAGAGGTGAATCCAAAGACACCTCTCTTGGGAATGAGTTATATTTCACTCTTGGCTAAGCCTCAAAGAACTTTATACCTTTGAGAAGTGAAGGAGGAGATTTGGGTTACTGTCTCCCCCTGGTTGTGTGATTTCAAATTCTTCTCATCTATGGATTTGTCCCTCATGTACCTTGCGTATATCGAGAACACCCTTTAGAAAAGCCATGTATATCCTTGTAGACAGCTTGCTAGGATGTTGTCTTCTACATGCCTGCTAAAACATTTTCAAGAACATACACAAGTAGAATCTTTAAGGAGTAGCATACTAAGTCACTTGATTGTTCATGTGCAAGGTTGCTTTGCCCCTTGTTCATTGTTTGAAGACAATTGCTTGCTTGAACTCCTTGATATCTATCTTATGTGCTTGATCAATGATAAAAATTTGTTGATGTACTAGATGTATGGTGTAAAAGTGACCACACTTCTATGAATCATTACATGAAAGGTTGCTCAAAAATGAGGCCTCACAAAGTGACTCATAGCTCTCTATGCATGGAGTTGCAAGGGACTATGATAAATTTTCTCTCAGCTAGAGCTACAAACTTGTGACCTTGCTAGTCAACCATACAATGAGAAATTCACAATGAAGACAAGGGCAAGAGTGCCAATATCTTCAATGGAATCAAAGTATTCAATGCAATGCAAATCTAAATGAGAATGCAAACTATTCTATGGAAATGAAAGTACAAATTAAGCTATTGAAAGGAAATACAAAGGATTACAACCTTCCTAATTGAGCTATGTGAAGTTATCTATTGCATAAAAGAAACTAAGCTATGAAATGAAGCTATGGATGCTATGATAATGCAAGAAATGAAGTCTAAACTATGAAGCAATGAGGAAATCCAAGAAAAGCTTGATGTAGCAATGATCTCCAAAAGCTCCAAATGCACCTAGAAAACTTGTAGCATAACAATAGTATGAAAGAGATGGATATGCAAATGAAGGAGAGAGCTCTCCTTTTATAAGAAATGCAAAGGAATGGACCATGGAGATTAAGAGGCAAAAGTCTCAATCAATGGTGGAGCTTGAAAGAGGAGCAATCCATGTGCACAAGTATCCTCCAATAGGAAAATAGGAGTTGACTTTATGTCCATATGAGACAAAAAGTGCTTTTCTCTTTTTAAAAAATAAGAATAATTTTTTATTTGTGCAACTTAGGATAAGAGGAAAAGGTGGGGCTTTTTATTTAAAAAGGAGAGGAAATATTCCTTTTAAGTAAATAAAAACTTAGGATAAATGGTTAGCCCATAGGATAAAATCCAATATATGATCAAAATTAAGACTTGATCAAGAAATTGATAATGTTGAAAATATTGATTATTGATCAAAATGATTCAGGGTTGATAAATCAAATAAATGGGGCCCAAAGTCTAGGCGACCATTTTTGGGTGCATACATTTGCCCCTCTTTAACTAATGTGTGATCGATTTGGGAACACATATAGTCAAAGAATGAAGTTGAAATGTGAGATCGATTTGGGATCATAAAACAACCCAGATGTGAGGTCGATTCGGGATCACACCCGGACAAACATAAACAAAGGCCTTTGAACATGAGGTCGATTCGGGATCACATTCAAAGTAAGAGATAAGAATCTCAAATTTGAGAAAAAGCTCACAAAAGATATCTGAATCAAGAAAATCAAGGAAATGAGGGATGAGAATCCCATAGGAACTGCCCCCTCAAAATCGAAATCGAAATCAGGTAGAGGAGAAGCAAAAAATTGATAAAGATTTAATCAAATCAGAATGAAATCATAATCAAATGTAAAGGTCAATAGGGTAACCAATAGGCAATGAAACATGCCCCAGTGATGAAGTAGAAGAATAGAAATAGAAGATTAGAAATAGCGCGAATGAAAGACTAGAAAATTTGAGAGACATGGAAGGAAGAAAGTCCATCGAAAACTGGATTACGCTTCAAAAAGTCAGTCAACTACTCAGAAGAAGTAGAAAATTTTGAAATGTGATTTTGACAATCAAGATGACCTCAGATTTCGATTTCGAGTCCAAAAATGGATCTAGGACGTCGAAATTAGCTAGGGGTGCAATTTTTGCGCAATTTTGAGGTGTTTTGAAAATTGGTCAAAAAGTCAAAATGCTATATAAGAGGTAAAAATGTCATTTTCAAAATTATTTGACTTTTAACTATTTGAGAATCTTAGAGCTCTAAGAGATAGCGATGGCTCAACCAGCAGGAGTTCCCATCCACAGACACCGATTTGAGTGCTTCCGGTTGCACAACCGGCCTCCACATTATGGTGCCCCGGTATGTATCCAAAAACTAACCGTTGTTTGAGTCCTCCATAGCATTTAATGCAAATTTAGCACATTTTGAAATTTTTTAAATTTTCAAATTTCTAGTTTTAGGTGAACTATCGCGTGATACTTTAGAAGTATCGCGCCCTTTGGAAAGAAACATCACGTGATACTTCGCGGGTCCCCAAAGTATCACGCACATATAGACACAGTATCACACGATAGCTGGTGAAATATCGCATGATACCGGGCAAAGTATCACACGGCCAAAGGTGTATCGCACTGATATAGAGAGAAGTATCGCACGATACTTCTTCGTAAAAATTAAAATTTAGATCATTTTGAGCAAAGTAAGACATGGGTCTAGACAATAGTTGTGCTTTTAGCGTCTTGTACTAATTTCATCATAGTATGCACTGACATATGGCTTGGTTGAATGGTTTGTAGGAGGTCCTTCCAGCATTGATCATTAGAGCGCCGAAGGTGGTGGGATTGAGATGTGTCCGGAACCTAGATGATCCAGGTGAGGATGACATCATAGAAATGGGATTCTAGTACCTACTGAGGTTCCCCTACATCAGAGCTGATCATGGGCTATTGACGGCTTTGGCAAAGCGATGGCATAGTGAGCACAACACATTTCACTTGCTGATAGGAGAGGCATCCATCACATTAGAGGATGTCTACAGGATCCTGCGGGTACCGTGCCATGGTGAGCCTGTAAGTAAAATCATGTTTTGAGATATAATTGTGTAAGTGTAAAGTTTTCATATGATAAAAACTAACATGATTTGTGTGTTGGCACAGGTGTATTATGATCAAGATGCCACTGAGGGGTGACGATTGATACAGGAGATGTTCCAGGATGTCACCATTTTGGATAGGCATGTCAGCTGGTAGAGGTTGATAGATGATTTTCGTAGAGACTTCCCGGTGCCATGCATTGTGGCATCATTCATTTCATAGATCCTAATGATTGACCGCAATCAGAAGGGATTTCCTCTCAGCTGGGGCAGGTTACTGGTGGACTTGGTAGGGAGACCGCAGCGTATGGCATGGGGTCCTACCATATTGGCAAAGATGTATCATGAGCTGCATGAGGTCATCTATAGGGATGGTCAGACATGGGCGTGCGGGGCCATCCTGGCATAGGTGTGGGCATGGGAGCACATCACTATGATGCACCCCAGAGTTCAGCCGAGAGAGAGGAGATACCCATATATATATAGATATGTAGGTTTCATATCACATGCCCGTACAGGGGATGTGACACATTATAGGTGGATCCTCAATGAGATGACCTCATTCACATGGAGGCCATACAAAGATGTTGAGGCATGGGGTGATGCAGAGGATGAGCTGAGCTACATGTTATGTACCCGACCACTGGTAGGCCGACACTCAAAGATTTTTGAGAGGTTTTGTGTCACTCAAGTATGGTGACAGTTTGGGAGGCAGCAGTGAGTCTCTACAGAGACCACTAAATATGTGAGGGCCAGAGATGAGGAGGGACATGGGTGGCTACCCATGTTAGACTATCAGCAGGTGATCAAGGAGACAGCTAGGATCGCAAGGGAGCCCTGGGAGTATCTCCTAGACATGGCTGATGCAGGAGCTGATGCAGCATATAGGGCAGAGTGACAGAGGGTACCATTCCCTCAATTTATTGTACCAGATGCAACACAGGTTGCCCCAGGAGGAGGAGACGGAGTAGATGATGGGGGCAGAGGAGGGGGCCAAGTCAGAGAGGTGGCAGAGGGATCTAGAGCTGGTGGCCGAAAATGGCCACAAGGTCAGGGCTTAGGGAGTGAGGAGGTACAGAGACCTTCTTAGGAGTAGGTATAGGGATAGGTGGATCCAGTTGTAGGGGATGATTGGAGAGCCCACATTCAGACTCTTGAGGCAGAGATTCAGCAGTTGAGAGTCACTATAGCAGTACGGGAGTAGCAGTTGGCAAATCTGAGATCAAAGAGAGATCAGCAGATGAGAGATCTCAGGGCAGAGATAGTACACCGTGAGACAGCCATATAGATGGCTACATTAGAGATCCGATGGGAGACAGCCAGAGCTGCATATTATCACAGACTCTATCTCTAGGTAGTGCCAAAGAGTCAGAGAGCACAGTCCTACTCTTAGAGGGTAGGGGCATCAGACATGGTGCTAGACAAGGCAGCAGCACCACCTCCACCACCACCACATGATGGGGAGAGTCAGACCTAGGGTCAGGGCTTAGGTTTAGATTTATGTCAGATGATGCTATTGAGACTTTTGATCCAGTTGGGATCTCATTTGTATGGTTTTATATCAGTGATGACATTGTACCATGACTTTTCTTTTATATATGAGATATGCTAGATGTTTGATGTATCATATTTGATTGTCTCACTTGGATGTGTATCAGTTTTCATATGTATTGTCTTGTCTTACTTCGCTCAGAATGTTTATGTATGTGCTTATGTATGTTATCTCTCATAGATGTATGTTTGATTCTCATATATATGATATAGGCTCATGTTTCTGAAAATGACATTTTGAGATAGATAGAATGATGATATGATTAACCCCTTTTTTATGACAAGAATAGGTTTGAGATGAAAAGACAAGGAGTGGAAGATGTGATCAAGAAGAAAGAAGGATGAGCATAGTCGACTGATAGGTCCATGTGAGATGAAAAGGAGAGCTCTCTCCATATGCAAAGTGCAAAACTAAACTAATCATGAACCTAAAATGCAAGCTACTATGAAAAGTGGTTGAATTGCAACGTCACAACACCTATAGACATCTAATTATCATCATCAAGCATTATTGGTAGCATCGTAAGATCATACAATACACACTAGTATGACTATGTGAATCTGAATATGATCTATATCAAATAGAATGTGGAAATCCCACCTAAGCACCAAAGACATGGAGGTCAAGATGACTAATGCAGTGAGATTACCTAAGTTTGATATGGTGAGATTATGCTTGTATCAAGACACATGAAAGTCAGGATAACTAGAAGCACGCACTCACAAAATAGTCAAGGATAATACCTTGTCAATCCATAGTGTCAAGTAAGACTAGCATAAATGCTCATGACAGTTAGGACCAACAAAATATACCCACAAGTAGATAAGAAATAAAACATGTTCTCATACCCTCAGTCTTCTAGCTATGCATCATTGAAAACTTCTAGGGAGAGACCACTCATCAAAGAAATCCTCATAGACAGCACACAAAGAAAAATAAAGTCAACATATCGCAAATGAATTGATTGTTTAAGTGTGTGTGTGTTGGTCATAGAGTCAGACTCTGGTTATCACATCTGCCAATGAGAAATATCGCATTACACTTGGACTATTGGGTAAGACATCTGATAAGTGTTAAGAAACACTCGACACAAGGGTAGTGTTGAAAAAAACTGTTTGGGGTGGTGTTGAAAAACACCTAATTATGAAATGCCCCAAGAGACAAATGCACCTAATGGACCTATGTGAATAGTTATGCCCCCTAGACAAAGGTAAAGACCAATTCTAGACTAAGCCAAATAAGGTCAAGGCATGATGGAGAAGGGTTCAGTGTCGAGGACGCATGCTAATAAATAGGAGTGCAAAGGCCTCAAGTAGCGCCTATTTCCAAGTTTTCACCACTTGGATTTTTATTGCAATTTTTCTCTTTTTTTCATTTTTTTGTATTTTTGCTACCAAGGTGCCTGTTTCCAAGTTTTCACCAAGGCACTTTTTCTATTTTTTTTTGAATTTTTTTGCATTTTTTTTATTTTTTTGTATTTTTTCAGGACTGTATATGCTTTTTAGGATTTTTTTAGCATCATATATGAATTGTTTTGGTATTTTTTCAAGATCATAAAATATGTACAAAGGATGCCCCCAGACAGAACAAGCATCAAGGATAGAACTTCTTGAGGTGCACAATGTTGATGGGCTCAGGGAGCTAGTCTCCATCTTCATCCGACAGTAAATATGCACTTGTACCAAAAGCCACTGTGATAATGTATGGTCCAAGCCAATTGGGTTCGAACTTGCCCTTTTGTTCTCTATTCTATTGATTCTTAGGGTTCTCTCTCAAAACAAGATCACCTATCTGAAATTCCCTAGGGTGAACCTTCTTGTTGAATGCTTTGGACATACGCTTTTGGTATACTCTCATGTGATCAAAAGAAGCCTTAGGCTTCTCATTTAGAAGTTCTAGTTCTTGTAACCTCATGGCACGGTAATCCTCATCTGTAATTAAACCTTTGAGTGAGACTCTAAGTGAAGGTATCTCTACTTCTAAAGGCAACACCGCTTTAGCACCATAGGTAAGAGCAAAAGGAGTAGCTCCTGTAGGTGTACGAATGCTAGTTCTATAAGCCCATAGTGCCGGATTGATTTGTAAGTGCCAATCCCTACCATTCTTGTGTATTGTTCTATGAAAGATTTTAAGAATGGTTTTATTAGAGGCTTCTACCTATCCATTTCCCTATGGAAAATAGATGGAGGGCCAATGTTGTTTGATTTTAAACTTTTTGCATAAATGCTTTAGGTCCTTATTCTTGAATTGACCTCCATTATCAGTAATAATCTCAGAAGGCACTCCAAACCGGCAAATGATATGATTCAAGATAAATAGTGAAACTATTTTGCCTGAGGCAACAGAAAGAGGGACTGCCTCTACCCATTTCATGAAATAATCAGTAGCTGTGATGATAAACTTATGTCCACCTAATGAGTTGGGGTGAATTTTCCCAACAAGGTCAAAGGCCCAGTGCTGAAATGGCCAATGAGAAATGGAAGGAATTAGCTCCCTACCTGGTGCATGAATCAGGTTTCCATGTTTTTGACATTTCTCATAGGATTTAGAGAAAACTACTGCATCTGTCTGCATTGTGGGCCAGTAATACCCCGCCCTAAGCAACCTTCAGACCATGGCAAGACCATTAGAATGTCCACCACAAATGCCCTCGTGGATGTCTGCTAACGCTTGGTTGGATTCCTCCTTTTCCAAGCACCTAAGAAGTGTCCCATCTAAACCCCTCTTATATAAATCACCAGAGATAAGGGTGTGGTGAGAGGTGTTACGAATGAGGTTTCGGCGTTCAGAATGGTTGAATGTTTCAGGGATGATGCCATCGCGTAGATATGAATAGATAGCACCATAGCAGGAAGACTCATGTGTGACAAGGGTACAAATGACATTGCTTTCAGATGAGTCAAATATGGGATGGTGTAGCTCTTCCACCAAGAATTTGAATCTTGATTCATGTTGTTCCAACTAAAGAAGTGAAGCTAATGTGGCCATAGCATCTGCAGCTTTGTTCTCTGTCCTAGGGATCTGTTGAAATGTCACAAATGTAAAGTAACGTCTCAATGATTCAACCATCTTTTTGTAAGGTACCAATTTATCATCCTTGGTTTGATACTCCTCATTGACTTGGTTGATAATTAACTGTGAATCCCCAAAGACATGTAATTCTATTATGTTCCATTCTATAGCCATTTTCAATCCATTGGTCAAAGCTTCATATTCGGCAATATTATTTGTACATGGGAATAAAAGTTTGTAAGACATTGGAATGTTGTACCCATGTGGAGAGACAAATAATACTCCAGCACCTGATCCATTTTGCATGTGGGAACCATCAAAGAACATCTTCCGAGTGCGGGTAGTCATATACAGTATGTGTTCATCTAGGAATTCTACCTGAATAGGCATACTATCCTTAACTGGGAAGTTAGCTAATTGGTCAGCAATAGCTTGCCCTTTTATGGCCTTTCTTTCAATGTACTCTATATCAAATTTAGATAAAACCATCATCCACTTGGCAAGCCTACCCATGAGGGCAGCCTTACTAAGCAAGTACTTAAGAGGATCAATTTTTGCAACCAAATGTATAGTATGAGCAAGCATATAGTGTCGCAACTTTTGGGAAGCAAACACTACTGCTAGACAAGACTTTTCAATGCTATTAAAATTGATCTCATAAGATACTAGAGTACGACTAATGTAGTAAATGGCCCTTTCTTTCCCAGTATCATCTAATTGAGCCAACAATGCCCCCAAGGAAGACTCTATTGCTAAGATGTATAAAATCAATGGTTTCCCAAGAATAGGTGGCATCAAAATTGGAGGATTAGCCAAGTATTGTTTAATTTGATCTAGGCTCTTTTGGCATTCCTCATTCCACATGTAAGAAGCACCCTTATGCAATGTCTTATTAAAAGGTTGTGCTCTATCTGTAAGCTAAGAAATAAACCTCCTGATCGACTAAAGACGTCCCTGAAGACTTCTCATTTGACTGATATTTCTTGGAGGTGGCATATCTAATATAGCTTGGACCTTTTCAGGATCAACCTCTATTCCTTTTGCTGAAATTATGAATCCTAGGAGTTTACCTAAGGCAACTCCAAATGCACACTTTTTTGGATTCAATCTAAGCTAAAATTGTGCCATGCGATCTAGAATTACTTCCAGATTATCGAGGTGTGTGTCCCATTTTCTATATTTAGCCAAGGTATCATCCACATAATCTTCCATGTTCTTATGCATCATATCATGAAAAATTGTGGTCATAGCTCGCTGGTATGTTGCTCCTGCATTCTTTAGGCCAAATGGCATGACATTCCAACAATAGGTTCCCCATGCACATGTGAAAGCTATTTTCTCTTGATCTTCAGGAGCTATTTTTATTTGGTTATATCTGGAAAAGCCATCCATTAAAGAGTATATCTCATAGCCTACGGTCATATCCACTATCATGTCTATGTTAGGGAGTGGAAAGTCATCCTTTGGGCACGCTTTGTTAAGGTCTCTAAAGTCTGTGCATACATGAATGGATCCATCATGCTTTGAAATTGGAATGATGTTTGAGATCCACTCGACATAATCGATAGCTCTAATAAATCCTGCACTAAGGAGTTTTTCTAATTCAGCCTTAACAAGGAGAGCTATGTGAGGATGCATTTTCCTCAACTTTTGTTTAACCGGTTTTATTCCTGAAGCTATAGATAGATGATGCATAATAAGATTAGTGTCAAGTCCTGGCATATCTGAATATGTCCAAGCAAAGTTGATTTTCTTCTTTTGCAAAAACTTTGTATATGCTTCTTTTTCTTCAGCTGATAGAGACTGAGCTAGGTGCACTATTTGGGGAGCCTCCTTTGTAGTCACATTCACTGGTTGCATAGGCTCAATGAGAACTAATGACCTATCTTGGAAGTAACTTGGAAATTTATTAATTACCCCATCCTTAGGTGCCTCAAAGAGGTTTTCACCCTCGGATACATCTTTTCTTTTTACTATTTTTGGTTCTGACACCGCCACAAAGTGGTTTTCGCCATCAGACCTATTTTTATTTTTTTCTTTTTCTTTTATTTTTAGACTGAGGTACTTAATATCAGGCTCTATCATACTTTTTGTTGGTTCACTGGTGGAACAGACTACAGGTTCGAGAGCATTCAGATAGTAGGCAATTTCATAGTCATTCTGAAAAGTGAGGAGTTTAGGCTCTTGATGTCACTGAGACCAGTCAATTAGGTCGTAGTGAACAAGGGGTAAGTCAATGACTGGTTCAACATTGTTTATGTGGAAGGTGTTATCTCTAGTGACCATACAATCGGGATTCATCAAGTCCCCTCCTAAGATACCCGAGTCAGGATTTGTCCTACCAAACAAAGTGTCGTCCATTAAGGCAATTCGAGGAGTACAATCCTCTAGTCCTACACTAAGCTCATTGGTCACATCGGGTTGAATACTATAAGTATGGACAACATCCATGTCCAAATCAACTATTGCATCTAAAAGTGAGTCCCATTCGAACTCATGTGAGTCTATTTTTGAATCATTATTTGGTCCTTGTGATGTAGAAGCCTCAAGATTGGGAAGAGTTTCCCCTTTTCTAACACTAGCATTGTTACTATCTGTCGCAGCTAGGATAGCAACACTTTCCATTGTCAATCTAGTATTCATACTATTAGTTTTCAAATCTTTTGAATCTCCCCAAAGGAGATTTGTTGAAGGCACCCAATCATTAGACATGTCTTATTGATTGGAAAGATTAGGTGTGTAGTCTGAGTCATTGTCACTGTTTGTCGCAACTGAGATAGGGACACTTTTTTGTTTCTTATTTTCAAAACCTAAGCCAACTGTTAACTTATTCCTTCATCTAAAAAGGGCATGGTTAAGAGGTTCAGCCTTAGCATCCAACCTATGACTAAGGGGACCATGTCCTGGATAACCCATATTATTGACCAATGTATACCCTCTCCCATAAGCTCTAGGGGAAGGTGCAAAATTCTCATTATGTAGGTATTTCTCTTCGCGGTAAATCCAGTCCCTAATGGAAACCTCTTATTTTTCTTCTTGAATCGGAACTGAGGATTCCACAAACTTATCGAACAATTTCATGGCCGAAGATGAGGGCTTCATTTCTTGAGAAGGTTTGCCATAAGACCTAGGGGAAATTTGCAATTTTGTGAATGAATCCAATTTGTAATCCCCCATACCAAGATCTATGGTCTTGAATTTATTCTTGCATTGTTCAAATGTAGTATCAAAAGTGTTAGCCTCCCTATTCAAAGGAATGTGAGACCCTGCTGAAATTGTGTTGACTGACAGTGTGTTGTCCCCAAGTATGCAGACTTCTATTCCATTGTAGAGGAACTTTACACACTGATGATAAGTAGACGGGACCGCTTGCATCTCATGTGTCCATGGTCTACCTAACAAAATATTGTAAGCCAAAGGACTGGCATCAACAATCTGAAACAAAATATCTTTCTCTACAGGACCAATTCGGATAGGAAGAATAGCCAATCCTTTAGAACTACGTTCTGCTTCATCATAAGCCTTGATAGTTATCTTCTTCCTTGTATCAATGACTTATTCTAAATAACCCAAGGCCTTCAATAATCTCAAAGAACAAATATTAAGCCCAGCACCCCCATCTATCAACATGCGCCTGACACGGGTCTTGTGGATCATAACCTCTATATGAAGGGCCAAATTGTGTGGGTGGCTTAATGACTTGTCATCTTGTTCTGAGAATGTAAGGTAGTGAGGGCTAGCCAAGTGGTTGACCATATTCTAGAATTGATCTACATCTATATCATTAGGGACATTAGCCACTCGCAAGGCATCTTCAAGGACACGCTTATGCTTAGGGGACAATTCCAAAAGCTCAAAGATTGAAATCTGTGCTGGTGTACATTGTAATTGGTCAACAAGATTATAATTCAACTTAGGACCAACAATAGATTTTGAAAGAACACCCTTTGACACTAGCTGCTTAGACTTACTAGAGTTAGGACCTCTAATAATAATGGGAGCTTGAGACTGGCTTCTAGTGACAGCATTGAGGGGTTGAGACATCCTTTGTGAGTGAGGACCTCTTAGGACCACAACAGATCCTTCATCAAGTATAGGATTTGAATCCACATCATATCCATAAGGGTCTTTCCCTCTCATCATATTGACATTATCATCAACAATTTCAAGCATATTAATAACATTTTCAGCATTTGTGTAGGTGTAGTTGATAGTAGCCTTGCCATTCTTGTTGCTAGAATTCTCTCCTTTCTCATATTTGGGCAAGGGTTCTTTAAAAGCTTTATGATCCGCATTAGTGGTTAAACCATCAACTTGTAATCATCCACTTTCAATGAGATCTTGGACAAGATGTTTAAGTTTAAAATAATTTTCTATATTATGTCCAATTCCATTGTGAAAGACACAAAAGGCCTTCTCATCCCACCAATGAGGCTTAGGATCTGGTATGCGGTGCTTTGCAGGATCTTGGGGGTGTGCCAAATTATGAGAAATTAACATCTTAAAAATGTCTTCATAGGAGTCCCCAAGTTTGGTAAATTGCCTCTTTTCTATTTTAGGTCTCGCTTGATACTTGGGTTTATTCTGTTGTTGTGCTAAAGATGCTTGTAGCTTCATGGCTTGGACTGCATTGGAGAGATTAAGAACTCCTTCATTCTTAGGTTGAGATGAGTCAACAACTCTGTCATTGACCACTTGCTTATTCTTTTTTCAATAAGGGTTCTTTTTGTCCTTATTACCATTATTGTTGTTGTTTTGGCCATTGTTGTTATTAGTTGGTTTAGCCAAAATTCCTTGTTCTTTTAGGACATCCTCTATGCGACATGCCACTTCTACCATGGTATCAAAAGAATTAAATGGGATCTTCTTGACCTCATACCTTAGCTCTGGTATTAAATTACTCATAATGATGTCTATTCTTTCTTCCTCAAGAATTTTCCTAGGATACTTTGAGCATAATCGTCTCCATCTTTGTAAGAAGGTGACAAAAGGTTCTCCTTGATTTTGTTTGAGTTTGCACAAATCAAGCATTGTCACTGACCTAGATAGATTGTAAGCAAAATGTTGGACAAATCTTTGGACAAGTTCTTTAAAAGTCTTCACTGGAGGAGTAAGGTTGGTGAACCACTCCATAGCTTGACCTTTTAGACTCCTGGGGAATAATCTCATTAAATAGGAGTCTTCATGATGAAAAGCAAAGCTCATTATATAAAATTGTCTAACATGGTCATGAGGATCACCAATGCCATCATATTTGTCATAAGTTGGGAACTCAACCTTCTTAGGAAATTCAATCATCACCACACTTTTGTCTATAGGGTTGGGACATATGGAGTCCAAATTAAATGCACTCTTGGGAGCCCTCATCCTTTCTATATCCTTTTGCATTTGCATGATCACCTCATTGGTTGAAGGATTATGTTTCTTAATCTTTTGGTGGACATCAAAATTATATGGGACCTTAGCACCTTTGTTGATGAGACTTTCTAGGAATTGGTCCTTGTTTTGTTCCACATATCATTCCACATATGCTTGAAAAGCTAGTTCTTGTTGCATAGTCATAAAATCCATTTTATCAAAGTTGGCATAACTTCCTTCATGTTGTGAACCATGATGTACTCATTAGGAGGGTTGTTTTGAAAGTCTATGAGGTGACCGTCTCCTATGGTAATCATATCTTGAAGTCCTTCTTCCTCTAGGACTTGGGGACCTTGAGGGCATCCTTGACCTTCTTCTAGGACTTGGTGAAGGGGTAGATGGGGGTGAGTTGGTCCCATTATTGGTACCCCTCCCATTAAATTGATTTTGGAGTTGTTGTGCATAGAGCCTATCTTCTTCTTCTTGGGTGACTCTTTTTCTTATGTCAAATAATGCACGTTCCTCTTCCTCGAGTTGTCTAAATTTTTCCTTTTTGGTGGCTTGTTCATCTAGATAGGCTTGCTTCTCCCTTTCAATGCTTTTCAATCTCGTATTTGCATATCAAGAGGTATCTTTAAGTGGAGAAGATTGTCTTGACTGCCTTATTGCATTGGCTGCATTGATGTGATGGTCACTAGATTCATTGTTCTGGTCCTCATGTTGTGACCCTGAATCTAAGTGAGTTGTCCTATAATGTCTCTCAGCTCATTGATGAGCATCAAAATACCTTGTGTTGTTGGGGGGTGACCCGGGTGGACTAGCATGAGAAGAACCACCATACATTCTAGTACTCCCATGTCATTGGAAAATATCCTCAAGAGTTTGATTCATGGCTTCTCTTTGTTGTTGAGTGAAAGTGTAACTCATGTCCATACTTGATGAAAGTGGTGCTAAAGAGGTGCTCACTTCACTAGGATTACCTTTTGGATTAAAACAAACCTCAGATTTACTCTTAGGAGATTGATCGAACAGAGGTTCTTTCACCTTGTGTTGTTGATGAGTCTTAACTGATGGTAACTAGCTAAAGGCAACAGGGGGTCACTTCCCTTGATTGACTTGGTACCTCATTGTAACTGACATGAAAGAAAGAGATTCTTGATGATGGGTCAATCTCTCAAAGTGTCAATTCCAACCTACGATAATTGAGATTCTCTATTGTCCAAAGAGAAGATGAAAAGATAGAAAAATAAAAGGCATCACCAACACTATCAAATAGGTGCTTCAAATCAAAGGGTGAATACCCTTGCATTTTTTAATCAGGAGGTTGGACTTAGCCAAAATTCAAATTGAAATTGAGATATATGAAAAATTTGGACAATAGTAGGATCAGAATTCTCCAGGGGTGTAATCAACAATCTTAAAGATAAACTTTTCACTAATAATAGCTTTCTAACTTGGCAAATTATTTTCAAGGTAACCTTATAAATCAATTGAAATGATCCCTAAAAGGCTAAAATCAAAAATTTGTAGTCAAAACAGGTCTCTAATAGTGAGGTCAGATAACCTACTCAAAGGTCAAGTCATACTACAAGCAAATCAATGACTGAAACTAAGAATACTACTGAAAATATCCAGGTGACAGACTCTAGGCAAATCAGGCGATATACCTAAGACCAGGTGATACTTCACGCAATTCCAGGTGATAGACCTCAAAATTGATAGGCGATAGACCTCATCACTGTTAGGCGATACAGTTCCAGGTGAACTATCGCGCGATATTTCTCTCTTAAGCAGGCGATGCTGATGCAATTTTTGACCAATTTGTGCAAAATTTCAAGTTTTTAAAGTCTGATTTCAAATTTTTTGAATGTTAGGGTGAAAATGTCTGATTTTAATCATAAATTTAATAGCATTTGGATAGGTCTGCAAATAGTAGAGGATCAAACATATCTTCAAACACTTGAAACAAGGGCAAAAGCAACCTTGCCAAGACAAACACTTGTGATATCAAAAATAAAATTGCACCCTATGAATGCTACCGATTGTTTGTATGTTGAGAACATTTACACTGGTTTAGCATATTTGAGAACACTTCAAGCAATATCTACCTACAAGACAAGGCTCATTACTCATCAACTTAGCCCACAGCTTGATGCCCCCTTGCCTCACACCAAGTGGTTGCCCACAAGAGATATTGGCTTTGTCATGGAAGTGTCAAACAACACAACCAAAGGGGCACATATGGTGAGTATCTTGAGGTGATCCAGGTTAGTCCACTTGGATCAATCCTTGCACTAAGAAGATAAGCGGCTAAAATAGGTGGCCTCTAATCCTATGGTTCTTAGTAAGGGCTTCCATTCATAACATCCCTCTTGCTCCTCATAGAAGACTCAGACCTCGCGGCCTCAAGAGTACCTTAAGCATTCTTGCTCAATGTTTTCCCCATGGTCGCAATCCCATGAGCTACTCACATCAAGCGAAGACAAGTGTTATGTCTACCAAGGTTTTGTGTTCTCGATAGCCTTGAGATTATAGTGAGTTGAAATAGCTAGCAAAAGGCTTGTCCCCACTTGGGTCGTTCCTCTTGATTGCTCAAGAGTAGGCCCACTAAAGGATCCTAAATTAAAACAAAGAATGGATGATTTTTGAGGTTCAAGGTTTTTGGTTCACCACAAGGGTGAAGAGCATACTCCCCTATCTCAAAAACTTCTCCCAAACACACCAAGCAAATATTCAATTACCCCCTTGCTTCCAAAATATTAAGATGGGTCAAGATTTTCTAGTTCACCTAAAGGTGAAGTGCATACTTCTCCTACCACCTCAAAGTCTCTTCCACAAGGTATTAAGATTCCTAAAACAATTAGTAGATGCCACACTTGAAAGGAAATAAATCACAAATACTTGAAATTTTTTTTTTTCTTTTTTGCTTTTGATTATGCTTTGGGCAGCCCTGTAAAAACCATTAGTAGCCCTTAAGTATGAAATTTATGGCAATCTCCTTCAAGAAAAGCTCTTACAACCACAACTTGTTAGACAACTAGGGTTAGGAAAACCAAAATCTAAATGAAAGCAATGCAAAAACCTGATCAATTTAGATTAAGAAATGCAAATTAAACCTATCTAAATGCAGTAAAGTAAACCAGCAAACAAAATGTGATCAAATTCAGATAACAGAACTCAGATTGCAACTCTCTGCCAGATTAGGTGATATACTTCAGACTTCACCAGAATCGCGCGACACAGTTTCCTGTACCCGGGTGATATACTTCAGTCTGGGTGATACACTTCAGAACATGCGGGTGATACTTCACGCAATGCCAGGTGATAGACCTTAGTACTGGTGGGTGATTCTTCCTTTGTGTGAAGTGTCACACCAGTATTATAAGGTCTATCGTGTGGTATACCTAAGAAGTGTTGCATGATATTCTGAGACAGAAAAATAGAGAACGCAGAATATCTAAAAATTAATCTAAAAAATGATGAAAATGCAAAAAATTAAAGGACAAATTCTATCTACTCTGCCCCACGATGGGCGCCAAAAATATATGGTGTAAAAGTGACCACACTTCTATGAATCATTACATGAAAGGTTTCTCAACAATGAGGCCTCACAAAGCAACTCATAGCTCTCTATGCATGGAGTTGCAAGGGACTATGATAAATTTGCTCTCAGCTAGAGCTACAAACTTGTGACCTTGCTAGTCAACCATACAATGAGAGATTCACAATGAAGACAAGGGAAAGAGTGCCAATATCTTCAATGGAATCAAATTATGCAATGCAAATCTAAATGAGAATGAAAACTATTATATGGAAATGAAAGTACAAATTAAGCTATTGAAAGGAAATACAAAGGATTACAACCTTCCTAATTAAGCTATGTGAAGTTATCTATTGCATAAAAGAAACTAAGCTATGAAATGAAGCTATGGATGCTATGATAATGTAAGAAATGAAGTCTAAACTATGAAGCAATGAGGAAATACAAGAAAAGCTTGATGTAGCAATGATCTCCAAAAGCTCCAAATGCACCTAGAAAACTTGTAGCATAACAATAGTATGAAAGAAATGGATATGAAAATGAAGGAGAGAGCTCTCCTTTTATAAGAAATGCAAAGGAATGGACCATGGAGATTAAGAGGCAAAAGTCTCAATCAACGGTGGAGCTTGAAAGAGGAGCAATCCATGTGCACAAGTATCCTCCAATAGGAAAATAGGAGTTGACTTTATGTCCGTATGAGACAAAAAGTGCTTTTCTCTTTTTATAAAATAAGAATAATTTTTTATTTGTGCAACTTAGGATAAGAAGAAAAGGTGGGGCTTTTTATTTAAAAAGGAGAGGAAATATTCCTTTTAAGTAAATAAAAACTTAGGATAAATGGTTAGCCCATAGGATAAAATCCAATATATGATCGAAATTAAGACTTGATCAAGAAATTGATAATGTTGAAAATATTGATTATTGATCAAAATGATTCAGGGTTGATAAATCAAATAAATGGGGCCCAAAGTCTAGGTGACCATTTTTGGGTGCATACACTTGATCTTTTAAAACGAACACAAAAACTAAGTTCCTGAGTTGAAGCACCAACCTTTTTACAGCTTGCTTGATTTTCTATCCTATCATTAGAGACCTATCTTTGTCCTCTAGGGATAGCATCATTTGGTTTACACAGTCACCTTGGAAATAATTGTCAAGTTAAAAGACTATTCTTGGTGAGAGTTTATCTCTAGAATTGTTAGCCACATTCTTGGAGAATTTTAGTACTTTTTTTGTCCAAACCATTTCCATCAAATTCAATTTCAATTATATTTTGGCCTAGTCCAATCTCCTCATTCAAAAGTGCAAGGGTAGTCACCCTTTGATTTGAGGCACCTCTTTGACAATGTTGGTAACGCCTTTTGCAATTTCTATCTTACCATCTCCCTTTGGACATTACAGAACTTTGATTATCCTAGTTTGGTGTTGACATTTTGTGAGGCCATCTTATCACCAAGCATCTTCAATTCTTATTCTTCCTTGGTCAGTCTAGGTTAGATCCTAGGTGCTGTCATGTTGCTCAACATCCAAAAAAATGTTAATGGTATCAATTACACAAGATGACTCTTGGTCTTCTTCTTTCTTTTTCCCTTCCCATGTTTTTCTTCTAAAGTCTTCTCTTCACATGGGATATTTTTCTCATCTTCCTAAATCTTTTCCTCTTACTATCTAGTCTATTTTCTTCTATTTCATCTTTTATGTCGCTTCCATGCTTGATTCTTCTTCTTCCAGAACCATGAATTACAAATATCTTGCTATGGAACCTCTTTTAAAAATGGATGATCTTGAACTCATTATTGAATTCGAAGATTTTTGTTCCTCTAATAGTTCTTCTAGATATGGCAAAGGTGATAAACTTAAGATAAAAATAGAAAAAAGATTGAAGGAATCACCTGCCTTTGCTAGTATCATATGCATGATCCTATCACAGCCTCCTTCTAAAAGTCTTTCATCTTCTCAATCTTCCAATTCATACCATAATTCTTCTAAACATTCTTCATATTCTAAGTCTTCTCATCATTCTTCATCTCCCAAATCTTATCATGACTATTCTAAACATTATTCAAATTCCTCATTATCTAAGTCTTCTTCTTCCACTAGGTCTTCACCTTCCTCTTCTTCATGATCTCATTCCTCTTCTACTTCTCCTAAGAGTCTTACTTCTCTTCATGAGACATACCATAATGAGCAACAGGATAATACTTGTGATACCTCTTCCATGAAGAGTGTCACACCCACATATGATGACTATGATGACTATTATGATGGCTATGATGACGAACCCTATAGTCACACCTATGATGCTTCTATTCATAAGAGTCCTCCTATCCGTGTGCTTGTGCTTATTGGAAATGGGTCATCCCATTGGATAGATCGGGATGGTGATCCATATGACTCTGATTTTGAGAGAAATTATGATATTTGTTGTGACCAATACAATACATCTACTTCTATTGAGGAAGAGAAATTTTTCCATGCTGATTATAAACGTAGATACTATGAGCACGTCTCCTCTAAAAATTCTCCTACTGAAAATAAAGATTTTACTCTCAAGAAAGATCATGTTAATGCTATACCTTTATCTTGTGATGGTTCCATTCCATCCCCTACTTCTTCCAATACCCCTACATCTCCTAAAGTCACCAAGTCTTCCAAATCTTTCACAAATCCTACATCCGACATAAATTCTAATGCTTTCCATGCAGTTCCCTATAGTTATCCTCAAGGGCCACCTCTTAAAGATACTCAAGCTAACCTTCACTTGGCTGCAAATACTTCCGATAATGCTAAATCTAAAGAGCCTAAGCCTTTATGTGCTATAATGCCTACTTCAGCTATTCCTTCACCATCTCTGCCAAAGTCTTCCATACAACTCCAACCTGCTTCCTTGTCCTTAGAAGTGGCTTCATGTCAAGAGGACTCTAAAACTGATACAGAAAAGAATATAAAGAAATCAAGATCAAGAACCCTCCATGTCATCCACTCCTTTTCATGATGTTCTCTATCTGGGTCATGGTTCTTTTGATCCTTTACACCCTTCCTCATTTATTCCATTATGTCTTAAGTCTTCTTTGAAGCAAGATCAAGCTACTACCCACACCGTTGAGCTTATTGATAATAAAAATAACCTTACCATGCTTGCACTTTCCAAAGATGATACTTCCATTAAGGTTATTAAAAATGGTGTTGTTACTTCCGATGTTAAGCCTATTCAAGAGACAAATTCTGCACTTGTGCTATCCAAAGATCCTTGTCAAGATCAAAGTCTTCCATCTTCTTGGTCTACCATTCCATGTTCACTTCCGCTTTCTACTCTTCCTAAGTCTTTGCAAGCTTTGAATGATCCTATCAAAGAAAATGCTCTTATTCAAGATGTCCAGGATCCTATTGAAAATTCTAATGCTCACTCTGAAGATGTTGATATCCTTGGTTGTCATATAGATGCTGATGAACTTATTGATTATCCTTTTGCATCTTCCACTTCCATCCTTGGACCTCTTCCACCACTACTAAGGACTTCACGTCTTCCTTCCATATTGGGTCCTTATGTCCCTTCATTTTCCCCTCCTAACTCTCCTAATTCATCATCTATCTTGGGTCCTTATGTCCCTCCATATCCTATCTTTCCTCAAGATCAACATAGATGCATACCTTTGAATCCTTTTCATCCATCCACCCATCTACATCACTCATATTATCCTTCTTCTTCCACATGTCCCAAGTCTTTTGGAAGTAACTTGAATGTTCAATATAAGAAAAAGAAACAATACAAGAATCCATCAAAGAAAGAAGATCACCATGTCTCCTCTAATCGACATGGGGCCATAAAGTCAAAAGAGATATCTAAGAAGAAAACTACAAGACAAGTATGGGTTCCAAAATCCATCATTCAAGATATTCTCTTTAAGTCATCAAAAGGAAATAAAAATCCTAAGGCTATATGGATTCCAAAGTCTCTCATAAGAGAGTCTCATGTTGAACAAAAAGTGAAGTTGACATTCAAGCTTTCCAAGACTTCCACCTCATATTCTTCCAAAAACATTCGTCCATTCCATGCACCTCAACCACAACCTCTACTAAACATTCACCATATTCCTTCACGTATTCCTTCATTCAAGTTTCCTCTATCCTCTTGCCACCCTCCAAGGTGTGCATCAATTTTGATCTTGCCTTCCTTTCCATCTACTCTTTCACAATCCTTCCATTCATTATTCTCTTGCCTTCTATCATTTTTTCTCATTTGCATATTCCTCCTATCTTCCAACTCCACTCGCTTTACATAAAAATGTATCCTCCATTTTTCTCTTCCATCTTCCTTTCCCTATCAGCATCTTTGAGCATATAATTTTGAATCCTTGGCATATCATGGTTTATCCTTTCAAGGAGCATTATCTAAAAGCTTACCTTCTTCCAAAAATTATAAAATTCAAAAAAAAAAAAAAAAGAGAAAAAATTGAAAAAATTGAAAATGTGCCTTGGTGAAAACCTGGAAACAGGCACTTTGGTAGCAAAAGTAAAGATAAATAAATTCATCCTATGGTGAAAACTGTAATACCCCAAAAATGGGCTATAAGTTCATTAATCTCCTACATCTTCAATTCGAACGAAATCGACATCAAAGTCCTAACCTAAGGCACATCTAAACATCATCGAATCATAATTGATTATCTTAAATTTTGCATCGGGGAATATTCTTAGTAATATTCCTAATTATCTTAATTATCTTTAATTTAATGATTATTTGGCGATAAATCACATTTATCCTAAAAATTTGATTAATTGAATATTTTCATATTTAATTAATTAGATTTAATATTTGCCACTTAATTATGTAATTAAATTTAATTCTATCTATTATTAATTGTATTATTTAATTTTGACAATAAATCAAAATTCCTATCTTTAATTGATTAAATTCTTATTTAATTAATTAAAGCATGTTGTCATTATTTAATAATATAATTTTTAATAAAAGTTTGAATAAATAGTTAATTAACCCATAAATTAATTATTTATTTTCAAAAATCAGTTGAGTTGAGGATAAATCACTTTATTTATTTATTTAATTCTTAATTATTATGCATATTCAAAAGAAACAGTTAAACTCCAAATCAGAAAATCAATGCAAGTTATTGACTTTTTGGAACTCAACATCCTTTTGGAGTTCAAAAAGATGATCTAAACTCTAATTTGAGTTAAAAAGCTATTTTTGCATGATTTTGAGAATTAACTATCTTTTATGATCAGATAACTCAAAAATCAAGATGAGTTAATTTGAGTGATTTATGGCTTTTATCCATGCACCTCCCAAGCCCTGGATTTCTATAAATTAAAGGCTTCAGCTCTTCACAAATCATCTCATATTTTGCACAATCACGCTGGAGAATTGGAATTGAAGAATCAAAGCTCTTGCGAATCGACATCTTTGTGAGATCAATCTTTTTTTTTTTTGCATTCATTTAGATTCATATTTCATATCATTTCTAGATTAGCATAGCATATCAGTTTTCAATAGCATAGATTCATATCAAGTTTTTATCATTCTTATTGCATAGAAAAATCCAAAAAAATAGAATAATTGCATTCAATCTCATATCTAGATCAATTGCATTCAAATCCTTCATTTAGGTGTCGTCTAGGTCACTGATCTCGATAATAATCTGAGAACATTAATCTCGCACTTACTAGAAGGCAGTAAATCGCTTGGTTAGATTAGATTTCAATTTTGCACGATTTTGATTATAGCTAACCTCTAATGTTTTACTGAGTGTTGTGTCTACAGATCAGGTACAATTTTCACACACACATTTCTGGCGCCCACCGTAGGGCAACCCACCTTTGCATGCTGGTTTTGATTATTTTGGGAGCTAAAAACCCTAAAGTTTCAAAGATTTAATTTTATCTCCCAAACGGCCTAGAATTTGGGTCTGAAATTTTTTTTGCAGGTTGGTGACATGTCATGGAAGCTACAGTAAAAACTTTAGAATTTTCTAAGATGTTTTTAATTTTTAATAATTTTTTCTTGAAATTATGGAAAAAATTAATATCTGACGCAAATCAGCATATTTTTTTAAAAAATTTATATTTTTGGAAATCTCTTTAAATTATACAGGGGGTCCATTCTTTTTGTTTTAAATTTGGACATGATATCATAGCTCAAATAGTCAATTTATAAAAACTGGTCTGTTTTGATAAAATGGGTCTCTAGGACACAAATGAAGAGATTTTTCTAAAATTTTTGCATTTTTGGAAAGCTCTCTATTTTTTAGCAAGGGTCTCTATTATTAATTTCTATTTTTGTGGCAAAAATCATATCAAAAAAATTAGATCTTGTTTACTAGGTCAAATGCAGCAAAAAAAAAATAAAGTTTTGTGATGGGTATGCACTTATTTTTTTACATGGTTCAATGAATGATATGAGTTGTCATTTGGGTTAATTACTGGTTATTATTACTGATAATAATTAATTTTTAGAGCTAACCCTATGGTTTTCATAAGTTAAATATATTTTGCATATCTTGTTTGCTTGTTTGCTTGTTGGAGAGTTCGTCACTTGCTTGCATGGAAAAGCTCAACAAAAATTGTTAAAAATCAAGTAAAATCTACTAAGCGCGTTGCGAGGATCCTAGGTATTCTCCTTCATCTAATAATATTTTGATTTGGGACTTAAAATAAATCTCTTATGTGTCAAGCTTGTGTGCATCTTTTCATGCTTTTGATCTATTTCTACACACTTGCATAATTGATACTAGGTTGTGAACCCTTAAGGATTCATTAAGTAGTCTTAGAATACCTATGATTGATCTTGATTGCTATCTTGGGTTATTGGACTCGCTAATCCGCCGCCCCCTCATTTTCGCCCCGTGGTTGCAATCTCAGCGCCATAAAGGGGAGGGGTCAACAGGACAGAAGCGTTAAGTGTTCCACTTGGCAACCCTTTTGTGCTTTTAGGAACTCACTTATTTTCTAAGTTGGGGACTCATTTTTAGCTTGTGTGAGGTGTTAAGTGTTCCACTTTGTGGACTCATCTCATATTCGCTTTAAGCGTTAAGTGTTCCTCTTTCTACTTTTTGGATGCTTTTGGTAGATTTACTTTCGAAACATACATCTGTGCTCACATAGTAATTAGGCCCTATGAACACTATTCGTGATTCTTGAGAGATTGGATTCCTAGAGAAATCTTTCTTGACGACAAAATCCTTGTAGGTAGGGAGGATACTTAGTGCGTTTCACATTCAACTTGGTTAGTGCATCTTCTCTTATTGATCGACACATTCTCTCTCCGAAGAGGTTGATAGATCACGTAGGGTTGATATCACGAGCTTTGGTGAATCAAAATTGGTTAGTGTGTCTTCTCTTATTGATTGATACATTCTCTCCCCGAAGAGGTTGATAGATCACGTGGAGTTGATATCACAGACCTTGGTGGAACAAAACTTTGTCTTAGCGTGTCGGATTAATCTGCTTGTTTTGTTTGGGTTAAAAGTGAAGAGGTGTCAAAACCTTGAATCTGGAGCCAAGTCCCCTTGTGGTATAAATCTGTGAGTCATCTTTAGACTGGGTTAACCGTAGCGGACAATCCCTTCATAGGGCAAACTGCATTGACGGAACCTCAAGTGGTAATAGCCATTTTCATCATGGTAGTGACAGCCGCTATATAAATGTCCTTGTGGAAGAAATCTCCACAGGTATGGTTCATTGTTGGGTTGTCAGATCTCCCTAGCAGCTCTTGAAGATTAAGTTCTCGGACTGTGTCAAAACCCTGGTGCGCCGGGATTGGAGTTCACCCCTTTGAATCATAAAAGTTGCAGAGTCAAACCATTACTAAAAACCCTAGAGAGGCCAATTTTTCACTTTCAGGTATATGTGCGTTATTGCAAAACTTTTTCAGAACATACACAATTAGTACTCTCAGGGATTAGCACAATTTGGTCACTTGATTGTTCATGCGCAAGGTTGCTTTTGCCCTTGTTTATTGTTTTCAGACGTGCTTGGAATCACTTGCTTGCTATTCTGCGTGCTTATTTATCTACTTGGCTATTAAAAATGATCAAATCTGGTATAACCTTCAAAATTTGGACAGTACAATTTGCAAACAATCCAAAACTGAAAACCTTAAATTTTGCAAAAAATTGACGTAAAGTTCTTTCTGGAGTCAAAATTCGTTTCAAGAAGTCAAAAGTCGTATGACTTTTTGTCAAATGTCATTTTAGTAAAGCCCATATGTCATATGATTAAGAACCCAGTGTCGTACGAGTCTGCAGAGTGTTGTTTGGAAAAATTTGAGAGAGTTGTCAGAAATTATCAAATTGCAAGATATCTAATGTTTCCAGCCTAGTTCTAGAATTTGTCAAAAAAATCATTGTGTCAAGAACAGAGCAGTAGCTATTGAGAATCTGTACACATGTCTCAAAGAATTAGTACACATAAGGAAGAAATTTTAATCACCGCTATGATGAAGCAGCTGCAAGCTATGCAAGTCCAACTTGACAAACTTGAGAAAGAGAAGGAATCTAAAAAGTTCTCCATGGAATCTTTATACTCTTTTCCATTTGATAAAGACTTGTACATGTCACCATGCCCCCGAAAAAAAATTGAGCAATATGATACCTCTTCCACGGAGAGTGACACATCTAGCTTTGAAGACTATGATGAGTATGACGAAAGACAATGTAATGATACCTATGACACCTCTGTTCCTAAGAGTCCTCCTCATCGTCCATTCCTGCTTACTACAAATGGGCCATCACATTGGATAGATCGTGAGGGTGATCCATATGATTCTGATTATGAAAGAGACTTTGATGATTTCTATGCACAATACCTAGATGATCCATCTATTTCGCTTGAGGAAGAGAAAGTTTACCACGCTGATTATAAACATGCATACTATAAGGATCTCTCCTCTAAGAACTCTCAGGCTGAAAATAAAGATTACACTCTCAAGAAAGATCATGTTAATGTTGGACCTTTGTCTTGTGATGGTTCCCTTCCATCCCCTACTTCCTCCAATACCCATACATTTCCTAAAGCTTCCGAGTCTTTCAAATCTTTCACAGAACCTTCATTTGACACAAGCCCTGATACTTTGCATGTGGTTCCCTATAGTTATCCCCCAGGGCTACCTCTTAAAGAAACTCAAGCTAACCTTCACTTGGCTGCAAAGACTTCCAATAATGATAAACCTAAAGAGCCTAAGCCTTCATATGCTATAATCCCTACTTCAGCTAGTCCTCCACCATCTCTTCCAAAGTCATCCATACAATCCCAACATGCTTCCTTGTCCTTAGAAGTGGTTCCATTTCAAGAGGACTCTAAAAATGATGAAGAAAAGAACATAAAGAAAGATCAAGATCAAGAACCCTCCATGTCATTCACTCTTTTTCACGATGTCTCTTATCCACCTCAGGGTTCTTTTGATCCTATAGACCCTTTTTTATGCATTCCACCATGTCTTAAGTCTTCTCCTAAGCAAGATCAAGCTACTACTTACACTGTTGAGCTTATTGACAATCAAAATAACCTTACTACACTTGCGCTTTCCAAAGATGATACTTCCATTAAGGTTGGTAAAAATGGTGTTCCTTCCAATGTTAAGCCTATTGAAAAACAAGAGAAAAATTATGCGCTTATGCTATCCAAAGATCATTGTCAAGATCAAAGTCTTCCATCTTCTTATTCTACCATTCCATGTTCACTTCCGCTTTCTACTCTTCCTAAGTCTTCGCAAGCTTTGAATGATCCTATCAAAGAAAATGTTCTTATTCAAGATATCCATGATTCTATTGAAAATTCTAATGCTCACTCTGAAGATGCTGATATCCTTGGTTGTCATATAGATGCTGATGAACTTATTAATTATCCTTTTGCGTCTTCCACTTCCATCCTTGGACCTCTTCCACCACTACTAAGAGCTTCACACCTTCCTTCCATCTTGGGTCCTTATGTCCCTTCACTTTCCCCTCCTAACTCTCCTGATTCGCCATCCATCTTGGGTCCTTACATACCTCCATCTCTCATCTTTCCTCAAGATCAACATAGATGCATACCCTTGAATCCTTTTCATCCACCCACCCATCTAAACCAGTCATATCCTCCCTCTTCCACAAATCCCAAGTCTTTTGGAAGTAACTTGAATATTCAATACAAGAAAAAGAAGCAATGCAAGAATCCATCAAAAAAAGAAGATCACCATGTCTCCTCTAATCGACACGGAAGCATAAAGTCGACACGGAAGCATAAAGTCAAAAGAGATATCTAAGAAAAAAACTACAAGACAAGTATGGGTTCCAAAATCCATCATTGAAGATATTCTCTCTAGATCATCAAAAGGAAATAAAAATCCTACGGCTATATGGATTCCAAAGTCTCTCTTGAAAGAGTCTGGTGTTGAGAAAAAAGTGAAATTGACATTCAAGCTTCCAAAGGCTTCCACTTCATCTCCCTCCAAAAATATTCTTCCATTCCATGTGCCTAAACCACAACCTCTGCTATCCATTCGCCATATTCCTTCACGTATTCCTTCATTCAAGATTCCTCCATCCTCTCACCACCCTTCAAGGTATGTGTTGACGTTGATCTTGCCTTCCTTTCCACCTACCCTTTTACAATCCTTCCATGCATTATCCTTTTACCTTCTATCATTTTTCCTCATTTTCCTATTCCTCCTATCTTCCAACCTCACTCGCTTTACATAAAACCTTATCCTCCATTTTTCTCTTCCATCTCCCTTTCCCTATCAGCATCTTTGAGCATATCATTTTGAATCTTTGGCATATCATGGTTTATCCTTTCAAGGAGCATTACATAAAAAGCTTGCCTTCTTCCAAAAAAAAAGAAATAAAAAATAAAATAAATTGAAAATGTGCCTTGGTGAAAACCTGGAAACAGGTGCCTTGGTAGCAAAAGTAAAGAGAAATAAATTCATCCTATGGTGAAAACCACTCCCTTGTGGCACCTTGGATAAGTACCATGATGAAAACCTGGCAATCAGGCATCATGTGTAGTTCTTCTACATATTTCATCCATTCCATCTTCTCTCTTTGATCTTGACAATGTTGATCTATACACGAATATTTAGCTATTTTGTGAGCTATCTTACGGTGATCTTGCTTTCATTCCTTCCATGTTTAGCCTTCATATCCATCTTCCTCCATTCATTTTCGCTTATCGCTATCATTTTCCCCTTTGGTCTTGATCTAATAAAAAAAGAAAGAAAGAGTAAAACACGATGCTTTGAAGCCTCTTGACATGTCTACTCCTTTGGACTGCATCCTTTCCTGCTCTGACATTAGACTTTTATGACTTATCCTATGCTAGCCTTTTATTGCTTGTCCAAATGCACTTTACATGACAATTTTTCCCTAGCTTGGGTATTCTTGAGGAGTTTCCCCTTGAGGATTTCTTCCCTTCATTTTTCTTCATTCTCTTATCTTCCATCTCTTCCACCAGCTTGTCAATCCCTCTTGTTCTCCACCTTGCTAGACATTGGGACTGCATGATATAATCTTGCTTGGGAGTTTGCAATGGAAAAAGATGCTATCAAGTATACCAAGTATCAGAACAATTATCAAAATTAGTATCAGAATCAGTATCAGAACCAATATCAAAATCAGTATCAGAACAAGTATCAGAACAAGTATCAGAATCAGTATCAGAATCAGTATCAGAACTAGTATCAGAACAAGTATCAAAATGAGTGTCAGAACAAGTATCAAAACACCTACTAGGGCTACACCTTTTGCTTTAGTTTATGGGTCTGAAGCTGTACTACCTATTGAGGTTAAAATCCCATCACTCAGAATCAGAATGCATGGACTTGTCACTAATGAAGACTACAGAGTGTCTAGGTTACAAGAACTTGAATTACTAGATGAGCGCAGGCAAGCAGCATATGATCATCTCAGAGTATATCAGAAAAAAATGTCTAGAGGCTACAACAAGAAAGTCAGACATAGAGAATTTCAGGTTGGTGATCTAGTGTTGAGAGAAAATCCTAAAAATCAATCACATCGAGAACGCAAGGGGAAGTTCGAACCCAATTGGCTGGGTCCCTTTGTTATCACTGCTACTTTTGGCTCTGGTGCCTATCAACTCTCAACGACTGAAGGAGAACAACTTCGAGAACCAATCAACGTTCTCCATCTGAAGAAATTCTACGCCTAAGACATTTAGTGCTTGGTAAATGTCCTAAAAAAAAATCTTAAAAATCAGAAAAAGTCTTGAAAAAATGAACATCTTGGTGAAAACCTAGCAATAGGCGCCTTGATGATTCACAAAAAAAAAATCAAAAAATATCAAAAGTACAAAAAAATTGAAAAAATGAAAAATACAAAAAAATGAAAAAGAAGAAAAAGTGCCTTGGTGAAAACCTGGAAACAGGCGCCTTGGTAGCAAAAATAGAATCTCTACCAAGATGGTGAAAACCTGGCAAACAGGCGCCACTTGTTCCAAAATGCTCCATCTATCAGCACAATCTTGGTCTTTCCTAGCTTTCAGTCTTGCTTTAGTTTGTACATATCTCTCGGTTTGTTTCTGCATATCCTGGTTTCAATAAGTCGGTCTGTACACCAATCAGCTCAAGCGTCTGTATCCTATCAATGTTCAAACTTGGGGGCAATCAATGTCATATCGTATGGCCTCCAATGTATCTTAGACATGTCATATCCACTCAGAGTCTTTTGAAGCTTCAAGTTGAGTCAGTCAGTCTGTCTCGTCTCCAGAAAGGATTTTGCATCAACAACAATCAAACATCAAAACTCAACTGAAAACAATCTGTACTTTTCATGCTTTTATCTCCTTGTAGGCTTACTGATTCGCATTGAGATTTTTGCATATTGTGTCCCTTCGAGCTCTTCAATGATGTCCTTTACAGGATTTAGAGAGTGATGACTGGGGGCATAATCTTTTCTTTGTCTTCTGCTTGTATGTGAAAATCTAACAACTTTGGAAATTTTGGATTGAAATGGTGTCCGACTATAAGAGCCTCTATCTTGAATTGGATGGCCATGCGTACCTCGACCATTGATACCCAGACAATTCAAGGAAGTTTGATCTAACTATTATCTTTTTGAGTAAGTTCTTTCTCCTACTGTGGAACGCAATCTTGCCTAAGGATGTGAACGATAAAGGGTCACTACGGGTAATTCACATTGGATTTAAAATGATCTCTTGACTGTTTGATGTGTTTGTAAGTCAAGGCGTACTCAGGTCATCACAACGTTTATGTTTTGATGCTTGTACAAATTGCTATATCAAAATGGACATGATATTCAGGTCATCCTGGCGCTTGTGCCTTGGTGCTTATATCTAATCTGACATTTCGAAAACAAAATCAATATTCATATATCCATGGTTGTTGACCAGTGGGTGTTGTATTGATTCTTGCGCATACAAATCAATATTCATATGTCTATGGTTTCATGGCTAGTGGGCATTGTATTGATTTATCCGGTTACCTAAAAGTTCAATGATGATAACAAATCGACATATGATCAGTGACTAGGTCCTAGGTCTTAGGTTGCATTTCATTTTGCATGTCTCTGGGCATTTTGCATATTTGCATGATCTCACAATGATTAAACGAACTTCAATGCTTAAACAATTCTTCATATCAATTCTTCAAATCTAACAAGAGCTGAATCTCACACGAAGGTTCCTCCAACGAAGCAGCAAGTAGAATCCTTTTTCGGGATCAAAATCAAAATCTGAGATCATTCATATTATTAACTGCTTGCATATTCAACCTTTGATCATCACAGAAATCTAGTATTCAACTTAACTGATTATCTAACATCAAACTATCAAAATTTCAACTTGGTCAACCATGGTCAACTCATGGTCAAACCTAGTCAAACTTGGTCTTTTGGGACCTTCCAATGATGCAGAATGTGTTCTTGAATGTGTTTCACCACACTTCTCAAATCAATTAACATGCTTCTAAACTATAACGCTGACTTTTCTTGTCAGATTTCAATTTTAATCCCGAAGGGGGCATGGTATTGCACATCATTCAAAGTCTGTAAATCAAAATTCTATCGATCAAATCTATCAATATCTTTCATCAGTGATCAAGATAACAATCGCGTCTAGTCACTGATTCATCAAAAGTCCTCATCACTCGGGGCAAATCTATCATCACTTGGGGCATATTAGATTCATCAAGATCCATATCAATTTGGTATTCTCCTAATCTTGTAAACTGTATCAGTTTTTGCAACCATCAGATCATAGTGTTCTTTCCTTGGTTCTTCGACAACTGAAGGGTTTGGATGTGATACTTGCTAGTTCTGTTAAGACAATCGAGTCTAGAACGGGTCACTCACTTCTTATCAATCCTAAGGTTCAGAATCAGGCATTTTGACACTTTTTCGCAATCATAGGTTCATTTGCTACTACAGTGAACATTATCTTTGGTCATTCAAGACCTATTATCTCCATATCAATTCAATATCAATCAACTCCTATCTCAATATCTTTCAATCGGTTTCTATCTTGAGATCGGTTTATCTTTTGAATCAGTTTCATATCTTTATCAAACACAGACTATCTTTGAACCACTGCGCTTCGCACAGTAATTCAAAGAGGGGCAAAATGTAATACCCCAAAAATGGGCTATAAGTTCATTAATCTCCTACATCTTCAATTCGAACGAAATCGACATCAAAGTCCTAACCTAAGGCACATCTAAACATCATCGAATCATAATTGATTATCTTAAATTTTGCATCGGGGAATATTCCTAGTAATATTCTTAATTATCTTAATTATCTTTAATTTAATGATTATTTGGCGATAAATCACATTTATCCTAAAAATTTGATTAATTGAATATTTTCATATTTAATTAATTAGATTTAATATTTGCCACTTAATTATGTAATTAAATTTAATTCTATCTATTATTAATTGTATTATTTAATTTTGACAATAAATCAAAATTCCTATCTTTAATTGATTAAATTCTTATTTAATTAATTAAAGCATGTTGTCATTATTTAATAATATAATTTTTAATAAAAGTTTGAATAAATAGTTAATTAACCCATAAATTAATTATTTATTTTCAAAAATCAGTTGAGTTGAGGATAAATCACTTTATTTATTTATTTAATTCTTAATTATTATGCATATTCAAAAGAAACAGTTAAACTCCAAATCAGAAAATCAATGCAAGTTATTGACTTTTTGGAACTCAACATCCTTTTGGAGTTCAAAAAGATGATCTAAACTCTAATTTGAGTTAAAAAGCTATTTTTGCATGATTTTGAGAATTAACTATCTTTTATGATCAGATAACTCAAAAATCAAGATGAGTTAATTTGAGTGATTTATGGCTTTTATCAATGCACCTCCCAAGCCCTGGATTTCTATAAATTAAAGGCTTCAGCTCTTCACAAATCATCTCATATTTTGCACAATCACGCTGGAGAATTGGAATTGAAGAATCAAAGCTCTTGCGAATCGACATCTTTGTGAGATCAATCTTTTTTTTTTTTGCATTCATTTAGATTCATATTTCATATCATTTCTAGATTAGCATAGCATATCAGTTTTCAATAGCATAGATTCTGTTGGAAACAATTGTCTAAAGGAAATTGCTACTCAATTATGTATTGTCTTTGATGTCACACTATGTCATAGTCCGCAGCAATCAGCTTCTACCGAGCTCAGTCGGTCTGCCAGACAGGAATATTAATGCTTACCGAGTCCACTCGGTTATCGAGAAAAGATAGTATTTACCGAGTTCACTCGGTTGCCGAAGAAAGTTTAGTGTTTACCGAGTTCAGTCGGTCATCGAGAAAAGATAGTGTTTACCGAGTTCAGTCGGTCATCGAGAAAAGATAGTGTTTACCGAGTTCAGTCGGTCATCGAGAAAAGATAGTGTTTACCGAGTTTAGTCGGTCATCGAGAAAAGATAGTGTTTACCGAGTTCAGTCGGTTATCAAAGGTAAAGAATTTTCGGTGTTTACCGAGTTCCCTCGGTCACCGAAAGATTATAGAAAGTTATGGTCACCGAGCACTGTCGGCCCTTGAAGGATTTTTGCAAATAGAGTTTACTTAATTCAGCCGACTGTTATACTAAATAATGTCTATTTGACTAATCCAAAATCATATAAATAAAAGGTCAAATGTGAAAAGTAATAATGACACAACAGAAGATTTACAGAAGAAAAGAAGGAAAGGTATATGCGAATTTGTGAAGGATGTTCAGATATCCTTGAGGAGCAGCAGAGATTTATTTGATCAGAAAGGATCAGAATTATGCAGAACAGAGATCTGTAATCAGCAAGACAGTTGCATTATTATACAGGTTACTTTCTCATTGTTACCTTCTTATCATTGTAACAGTGAATTCTAAATCTCTTAACCGAGTTGGTTTAACAACCATAATATAAATCCTCTAACAAGGTGACAATTCCATTGAATTGTTTTCAAGACCTCTTACCAGGCCACTCCTTGCAGGGTGTTTTAAATCCTCTAACAAGGTCACACCTAACAGTGTGTTTTGTAACCTTTTACCGGGTTGGCTTCTAACCGGGCATCACTTCAGAAAAGTGAAAATCAGTATCTAGATACATTGGTGGTTTTTCCCATATTGGGTTTCCACGTTAAATCTTGTGTCTCTTGTGTTCTTAATTGCTTTCTCAATCATATACATGTGCTGATGAATATCTAAAGATAATATTGATAATACTTTCTGCATCTTCAAAGTTACTGCAATCTATTTACCGAGTGCTAAAACAGATAACAGTGTTAAGATATCCTAAGGGTTCTGCAAAAGAATTAATTATGAAGTGTTTTTATGGTTGACTGATTCACCCCCCCCCCTCTCAGTCACTTCATCCATATTCCATCAATTGGTATCAGAGCTTTTGCTGCTTGCAGGAAGGGTTTCAAAGACCTAAGCTAAAGATCAGGATGTCTTACAAGAGGGAAATTCCAAAGCTTAACAGAGATAACTTTTCAGCATGGCAAGGTCTCATGTGACTTCATCTGGCTTCCATTGGTGATTCAGGATGCAAATACATTGATGAAGAGTATACAATTCCTAATGGCGCATTAACTGTTGAAGACATTGCAGATAAAAAGACTCACAACACCATGATGATAGACATTGCATCTGCTCTCAGCTATGAAGAATTTGATGATATTAAAGACTGCACTACTGCATATGAAATGTGGGTGGCACTGAAGAAAATATATGGTGGTGATGCAAATGTGAAGAGAGCCAAAGCAGAAAGCCTAAGAGGACAGTTTGACAAGATGAATATGAAGGAAGATGAAAACATTGCAAAATATGTTGAAAGAATCAAAGCAAGTGTAAGTGCAATTAGAGCTTCTGGAGGAACAATCTCAGATGAGACTGTTATAAGTAAGGTACTCAGAACACTACTCCCTATCTATGCAATAAGAGTATCAGCTATTCAAGAAAGAAGATGTGAAACAAACCACAATATAACTTTGGATGCTTTAGTTGGAAGATTGACAGCTTTTGAATTAGACAACTATGATAACTATGTTCCTAGTTCCAAAAATATTGAATCAGCATTTGAGGCCAAGGTTTCACTAAAGAAGAACAAGAAAATTAAAGAAGTTCAGTCAGAAAGTGAAGAAGAATCAGAAGAAAGTTCTGATAGTGATCTTGAAATTGTAGAAGCATTACTTGCAAAGAAGTACTCTAGAGGGAAAGGTAAATATAAAGGTAAAACTCCTTTAATCTATTTTTCATGTGAAGAAATTGGACATATTGCAGCTAGGTGCCCAAACAAGCAAGTCAAAGAAGAAAAGAGAAGTCACAAGTACTATGGCAAAAAGAATTTCAAATCATACAAGGATAAAGGTAAGAAATCATGTTTTATGGCTAAAGATTCTGATGATAGTGAAGAAGAAATTGTCTTTATTGCTATAAAAGATGAATCTGATGATGATGAAGATAAGATGGCACTTATTTCTCATATAAGAAAAGATGATATATGGATAATAGACAGCGGATGTTCACACCACATGACTGGTGACAAGACAAAATTTGAATATCTAGAAGACTGTGACAATGGTAATGTAAGATTTGGAAACAATGAACCTTGTTGTATAAAAGGAAAAGGAAGAATCTCATTAACCAAAGAACTCATATGTGATAATGCTTACTGGGTTGAAGGACTAAAACATAATCTTTTAAGTGTAGCACAGCTAATCAACACTGGTTTCAAGGTTGAATTCATGAATGGTCAAGCAAGACTGCTGGATGGAAAAGGAAAACTCATTGGATCAGGCAAACAAACAAAAGGTAACTTATTTTATCTTGATCTCAATGAATATTCATGCTTTATTGCTCAAATAGAAGAAAGTTGGCTATGGCACAAAAGGTTATGTCATGTGAATTTTGATAACATGATAAAAATAAGCAAATTCAAGAAGGTTAGAGGCATTCCTACTTTGAAGAAACCTGACACTGGTCTATGTAAGAATTGTCAGATTGGCAAAATGAGTAAAACTAGTTTCAAGAGTAAGAACTATCAGTCTAAAGAAATTTTGGAAATTATGCATACTGATTTATGTGGACCTATTGGAATACAAAGCTATACTGGAGATAAATTCTTTATTCTTTTCGTTGATGATTATTCTAGAATGATGACTGTCATGTATTTAAGAGAAAAATCAGAGGCATTTGAAAAGTTCAAATGGTACTTAGCAAGAGTAGAAAAAGAAACAGGGAAAAGATTGAAATGCTTAAGATCAGACAGAGGTGGTGAATTCATCTCCCATGATTTTAACAACTTCTGCATTGAAAGAGGAATCAAAAGACAGGTATCAGCTCCGAGAACTCCTGAGCAGAATGGAATAGCAGAAAGAAGAAACAGATCTATTATGGATTGTGCAAGGACTCTAATGATAGAAAAGAACATTGCTATAAAGTACTGGAAGGAAGCTATCAGCACTGCAGTTCATACCTTGAACCGAGTACAACTGAAGAAAGACACATTCAAAACTCCTTATGAATTATGGTATGGCTATAAACCTAATGTAAGTTACATGAAAATATTTGGTAGCAAGTGTTATATCTTAAAAGAATCCAGAAGAAATAAATTTGATGTGAAAAGTGATGAAGGAATATTCCTAGGATATTCTAGCAAAAGCAAGGCATACAAATGTCTGAACTTATCTACTTACCAAGTCATAGAAAGTATACATGTAAAATTTGATGAGTTTGCAGAAAAGACTGAGGAAGAAAGCAAAAGGGAACCTGAGAACTACAGAAGATTCATTTACATTGAACCTGAAACATTGACAGACACAACTATCAATAAGGAAGCTATATCTACCGAGCCGAGCACAGTTACCGAGTCACAGACCGAGTCACAGGAAGAAGTTCAAACCGAGTCACAAGAAGAAATTCAGACCGAGTCTCAGCCTGAAGTTACCGAGCAAATATCTACCGAGCCCGAGCAACCTGAAGAAGAGATCCTAGAAGACAACAGCATGAATCATTCAAAAGGCAAGGAACCTATACTAGCCAAATATGTCAGAAGACATCATACACCAGATCAAATCATTGGAAACAAATCAGATGGTACTATGACAAGAAGCAAGCTAAAAGGTACATGTCTGCTTACTGATTTTGAACCTAGAAATATCAAAGATGCATTGGAGAATGAAAGTTGGATTGAAGCAATGAATGAAGAATTGGAACAAATACAAAAGAACAAAACTTGGACTCTTGTACCCAGACCTAAAGATAAGAATGTAATTGGAACAAAATGGGTATTCAGGAATAAGCTGAATGAAGATGGTCAAGTATCTAGAAACAAAGCTAGACTGGTATGTAAAGGTTATTCTCAAGAAGAAGGTATAGATTATGGAGAAACCTTTTCTCCTGTTGCAAGATTAGAAGGTGTAAGAACTCTACTTGCTTATGCAGCACACAAAGGATTTAAGGTATATCAGATGGATATAAAATCTGCATTTCTCAATGGAATTCTTGATGAAGAAGTCTACATTGAACAACTTGAAGGTTTTGTTGATCCAGATAAAAGGGACATAGTCTGCAGGTTACACAAAGCATTGTATGGTCTAAAACAAGCTCCTAGAGCATGGTATGAAAGACTCCATAACTATTTGATCCAGATTAATTTCAAAAGAGCTAATGATAACAGTAATCTGTATATTAAAGAAGGACCAAATGACAAAATTGTATTGGCAGAAATATTTGTGGATGATACTATATTTACAGGGAATGAGGATCAGTGCAAAGAATTTTCAGAGCAAATGAACAGAGAATTTGAAATGTCTATGTTTGGTTTAATAAAATTCTTTGTTGGTCTTCAAATTCAGCAAAGCAAGAATGGTATATACATTACTCAATCCAAATACATTAAGGAGATACTTAAGAAGTTTGGTATGGAAGATTCAAAACCAGTTGGTACACCCATGTGTACTGGACTGAAACTTACCAAAAATGATGATTCAAAAGAAGTTGATCAGACCCTATACCGATCTATGATTGGAAAATTGCAGTATGTGGTACATACAAGACCTGATATTGCCTTAGCAATCGGTATAGTAGCTAAATTCTCAGCAAAACCTAAGGAAAATCACATGATGGCAATCAAAATAATCTTAAGATACTTAAAAGGAACTGAAGAGTATGGTTTGTGGTATAAATTTGGAGGCAATCTAGACTTGAAAGTGTTTACTGATGCTGATTGGGCAGGAAACATTGATGACAAAAAAAGCACAAGTGGTGGAGCATTTTTTCTTGGAAAAAGACTGGTATCCTAGACTAGTAAAAAGCAGAATTGCACATCTCAATCCACAGCTGAAGCAGAATATGTTGCTGCTGCAGTAAACTGTTCAAATATTGTTTGGTTTAAACAGCTATTAGAAGGTATGAAGGTTGAAATCAAAGAACCAGTTGTTATATTTTGTGACAATACCAGTGCAATAAACATTTCTAAGAATCCAGTGATGCATTCCAAAACCAAGCACATTGCTATTAAATATCACTTTGTCAGAGAATTGGTGCAGGACAAGGAAATCAGATTAGAATATATTCATACAAAAGAATAGATTGCAGACATTTTTACCAAACCATTACCTAAGGATGCATTTATGTATCTAAGAGGTAAGTTAGGGGTCATTCCCCTATCCGAGGCTCACTAAATACAATTTTAGTGATGCATCAACCAGAACATGATTGAAAATCAACTTGTTGATGTAGCATATTAAAGGAATCATTGCATATGAATCAGTACTTGAGGTACATTAACTTTCACCGGTAATATGAGAATTGTCTTTGGCATGTGTTGTCAAAGAGGGAGTGTTTGCTATGTCTTTGCTATTACTTCAAGAAATTTTCAAATAGTCAGAAGGAAGAATTTTCAGGATACAGGAAGTTTGCTGACAGAGGGAGATTTGAATCTAAACCGAGCTAACTCTTTCAAATTTCTTATGATATGACATATTGTGTTGCCATCAATGCCAAAGAGGGAGATTGTTGGAAACAATTGTCTGAAGGAAATTGCTACTCAATTATGTATTGTCTTTGATGTCACACTATGTCATAGTCCGCAGCAATCAGCTTCTACCGAGCTCAGTTAGTCTACCAGACAGGAATATTAATGCTTACCGAGTCCACTCGGTTATCGAGAAAAGATAGTATTTACCGAGTTCACTCGGTTGCCGAAGAAAGTTTAGTGTTTACCGAGTTCAGTCGGTCATCGAGAAAAGATAGTGTTTACCGAGTTCAGTCGGTCATCGAGAAAAGATAGTGTTTACCGAGTTCAGTCGGTCATCGAGAAAAGATAGTGTTTACCGAGTTCAGTCAGTCATCGAGAAAAGATAGTGTTTACCGAGTTCAGTCGGTTATCAAAGGTAAAGAATTTTCGGTGTTTACCGAGTTCCCTCGGTCACCGAAAGATTATAGAAAGTTATGGTCACCGAGCACTGTCGGCCCTTGAAGGATTTTTGCAAATAGAGTTTACTTAATTCAGCCGACTGTTATACTAAATAATGTCTATTTGACTAATCCAAAATCATATAAATAAAAGGTCAAATGTGAAAAGTAATAATGACACAACAGAAGATTTACAGAAGAAAAGAAGGAAAGGTATATGCGAATTTGTGAAGGATGTTCAGATATCCTTGAGGAGCAGCAGAGATTTATTTGATCAGAAAGGATCAGAATTATGCAGAACAGAGATCTGTAATCAGCAAGACAGTTGCATTATTATACAGGTTACTTTCTCATTGTTACCTTCTTATCATTGTAACAGTGAATTCTAAATCTCTTAACCGAGTTGGTTTAACAACCATAATATAAATCCTCTAACAAGGTGACAATTCCATTGAATTGTTTTCAAGACCTCTTACCAGGCCACTCCTTGCAGGGTGTTTTAAATCCTCTAACAAGGTCACACCTAACAGTGTGTTTTGTAACCTTTTACCGGGTTGGCTTCTAACCGGGCATCACTTCAGAAAAGTGAAAATCAGTATCTAGATACATTGGTGGTTTTTCCCATATTGGGTTTCCACGTTAAATCTTGTGTCTCTTGTGTTCTTAATTGCTTTCTCAATCATATACATGTGCTGATGAATATCTAAAGATAATATTGATAATACTTTCTGCATCTTCAAAGTTACTGCAATCTATTTACCGAGTGCTAAAACAGATAACAGTGTTAAGATATCCTAAGGGTTCTGCAAAAGAATTAATTATGAAGTGTTTTTATGGTTGACTGATTCACCCCCCCCTCTCAGTCACTTCATCCATATTCCATCAAGATTCATATCAAGTTTTTATCATTCTTATTGCATAGAAAAATCCAAAAAAATAGAATAATTGCATTCAATCTCATATCTAGATCAATTGCATTCAAATCCTTCATTTAGGTGTCGTCTAGGTCACTGATCTCGATAATAATCTGAGAACATTAATCTCGCACCTACTAGAAAGCAGTAAATCGCTTGGTTAGATTAGATTTCAATTTTGCATGATTTTGATTATAGCTAACCTCTAATGTTTTACTAAGTGTTGTGTCTACAGATTAGGTACAATTTTCACACACACAAAAACCACTCCCTTGTGGCACCTTGGATAAGTACCATGATGAAAACCTGGCAATCAGGCATCATGCATAGTTCTTCTACATAGCTCATCCATTCTGTCTTCTCTCTTTGATCTTGACAAGGTTGATCTATACACATACATTTGGCTATCCCGGGAGTGGTCTTACGATGATCCTGCTTTCATTTCTTTCATGTCTAGCCTTCATATCTATTCTCCTCCATTCATTCTAGCCTTTCACTATCCTTTTCTCCTTTGGTCTTAATTAATAAAAAAGAGTAAAACACGATGCTATGAAGCCTCTTGACCTATCTACTCCTTTAGACTGCATCCTTTCCTTCTTCTGCATTACACTTTTGTGACCTATCCTATGCTGACCTTTCATTGCTTTTCCAAATGCGCTTTACATGACAATTTTTCCCTAGTTTGGGTACTCTTGAGGAGTTTGTCCTTGAGGATTTCTTCCCTCCATTCTTCTTCATTCCCTAGTCTTTCATCTCTTCCATCAGCTTGCTACTCCCTCTTGTCCTCCACATTGCTAGACTTTGGGACTACACGATGTGATCTTGCTTGGGAGTTTGATGCCCATTCTATGTGGGGGCATCCTTTGTACATATTTATTGATCATGAAAAAATACCAAAAAATTCATATATGATGTTGAAAAATTCTAAAAATCAGAAAATGTCCTGAAAAATGATCATCTTAGTGAAAACCTGGCAATAGGCACTTTGATGTATCTCAAAAAAATTATATATTCCAAAAATACCAAAAAATTCAAAAATTCAAAAAAATTAGAAAAAGTGCCTTGGTGAAAACCTGGAAACAAGCGCCTTGGTAGAAAAAAATACAAAAAAATAATAAAAAGTCCTGAAAAAATTCTTCCAAGTGGTGAAAACTTGGAAACAGGCACTACTTGAGGCCTTTGCACCCCTATTTCTTAGCATGCATCCTCGACACTTAGCCTTTCTCCATCATGCCTTGTCCTTGTTGCCTTGGTTTGGAATTGGTCTTTGTCTTTGTCTAGGGGGCATCACTGTGTTAGCTTTGGTCTCTTGGATATGCTTGTCTTTAGGACACCTCACAAACAGTGTTTTTCAACACCAACCCAACTGTGTTTTTCAACACAACCCCTGACATCGAGTGTTTTTCAACACTTATCAGTTTGGTCTTATCCAGTTTGGTCATGTGATCTTACCTGCTTGCAAGCATTTGATCCTTACCCTCGGAACTCAGTATCATTTTACACACTTAAAATTTTTAAATGCAACACTTAATGCTTGAGATATGTCATGATTTTTTTTGTGTGCTAACTGTTATTGATTTTCGTTGAATGTCCTTGTCTAATAAGTCTCTCCATGATGCATCGCTAGAAGACTTGGGGCATGGGGCATGTTTTTATTTGCTTTCTACTTGTGGGTGTTGTCTTGAACCTCTTCAGTGTCTCTTGTTGTCTTCTTGACACACTTAGGAGATTTAAGGCATCATCCTTGACTATTTTTGCACAACTATTCTCATGGTCATCCTGGCATTTATGCCTTGACGCGAGCGTGGTTTTGCTACATTAAATTGGGTAAGCTAACATTGCAGTCATCTTGACCTTTATGTCTTTGATGCTCATGTTAGAATCTTTCCACATTCCAATCTGATATAAATCACATTCATATCTTCATAGTTGCATTTTTTACTAGTGATGATTGTGTGATCGTCTGATGTCCGGTAATAATGGCCCTATGATGAAAATAAGTTCTCTTACATTCTCTAATGAATGATGAACACAAAAAACCTATGTTACCCATGCAAGTACACCTTTGCATTTTCATGTAGCTTGCATTATTTAGACTTCATGTTAAATTTGCACTTTTAGGCTGCATTATGAGTTTGAGAGGGTTTCCTTCATCTTTCTTGTGGACTTTTAGTCAACTGTGGTCACGTTTTGATCTTCATTTCCTTACCTTCTTTCGTGATCTCAATCAAAATTCCCTATCTTAAATAGTTGATTGATTTTTATGCATCCTCTTTCTTGAGGCAAATTCTCTTTCTTCTCTCCATTTCTTTCTATTTCTTCCAAACTTCTATCTTCCATTCGCTTTCACCCCACTTCTTTTCTTCTAATTCAACCTTGGGGCATAATCTTTCTTGCTGATCTACCTTGGTTCTATGATTCTTATATTTTTTATCTTACATCAAGAACCTTATCTTTAGTTCAATTTGATCAAATTTATCAATTTACTATTTCTCCTTTATCTCATTTCGATTTCGATCACGAGGGGGCAGTACCTATCAAACTTCAATCCTTGATTCAGCTTTATCAATTTTATCAATTGATTCTTTTGGGGCAACCTTGCTTGAGATTCGTATCTCTTACTTTGGATGTGATCTCGAATCGACCTCATGTTCAAAGGCCTTTTTCTTATCTATGTCCTGATGTGTTCCCATCCATTGAACACACATCTGAGTTGTTTTGTGATCCCAAACCGATCTCACACTTCAATTCCATTCTTTGACTGCATGTGATCCTGAGTCGACCTCACATTAGTCAAAGAGGGGCAAATGTATGCACCCTAAAATGGTCGCCTAGACTTTGGGCCCCATTTATTCAATTTGTCAATATCAATTTCTGAATCAATGATTTACAATATATTCAAATCAAATTCTTTGATCAAATCGTAACCATTTCAATTATCTCAATTCTTCCTAAGGTTTGAATATTTCATTAATTTTATTTAATTAATTGAAAAAAATAAATTCCTTTTAAATAAATAAATTAATGTTGTTTAATTGAAATTAATATTTCTTAAATGAAATGATGTTATTTAATTAAAATTCATTTTTAATTAAATGACTTTATTTTATTTAATTAATATTCATTTCTAAATTATATAATCTTATTTTATTTTATTAAAAGATATATTATTCTTTTCAATTAAATAAATAAAATATCTTCTCCAAAATATCTTATGATGGAAAAGGAAACAAGTCAATTAAAAAGAAATAAAATAAAAAGAATTCCATTCTCCTACAAACTTTCTAAAATTGACTTTTGTTTCCTCTTTTCTATTTATCTCAATTGATCTTCAATTTGGATTCAAATCCACATTTCACTATAAAATGAGCCCTCTCCCTCTTAGTTGGGGACCCTAAATTTTCATATCGTTATTATGCTGCAAGTTTTCATAGAGCTTTCAATTTCATTATTGCATGTTTGATTTATCTCATTGGTTTAGCTTAAATTTCATATAGATTAATCTCATATAGACTATTTTAGATTGCATATTGTAGATTAATCTTCATTTTAGTTTAATTTCAAAGCACTTTAGTTTAAATTGCATATAGTTTATTTCTTACAATCATATAGTCTAATTTCCATTTCAATAAATTAGTTTTTTTATTGCATTTGCAATCACTTAGAATAGTTTTCATTTGCATGCATGAACAAGATTTATGGTGATTATCATGCTTGCTTCTCCTCTTTGAATCTCTCATTCTGAGTTTGTACTTGCATGGGTAACTTGGTCAATCTGAGGGCCTCAATATCAACCCTTGCACTTCTCAGATAGAGAGTTGTGAGTCGGCTTGTGAGGGCTCATTCTTGAGTCTCCTTGTATATAAAGATTCACAGAAGTGTACCACATCTTGGTGTACACACATTCTACTTAGGTTTTCCAATCAACAAAATCAACCTCTTCCTCACACTGCATAACCTACAACTAGGTCATCCTTATACCTCCTTGTTTAGGTAGCTTAATCTTTTTCTGCTTAATCATCTCCATAGATCTTAGGTTTAGGTCAGATTCATTGAATCCTTCCAACATTTCATTATCCTCCTCCTTCTAGATACTTCTCAAAACTTCTCCTTGAATCCATAAGAAAATGGTTTACCATGCATTAAATACTCCAAGTCATTCATCCTTATCTTCAACACATTTTACTTATCCCAAGAATTCAACTATGTCAGCTAGGAATCTCAATTTCTTCATAAACTATAAATTGCTAACACTCAGCCAATACTATGTTCTTCTACTCGGTCATCACTGATAACTCGATCATCGCTAAAAGTGTTCTTCTCGGTAGTTACTGTCTTCGCTTGGTTAATTCTCCAATACTCAGTAATTATTGATGCTCAGTGTTGGTGAACAGATTTGTCTCCTTCTCCTAAATGAATTTCATATGTACTTTATGTCTTTAAAGATAAATAATCCAACAACAGTTGGGTAAACATGAAAGATTGCTTCCCTTTGAATTTTTTCAAGGTTCAGCTTCCTTTTAAGATATTCAATGAATTTCTTTAACATAAAAGTAAATACATACACTTTTAACCAGAAAGTGTGGAAGGAACACTCAAATACTCTTTGGTATTGAGCAATTTTTGAATATATGAAGATGCTAAGTAAAATATGCAAGAAAGAAAAGTTCCTCTAATTTTCAAGAAAAATGAACTTACAAGAGAAAGCCAAGAAAGAGAAATATTTGGAAAGTTCAATGATGGCAATGTATAAAAAATTCATGCAAAGAATAAGACATATCAATCCACAAAGTAATCAATATACCATAGGTTTCAACTCAAAGATTCAAACCAAACTTTTCACTTTATATTTATACTGGATTCGATCAAAGTCAAAAACCAAAAAAAGCCAATTGTTGTTCCTTCCGATCAGTTCTCATTACTTAACCAAAATAAACTTAAAGATATCTAAACTACTATTCTATCATAAATTTCTAACCCTTCAAAAGTTTAATGCCCCAGCATTTATAGTTTGAGATCCGAGAAAGCCTCCAAAAAAACCCGACCTCTCGGATACACAACAGAAACAATTAAAAACTAGTTACACACTTAGACCAAAGTTTTTATGACAAATTTCCTTAAACTAGAAAAGCTAAAAGAAACCCAAAAATACACCATCTTTCTTCATTGATCCTCCAACATGGTAGTTTGTACCAACTTCCAGGTTCTGAACGCATTCACTAATTCTTGAGCCAGCTGCAAGTGTAATCTATTTAAACCAACTAGCTTTACCTGACACACTTTTTTCTCCCATTTTAGCTCTAGAATTCTCTATAAGTGGTTGGGCAACAATCCCCTATTCAAAAGTAACATAGATTCCATGTTAGCTATCTTGGTGAAATCTTGAACTGTTGATCCTTCATTTTCTTTCAGGGCGCTCATGGTATCCACAAAGACCTTAATCATGGCTTCAGCATCCTGACTTCCCTCATCAATTTGTAGAATGTCTAAAGGGTTTACTATATTAATATCCTTCAACGTATTAGTGTGCATGTCTTTAATTTCCTTCTCCATTTTCGAGACCCATGAAATTGCAGCTTTAAATAGTGATCCTTTCCGGCCAAGATTCTGTTTTAAAATAAATAGCATGCAAGGGTCAACTAACTTCATGTGATTCTCTGCTAAGAATTGAGCTACTCCATATATTTCTATCTCCTGAACTTGAGTGCAAATAGCCACACATTTTTCTTCCTCTAACTCCCAGGTAGGGATGAGAGTTTGTATTTCACCAAGCAATGCTTCCCCGTCCATACAAGTAGTTATGAATTCTCGAATGAAGGTGCTTCCTTCATTGATTATACTATCAACCTAGGTCTTCATAGCCTCCATTAAAACCTTACCCTACTGCATTTGCTTCACTAAAATTTTACTCTCGACTGAATTTAGATCAAAGTCCTGCGGGGACTAAGCTAGCGGTAATACTCCAACATCACTAAGAGAAGTAATGAATTCAGCCATAGTAATCACTAGTTTCTTTAGTTCACATTTTTCCCTTCCGTCCTTCTGTGACTGTCCAAGCATATGATCGGCCAAAAATTTGAAAAGGTGATCCCTGGAATCCCTAGTTAAAACACCAAGCTCCATTTTGGTGACTTCAAAATCTTCCACTTCAGGCTCATGTAGTCCTTCCATGGCCTTAAAGGTGGTGATCTCCACGGTTACTTTCCTGGTGGAGGGATCAGTGGACAACCTTGTGTTACTCTTCATCTTCTTAGCCTTAGGAGTGTAGATGACATATTTTGTGATGATCTCCTTTACTGGCAATGAGACAGGTTTGAAACTTCTCTTCTTATTCATTGAATCAGTCAGCCATGGAGGTATGGAACTGGTAACCATCCGGTTGTTAGGTGTTTTAGAGGGAGTAACATCAACTTGGACAACCTTAGGATTACTGGCAGACATTCCCTAATTCTTCTCCTATTGTTCTGGTGAAAATGAAATCTCCTCATCATTAATCTTGATGTCAATATAATCAAACCCCGGAGATGCCATCTGTGAATGGCTTTCTAATCTAGTTTTTGGCCTCATCTGAGGTGCAGTATGATGTCCATCAACCATTGTTTTTCTCTTAGAAGATGAGATTCTACCTACATTAGTAATAAAAGGAGATACATTAGGTAAAGCATGATTCACATCCATTGAAGCAGAGTTTGTATTACATTTCTTAGGAGGGGGGCTCTTTGTTTTCTCCTATATTTTGTTTTCCAGCCAGGCTTCTATGACCCCAAAAATGGTCCTAGCTCTCAGCTTTATGTTGTCCTCTTCTTCCTTTGCCCAATCTATATTCGGGGAACTTTTTGTTCCTAAAATATCACCTTCTAAACCTGTAATCTCAGAGGCATCCTTGTCTATTCCGTTTGTATCAAATTTTAACTACAGTAGCTCGATCTGCAGAACTAGAAGTCTAGAGTGGTCCCTTTTTCTGACTGCTTTTTCATCTCCTAGATCTTCCCATAGATCCTCAATGTGTGAATTCGGTGATGGGTAATTGCCTAAGCTCAAAACGTGTCTAGCAAAACCTTTGTTATCAAAGCCTCTTCTCGGATCATAAAATTGAATGTGAAAGCTTACCAGATTACTGCCTACTTTCCAAGCATTGATCATATTATTGCAAACCAAGGTTCCCAAATTAATCAGAAACATGGAAGCCCATTTTTCCTCTGGTAACTATTTTTAATCACTGTGAACAGTTGTCTATAGACTTCAACCAATATGAAATAGTCAAAAGAAAATCTAGGAAGCTTGAGGGGTTCTTCATCAAAACCTCCTATCCAGATATAGGTAAAATGCAAAAATTGAATATAAAAACTCCCATAAGTTTGAACTAACTTCTGAGCTTCCAATGATATTCTCTGGTTTGGAGTTCCCGCCAGTTGGTGACATAGTTTTCCAAGGAAAACATCATGAACTCTTCTATAATCTTCTAGGACCTTATCTTTCCTTAACAAGGCACAATATTCATAAATGTCCGGGTCCTCATTCCATGGTTCATGGGGAATAGCTCCCAGGTCTTGAGTGTATACAAGATAGTAAGTTAAATAAGAGGACATATATAATACCTTCTTTATCATTTGAGCATTTTTAAGCTAATCTCTCAAAGAGCCAGCAATGATTTCTGCCTAGTCAAGATGTCATCTTCCCTCTAAAACTATTTCTATGAAGTGGTACATCCAATCTTCAAAGAGGAGAACCTACTCTGAACCTTTCACTCGATGAAGCAAAACCATTATATCATAAATATACAGCTTCATATGGTCCTTGGTTAAGACTTTGGGTAATTGGGATCCTCCTTTATAGAAAGTCTTGGTCCATCTACGGGCCATATGACTGTGATTTTTATCAATGTTTTCCATAAACTAGGCGAGTGACTGGGTGGGGGTAAAACTAGCAAAGGCTTCATCTAGAATATTGAAAATGGACATTATATTTTCTCGGGTCATAGACAAAAGGGTCTGACCTCTAGAATTCACTATACATTTAGACTTAACATCATACTAATTGATGCATTGTTGAACTAACTCTGAACTCACTACTGACGGAGGGAAAGCTGCAGCTTCCAACATCCCACTTGACAAAAACTCTAGACTATAATCCTCTGTCACATGTTCTGTGAGGTGACCCACCATCTTTTCTACCTCAACCCCTAACAAGTCTATGTTTGTAATTATAGGAGCATGACATCCCATGTTCGTAAGGTTCCCAAAGAAGTGCATACTAGACCTCATCTTTTCTACTCAAAAACAAACAAAAAGAAACCCCCTCCTTGGAAAAATATTATCAAATAGGAACAGGAAATAAAAGAGATCTTTTAGTGGCTACCTATATTCCGCAGACTTAAGAAGATAACTTCCTTCTTCCGCAGCCAAGGTTCCACAATTTCATAATAGAAATAAGAAAGCTTACAAGAATACTTATATTTTGGGAAATCATAGTATAAAGGATCGACTTAAGGGGCATTAAATGATAGCATTGATTAGCTTGAGGTGAGCAATGATGATTTGACAACCAAGTGTCATTGAAATCTGCATCCTTTAAAAATATCATTAACTTCCTTTAAGTAACACCCCTCACTCATGTTTAGGATTCCTTTCACTGCAATTTAAATCTCCACTCCGAATTTACCCCATGGCTTCCATCTTTTCAAAATTGTCTATACTCAGAACTCAACAATAACTTCACCACCCACTTACATTATCTACCCCTTAAGCTATCACATTACTCCTTGATTTATCTTCCATTTCCTCTTGAACTCCTTTGAACTACTTTGAATCTAGGTTCAAACAAGTTTGAAGTGGTTCACTGCCAAATGATAACATAGACTAGGGCCCCACCTACATTTTCCAACGTTAGAAAAATAATCTTTGATTGAACTGCTTTAAACTACTTTGAACTAGAGTTCAAAGAGGTTCAAAGTGGTTCATGAGAAGCATAGGTCTTGGGAAAAACTTAACTAAGGAAAGCTGACTCTGAACTAAATGAACTCGAAGGCTATATCTTGATGATTTAAAGGCTAGGTGGACTTAGAGAATTGTTGACAAAAGACTGACAAAGGAAAGATGTTGGACTAGACTTTAAAGGAACAAACAAAGAAAAGTGTCAAGGACACTTTTTTTTACATGGAAACTCTAACTGACCCTAACATCGGCTCTGGCTGGGGACTGCATATTGCCAAATGTGTAGAGAACTCTGAAAAAATGGTTTCATGGAATAAGAAAATGAAGGGAAATAAACTACACACAAAGACACACCAAAAAGGAAAGTAGGAAAAACTACCTACTATATACAAGGGTGGGAACTATCTACTACATCAGAGCTTGAATAACTTAAGATCGTACCCATTATAAGTGAAATGAAGAATTACACCATCCGGGTAGGACAATTGAAAAGCATTTGTACCAAGGGCTTCTGAAATAACAGATAGGCCTTTCTGTAAAGACTTGAATTTCCCATGAGATCCTTTAGGTGCCCTCCTTTTATCCCATAATAGTACCTTGTCGCCCTCCATGAATTTACGAGGATGAGCCCGCATGTCAAAAAAAATTTAACCTTCAGTTGATGCCTTGTAATGTGATCCACCAAGTCATTTCTTTCTTCTTTTAATTTATTCAGGTACATGATACGTTTCTCCAAAGGATCTTGAAAATATTGTTCTTCAATTATGGCTTGGAGCTTCACTGTGGAAAGTTCCAAAGGCAGTGACACATGAGCTCCTATCCCATAGACCAGTTCAAAAGGGGACATCCTGATTGCTCACTTCAAAGTGGTTCTATCAGCCCATAAAGCTTCATGCAAATTTTTATGCCAGTCATGAGGATTATCATCCATCAATTTTTTGATTATATCAACAAGGTTCTTATTACTGGACTCTGCCTGACCATTCCCTTGCGGGAAGTAATCTGATGAGTGAGCTAAATATATGCCATGTTCATAAAAAAATAATGATATCTCTTTAGAATAAAAATATGTAGCATTGTCTGCCACTATTTTAACTAGTATTCCAAATCTGACAAAAATATAATTCAAAAGGAACTCACATACAACCTGGGAATTTTCCTTCTCAGTGGGAACTGCTTCCACCCACTTGGTGAAATAATCGGTGGTGATAATAATATAAACATGTTCGGTGCTAGACGGGGGGCTCAAAGGTCCCACAAAGTCTATTCCACACTGTTTGAAAGGTTCATCAATGATTATAGGCTTAAGGGGTAGAGCAGCAAGTTGGGGCCGTCCAGTGAACAACTGGCATTTTTCATAATTCCAGACATAATGATATGCATCCATGAACATTCTTGGTGTAAAAATGATTTTGAAGAATCTTGAATGTCATCATGGTGGAAGAGAAGTGTCCTCCACAGGCTTTTTCATGAAAAGTATCCAATAGCTCCTTATGTTGTGCATCATCTACACATCTGAGGAAGGTTTCATCTACACCCCTCTTATATAGTATATCTTGAGAAATTACATACTTGGACACATTCAGCTTCAAATTTCACCTTTCCTTAGGATTCAAATGTCCAGGACACTCACCATAGGTAAGAAAGTATGTCATATTTGAGAACCAGGGATCAGTCAAACTGACCAGTAACCCATAGGTACCTCATCAATTTCTTTCGATATCTTACTATTTTCTGCTATTAATTTACATAATCCCTTCCCTCTCACCAAATTGGTTGGTTTGATAGTCATATGATATTACTAAATTGTTTCTATTCATACCGCCATATTATTCATGCCTATCTCCTTTTGAGTTAAAATACTTTTTACTGCAATTTCAGGAATATAGACTGTACAATGGGAATGGAGTATATAGTACCTAAATTGTTTAACTACCTTTACTACAGTAAAGGCATGTTTCTCAATATGGGAATACTTGAGCTCATGTTATTTTAAGGGCATTCTCATAAAAGCAATAGGCACCTCTTGTCCTTTTTCATCCTTTTGTGTCAAAATTTCAGACAACGTATGCTCTGAAGCATAACAATAAATGATAAAGTCCTTTTTAAAGTTTGTGCTTGTCAACACGGGTGAATGATATTGATGTCTTAATATCATTGAAGGCCTTACGTCCTTCTTCATTCCATTTGAAAGGAACTTTTTCACTCAACATATCCACCATATGCCTGGTAATTTCTAAAAAATTTGGAATAAATGCTCGCGAAAAATTCACCTAGCCAAAGAAGGATTTCAAACCACTTCTTCTTGAAGGTAGACTGAGCAGTTGAATTGCCTTGACCCTTTCAGGATCAATCCTGACACTGTCTTTTGAAATAATATGGACCAATAATTTGCCTTCTTCCACAAAGAAAGTTGATTTTTTAGGGTTCAAAGATATGCCATGGCTTCTACATCTCTGCAACACTATTTTGATATCCTTTAAATGATGGCTCCTTTTCTTTGAAAAGATGGTGAGGTCATCTAAGTAAACTACTATGATTTTTTTTCAAAGATCCTCGAAAGAATAATTCATCACCCTCTGAAATGTTGCACCAACATTAATCAATCCAAACGGCATCCAGTTGTAAGCATAAGTTCCCCAAGGGGTTATAAAAGTCTTTTTGTGTTGATCACCCTCTGCCACACTAATCTGATTATACCTAGAATAGCCATCCAAAATAGACATTACTTTAGACCCTGATACAGCTTGTAGAACATGTTCCATCATAGGTAATGCATAATTGTCTTTTAAACTAGCCTGGTTCAAATTATGGAAATCAACACAAATTCTGATTTCACCATTATTTTTCCTTACAGGAACTATATTAGCGATCCAGGTTGAATGATGTATGGGATATATGATTCTAGCTTGCAGCATTTTCTCCAGTTCCTTCAATATCACCTCAAATACCTTCAGATTATAGTTCCTTAGTTTTTGGCGGAAAGGAGTAGTACTTGGTTTCAAAGGAATTTGGTGTCTAAAATGACCACCTATAAAATTCTTAAGCTCCTCATACCCCCAAGAAAAAACATCTCTATATTCTATGAGCAACTTTTTCTGATCATCCTTTTCCGGCTGGGAGCATGTTCGGCTGATATAAATCCATTTAGGATTGCCATCGTTCCCTATATCAATTTTGTCATATTCTTTGGAATTATGTGAATGAGATACCTTTTCTTTGATGGTGCTATCATCTTTTCTCCTGAACAGATGTTCCAGAGAAACCAGGCCTTTGGGAATTTTATTTCCTTTGAGCTGAACAATTCCATCATCTCCTACTAAATCCTGATAGACTTCCTTGCTTTCAGTACTAGATCCTTCAAAATATATATCAAAAAAACTTGCAGCACATTCTAGAAAATCTTTAAGCTTGGAATCATTATCAAATACCTGCCAATGTTCCACATTATCTAGTATTCTCGGCCTATAGATCATTTCAATTTGATACTTCTGCATTTTAAAATTAGGATGAGGTAATAATAATGAGGCCAAAACTACCAAAGAATCTGTTTTAGTGTTCTGACTCCTAGGTATGAATTCTATGGAGAAAGCATCAAAGAAATCAAGTTCATCCCACACCCAATTCCTATAGTGCTTTAATTTTTCATTCTCAACATAGAACTGCCATCTCACCTGTTTCACTATCAATTCAGCATCTCCTTTCACAACTAATTTCTTAATCCCCCTCAACTTCACCTCTTCTAGCCCCAATAACAAAGCTACGTATTTTGCAGTATTATTTGTATTTCTTAAATCTAATTGAAAAGAGAAAGGAATGCATTCTCCATTTGGGGGAAAAAGCACTACCCCTGCTCCCAATCCTAAATTCAAGTAGCTACCATCAAATTCCATTCTCCATATATCCTCTTCATTTGAAACAAAAGTAGTGCAATCATTTTCCATATGTGATAGAATAACATAATTACCAAAATGACACTCCTCATATAGAATCTTGACTTTGGGAGTGTCTAAGGGTACCACTATATATTTATTCTTAGGCTCGGGTTCAAGTTTTATCTTCTTTTTACCTACTAGAATAATCGCTTTAGACCAATCCATCTTTATATCTCTCCCCAAATCTTTATAGAAGGTTCTGCTGAGTAGCATATCATAGCTGGCTAGAATATCTGCCACCAAGATTGTTAACTTCAAACACTTATCAGGACAAGTGGCAAGGATAGCTTGGGCATCTTTAACTTGACCCATCAATGGTACTTTCTTTCCATCCATAGAATAACACCGGCCAAATGTCTTGGTTAGGGTGAGACCTAAGGCTCTTGCAACTGGGGCAGGCATAATATTATCCAATGCACCAAAATCGATAATACAATTGCTGAGTTTTTGTCCATTCAATAGTAAGGAAATATAAAAAGGGTTCGACTTCTTCTCTTCTATTTCTTTTTCGATGGAATTAATAGAGGGGCAATCTTCTGTTGTCTGTGGAGTGTCTTTAGGCACAAAAACAAGAGGCTCTTCAGTTGTAGTTGTTTCACCTATAAGGGGTTTATCTGATTGGGAACTTGAACTAGACTCTCCTTTCACATATTTTACTAGTTTATCTAGTTCTTTGGGATTCATTTTCAAGTATTCAGCAAGGGAAATGGAAATAGTGGTTGTCTTGCAAAATTTGACAAAGTCAAAAGGAGGTGTGACTGGATTACCTCTTGGAAAGATATTTACTTTTGGACTTTTTGAATTTGTAGAAGCCTCACCACTTCCAGCTTCTTTCCCTTTGGAATAAGCATTAGAAGCACTAGCACTAAGAGAAAAATTCTGCATCCTTTGATTTCTCATTAGGATGGCGTAAGATGGATCTTGTAGAGTTTCCAAAATACTTCCACCCTTGTCAGAATTTGGCTCATATTCTAGATTAAAAGAACTAGAAAGCCCAATATCAGGTGAATTTTTCTCTTCATGAAGCTCTTCTATACCAATGGTGTCTTTGGTTGCATTTATTTGAAGACATCTCAACCAATCAGGACATGTTTCTCCATCATGATAGGTTGTTAAGTGAAACGAACACATCATTTCCTTTGGTGTAGACTCTATTTGCAACCTAGGTTGTGAGCCTGTCAAGAGAGGATTTTTTCAATGAGGTTGATTATATTGCCTTCGGATCACATTCTGATAAGGAGATTGATATGGAGTACTAGCTTTACTTTGTTGCCTCTTAAGCATTGCCATATCATTCATCAATCTCTGCATTAGAGGGTCGGTTGGAGTAGATGAGGAGCTTCCTGATGCCTAAACTTCCCTCTTCCATTTACCAATAGTAATAAACGTATCCTCAAGATGAATAGATTGTCTTTGTCCAGCAATCAAATCAGCCACTCCATCCTTCAATAGATGAAAACTTATATCAGGTAGAACTGCATTTAGGAAGAAGATCTTCTTATTCTCATCACTTGGTGCAGAATTTGTAGGTATTTGTTGCAAAATTCTATTAAACTTGGCCACAAATTCCCGCATAGGTTCATGTATTTATTTCTTTAGATGATTGAGTTGAAGCAATAATGAAATTTCATTATCAGGGGTTTTAAACCTTGCTTCAAAAGCAACTTTCATATCATCCCAACTGGTGATTGAGCCATGAGGCAAATGACTAAACCAGTCAGTCGTGGTGTCAACTAAGGTTCTGACAAAAAGCCTAATAGCTACCTCTTGAGTAGGAACACTAATAATACCACACATTGTATGGAAAGCACTGAGATGATCATCAGTAGTTGTCTTACCATCTCCACTGAACTTAGGCAACACTTGATTGGCTCCCTTAGGTAGATTGGCAAGAGGGTTAGCCCCAAGATTTAATGGGCCAATATTTTGACCCCAAGGTTGATTGATGACAATTGGTGGTAATTGGAAATTCAAGGGTTGAGTATTATAAACTAAAGGTATCACAATACTTGAAGGTATAATAGCTCGAATGATCAGTGAGATAGCAGGGCTAGTAGGGGGTGAAGAGGGTATGCTACAAGTTTGAGCTTTCTTCTTCTTGGGAGTATCACGATCAGGTGCAAAAATTAGATTTCTTAAAGCTTTGAAGTCTTCATCAACTAATCCCCTACTCCGATCACCTCTAGTGTATCTTTTTTCCACCAGCTTCAGTATTAGGTTTAATCTTAATTTCTTGTGGGGGCATGTGCAAGCCTATTTACTACAACCACTTCTTGAACAACTGGTATGCCCCTTAGACGTTCATCTATTTATTCCTTTCTTTCAAGCACTTCTAGAACTTGATGAAACTGTTGATTGCTACACCTATATTTCCACGCTACTGCAACTAGATTTGATATTAAGTCCTCTTGTGTATCTTCAAATCCTAGGTTAGGTTGAATCATGGGAAACACATCATTATGTGGTAATACCATTTTGAAGCATTATGACAATTGGGAATCTAGTGTTTAAAACTGGACTCTCCCTAGTAGAGTCACCAAAAATTTGTTGGTGAACAAATTTTTCTCCTTCTAAATGAATTTCATATGTACTTTATGCCTTTAAAGACAAATAATCTAACAATAGTTGGGTAAGCATGAAAGATTGCTTCCCTCTGAATTTTTTCAAGGTTTAGCTTCCTTTTAAGATATTCAATGAATTTATTTAACATAAAAGTAAATACATACACTTTTAACCAGAAAGTATGGAAGGAACACTCAAATACTCTTTGGTATTGAGGAATTTTTGAATATATGAAGATGCTAAGTAAAATCTGCAAGAAAGCAAAGTTCCTCTAATTTTCAATAAAAATGAACTTACAAGAGAAAGCCAAGAAAGAGAAATATATGGAAAGTTCAATGATGGCAATGTATAAAAAATTTGTGCAAAGAATAAGACATATCAATCCAAAAATTAATCAATATACCATAGGTTTCAACTCAAAGATTCAAACCAAACTTTGCACTTTATATTTATACTGGATTCGATCAAAGTCAAAAACCAAAAAAAGCCAATTGTTGTTCCTTTTGATCAATTCTCATTACTTAACCAAAATAAACTTAAAGATATCTAAACTAATATTCTATCAAAAATTTCTAACCCTTCAAAAGTTTAATGCCCCAGCATTTATAGTTTGAGATCTGAGAAAGCCTCCAAAAAAACCCGACCTCTCGGATACACAGCAAAAATAGTTAAAAACTAGTTACACACTTAGACCAAAGTTTTTATGACAAATTTCCTTAAACTAGAAAAGCTAAAAAGAAACCCAGAAATATGCCATTTTTCTTCATTGATCCTTCTTCTAGAGATTTACCAGCAAGTCGGTGCTAACTCTATGTTTGTCATTGATGACAACATATGGTAAGTAGCATGTGTTGAAGACTTATGTAGTAAACTTTGAGTATATGTAGCATGGACATGTTATCAACATGATATCATGAATGTAGAGGTTAACTATTAGTACAGACAGTTATGTAGCAGCTTATGTCAGCAGTGTTCCTGACAGAGTTACAGGAAGTGTTCTATGAGTGATTGTCTGTACAGTCATCATGGAGCCTTGTGCCTTTGGATATGTGATGAAGACATGTTAGTGTTGTTACATTCATGGACACAAAATCTGATGATCAGTAGAAATGAATTTATGCAATCACCATTCACCAGTAGCAGTTTCCTATGTTTATTCAGAAGAGCCGACAAAGATTATATTGGTTCTGGAGTTGCCCCAATCATTTTGGTATGCACCCTTGGATTAGTTCTTGGAGAAGAGTTATTAATGTTTGGTTAAGATCACATGATGTAATTCAGATTGAGGAGAAATTTTCAATTACTTTGGTAGAGCTGACAGTGTGTAGCGTGCGTCTACATTTATTATTATTGGACAAGTCCTAGATTGTGTTGCGTGCTTAGTAGAGCTGAAAAAATTATTATTGGAGTATGTTATGGTTTCTATAATATGATTTCAAGGTGGTTCTAATAGGATGACTTGATTATATCATTTAGAGGAAAGATATTTATAGGCAGTCATTTTTTATTGCTAAAGTGTGGTTCAGAGTTGATTGTGAAGAGCAGAGCAGAGTGTGTGAAGTATTGAGCCATCAGCAGAAGGTCTATGTGACCAAGTAAAGTGTTTGTGCTATACATTGGAACTGATTTAGATAGTAGTTCAAACCGCAGTTCACCAAGATCTAGATATAGTGTGTATTTGTTATTTAGAAGGTTGTAGCCTTCACCCCTTTGAGTAGTGTGCTCTCAAATAGTGCATCCTCACCCCTAACAGGGTTAATTGTAAAAGACTCCTAGTAGGGTACAACCCTTGACCAGGTCACTATACTAAATATATTGTAAAGCAACTCCTAACAGGGTTAAGGATCTTCTAACAAGGATCATAAAACACTAGTGTAGATTACTAGTGAGTGTCAATTCCCACCAGGGTTTTTACCTATTTGGGTTTCCCCATAGCCAAAATATTGGTGTTGTGTTCAAGTATTCTTTCATTGTGTTTATGCTTTATGTTTAAGTATACTTAATTGGATAAAGAATTGAAACTTGTAGATAACTGATTCACCCCCCCCCCCATCTCAGTTATCTCTTGGGACTATTCCTAACAATTGGTATTAGAGCCAAGTGCCTCGGAGAGAAATTTCAATAGCTTGAGGTTGATCAGATGGCATTCTTTAGAAAATGCAGTCCCAAGTTTGATAGAGAGAATTATCTTGATTGGAAGAACAATATGATGACACATTTGCAGTGCATTTCTTTTGAAGTTTTTGAAGTGGCTATCAAGGAAGTTGAGATCCCCTCTCTAGCAGATCTTGCAAAGGATGATGCTACTAGGAAGCAAAAGGATTTGTTCCATCAGAATTCAATAGCAAAAGAAGCCTGTATCAGCACCCTATATGATAGTGAGTTTTCAAAGATAAAGAAAGTAGATATAGCCTACAAGATATGGAAACACCTAGAAGACATGTTTGAAGAAGATAAGAAAGAAAAGAATGTGTGCAGAAAGACATGGAAGAAAAATTACAATACATTAGAGATGCTACTTGAAGAGAACATAAGAGCCTACAACCAAAGGATCAATGAAGCAGTTGCTGGAATCAGAAACAATGGTGGTGAAATCTCAAAAGATGACATCATGGATAAGGTGATGACTACCTTGACACTAGAATATCAGAAAAAGATAAACATCCTTGATGAGACTATGCAATTATCAAAAAAATTCAACAGAGAGACCTTAATCAGCAAGATTTCTTCATTTGAGATATCAAGTTTGAAGACAGAGCCTAAAAGTGAGATAGCCTTCAAAGCTTCAATCCATGGTAAGAAATCCTTGAACACCTCTGGTAATTTTGATGATGATGATGAAGAAGAAGCCTTAGATAATTTCATTGCTATGATTGCTAAAAGAGAAAAGAAAGGAAAAGGAAAATATGAAGGTCAATTATCATTCAAATGATTTTCATGCAATAAGATTGATCACTTTGCATCTAAGTGTCCTACAAGAGTCAAAAAGTTCAAGAATAACTACAAGCCTAAGTATACAAAGGAATGCTACTATGTTGGAGATGGAGTATCAGATGAAGAATCAAGAGAAGAGGAGATTGGATTCATTGCTCTTGAAGATGAAAATAATTCACAAGAGTTAGCATTGATTTCATAAGCAGACATCAGGACAGATTGGATCATTGACAGTGGTTTCTCACATCATATGAAAGGTGACAAAGATAGATTTGTTCATTTTGATAGATACAAAGGAGGCATGGTTAGATTTGGAGATAACACTCCTAAACCTATCATTGGTAGAGGAGCCATCACCCTGGATGGAAAGACTAGCATTGATGATGTTCTTTATGTTGATGGTTTGAAACATAATCTACTAAGTATTGGGAAGTTGCTTGACAAAGGTTATAAATTGGAGTTCAATGGAAAAAAGTGCATCATTAAAAACAAGGAAGGAGAAATAATTGCATCAGGATCAAAGACTAAAGGTAATGTCTTTCATCTTAATCTAGAAGCAAGTTGTTTTGTTTCTAAAGTAGATGACAGTTGGCTATGGCAAAAAAGACTATGTCATATCAATTTTGATAACATAGTTAAGATTAGTAATGTTAAGGTAGTTAGAGACCTACCTTGCATAGAAAATATAGTTGATGCTATATGCAAGGAATGTGTAATGGGAAAGCATGTGAGGAATTCATTCAGGAGCAAGCATAATTCAGCAGAGAACAAGCTGGATCTGATTCATACAAACCTATGTGGTCCAACTCAAACAAGATCATACTATGGTGAAAGGTATTTCATTTTGTTTGTAGATGATTATTCTAGAATGATGTGGGTTGCGTTCTTGAAAGATAAGTTAGAAGCATTTGAGAAGTTCAAAATATTCAAAGCTAAGGTTGAGAATGAATCTAGACTTAAGATAAAGTGTCTAAGGTCGGATAGAGGAGGAGAATTCACCTCTAATAGATTTTATGAATACTATGAAGAACATGGAATAAAGAGATAGTTGAGTTCACCTAGAACCCCTCAGCAGAATAGGATTATAGAGAGAAGAAATAGGATCATCCTTGATACAACATGCACCATCATGATTGAAGGAAAAGTTGCACACACATATTGGAGAGATGTGGTCAATACAGTAGTCTATACAATCAACAAAATTCAATTAAGGCCTAGAGCAGACAAGACACCTTATGAGCTATGGTTTGATAATGTTCCCATAGTGAAATACTTCATAATCTTTGGAAGCAAGTGCTACATCAAGAGGGATGAAGCAGTAGGCAAGTTTGATGTAAGAAGTGATGAAGGTATTTTTCTTGGTTACTCTACTAAAAGTAAAGCTTATAGATGTTTTAACTTAAGATTGAAGAAGATCATTGAAAGTGCTCATGTTAACATTGATGAAAAGTTTATGGTTCAAGAAAGATATCATGATTACTCACCCATGATTAAAGAAGAACCTAGATCTTCCACTAGTGAGATAGTTGTTGAAGAGATGTTTGACAGTATAGATGTATTGTTCAATGACCTTGAAACAAGTGAAGAAGAAACTTAGAAGGAAGATGAGTCAGTATCACCTAAAGTTCCAAAGTATACATCTAGATATCACTCTAAGGATGACATCATTGGAGATCAAAGCGGAAAAGTCACAACAAGATCAAAAGAAAATAATTCAGCTAGCAATGAAGTGGTATGTTTACTATCTCAGATTGAACCTTTAAGTGTTGAAGATGCATGTAATGATTCAGATTGGCATGATGCTATGAAAGAGGAACTAGATCAAATTATCAAGAATAATACTTGGGAACTGGTCCCAAGACCTAGTGATAAGAATGTGATTGGAACAAAGTGGATATTCAGAAACAAGATGAATGAAGATGGCATAGTGGTAAGGAACAAAGCAAGGTTAGTATGTAAGGGATATGCGCAAAGAGAAGGTATTGATTATTCAGACACTTTTACACCAATAAGAAGATTAGAAGCTATTAAGTTGTTTCTATCCTATGCAACAGTCAAAAACTTCAAAGTCTATCAGATGGATGTCAAGTCAGCATTCTTGAGTGGAGAGCTAAAAGAAGTATACATTGAGCAGCTAGAAGGATTTACCTTATCAGATAGACCTGATATGGTATGTAGATTGAAGAAGGCCCTCTATGGACTTAAGAAAGCCCCTAGAGCATGGTATGAGAGACTTGATGGATATCTAACTAAAATTGGATTCAAGAAAGGAGCAACAGATTATAATCTATTCATAAGAGAGAAATCTAAAGGACTACTACTTGTAGCTATATTTGATGATGACATTATCTTTGGAGGTAATGATAAACTTAGTGGTGAATTTTCTAAGGAGATGCAGAGAGAATTTGAGATGAGCATGATTGGACCTATCAAATACTTTTTGGGATTGAATGTGCAGTAGACAAAAAAAGGTATTTTCATTAATCAGTCCAAATATGTAAAAGAGATATTGAAGAAGTTCAAGATGGATGATTGCAAACTAGTGGGTACACCTATGATAACAAGATGCAAACTTACAAAAGAAGATGATTCGCCAGTAGTAGATATAACATTGTACAAGTCTATGATTGGCAAACTTATTTATCTTACTCAAACTAGACCAGATATTTCCAATGCAGTTGGCATAGTTGGAAGATTTGCAGCAGAACCTAAAAAAAGTCACCTCATGGCAGTAATAAGAATATTTAGATACTTGCAAGGTACTATAGATTATGATCTATGGTATCCTAATTCAAAAAATGTTGAGCTTCATGTATATACTGATGCAGATTGGGCAGGATGCATTGATGATAGAAAGAGTACATCAGGAGGAGCAGTGTTTCTTGGTGACAGACTTGTCACTTAGACAAGAAAGAAGCAAAATTGTATCTCTCAGTCAACAAAGGAAGTGGAGTATGTTGTAGCAGCCCTGAATTGTTCTACAATTGTTTGGATCAAGCAAATGATAAAATATTTCAGAATTCAGATTAACTATCCTATTGTTATTCATTGTGATAACACTAGCACTATCAATATGTCAAAGAACCCTATGATGCATGCAAAGACAAAACACATTGAGATCAAGTATCACTTCCTAAAAGAGAAAGTGGCAGAGAAAGAAGTCAAGTTGGACTATGTGAGTACTATAGATTGGTTAGTAGATATATTCAAAAAGCCCTTACCAAAGGATACTTTTGAGTATCTCAAGGAGAAGTTGGGAGTAATTCCCTTCCCTGATTCTGCTTAGAAGAAAGAAGACAAAGCATCAATCCTCAGGGACTGATGGATGGTTGACTACTCTACTGTAGGAGTAGTACCAGTGCTTAAAAGAGTTGGCACCATTTTCCATTGATGTCAAAGGGGGATTAATATATAGAGTCATGAAAAATAGAAGCAAAAAGGAGTATTATACTAAGGAGGAGTAGTATTCAGTCATGCAAGCAGTTCAGTTGAGGAAATGGAGAATATTGAAGAATATTGCAGCAGATGGAGGATTCATCCTTAGCAAATTTTTGATGAGGAAATGGAGAATGTTATAAAATAATTTCTCATTTGGGTTGGTGCTGTTTTTCATTCCATATGTTTACATGAATGCCAAAGGGGGAGATTGTTGGAGATTTGCCAGCAAGCCAGTGTTGACTATATGTTTGTCATTGATGACAACATATGGTAAGTAGCATGCATTGAAGACTTATACAATAAGCTTTGAGTATATGTAGCATGGACATTTTATTAGTTTGATATCATGAATGTAGAGGTTAAATGTTAGTACAGAGAGTTATGTAGCAGCTTATGTCAGCAGTGTTCCTGATAGAGTTACAGGCAGTGTTTTGTGAGTGATTGTCCGTACAATCATCATGGATCCTTGCACCTTTGGATATGTGATGAAGACATGTTAGTGGTGTTACATTCATGGATGCAGAGTCTGATGATCAGTAGAAATGAATTTATGTATTCGCCATTCACCAGTAGTAGTTTCCTGTGTTTATTCAAAAGAGATGATAGAGATTATATTGGTTCTAGAGTTGCACCAATCATTTCGGTATGCACCCTTGGATTAGTGCTTGGAGAAGAGTTATTAATGTTTGGTTAAGAGCACATGATGTCATTCAGATTGAGGAGAAAGTTTCATTTACTTTGGTAGAGCCGACAGTGTGTAGTGTGCATCTACATTTATTATTATTGGACAGGTCCCAAATTGTGTTGTGTGCTTAGTAGAGCCAACAGAATTATTACTAGAGTATGTTATGGTTTGTCTAATATTATTTCAAGGTGGTTCTAATAGGCTAACTTGATTATATCATTTAGAGGAAAGATATTTATAGGAAGTCATTTGTGATTGCTAAAGTATGGTTCAGAGTTGATTGTGAAGAGCAGAGAAGACTGTGTGAAGTATTGAGCCATCAGCAGAAGGTCTATGTGACCAAGTAAACTATTTGTGTTATACATTGGAATTTATTCAGATAGTAGGTCAAAGCATAGCTCACCAAGATCTAGATATAGTGTGTATCTGTTATTAAGAAGATTGTAGCCTTCACCCCTTTGAGAAGTGTGCTCTCGGACAGTGCGTCCTCACCCCTAATAGAGTTAATTGTAAAAGACTCCTAACAGGGTCTAACCCTTCACCAAGTCACTATACAAAATATATTGTAAAGCAACTCCTAATAGGGTTAAGGATCTTCTAACAAGGATCATAAAACACTAGTGAAGATTATTAGTGGGTGTCAATTCCCACAGGAGTTTTTACCTATTTGGGTTTCCCCGTAACCAAAATATTGGTGTTCTGTTCAAGTGTTCTTTCATTGTGTTTATGCTTTATGTTTAAGTATACTTAATTGGATAAAGAATTGAAACTTTTAGATAACTGATTCACCCCCCCCCCCCCCCCCCCTTCTTAGTTATCTCTTGGGACTATTCCTAACACCTTCGACATGGCAGTTTGTACCAACTTCTAGGTTTTGTACATGTTCACTAATTCTTGAGCCGGCTGTGAATGTAAACTCTTTAAACCAACTAGCTTTTCCTGCCATGCATTTTTCTCCCATTTTATCTCTCGAATTCTCTGTAACTACTTGGGCAGTTGTCCCCTGTTCAAAAGTAACATAGACTCCACATTAGCTATCTTGGTGAAATCTTGAACTGTTGGTCCTTCATTTTCTTTTAGGGTGCTCATGGTATCCATGAAGACCTTAACATGGTGTCAGCATCCTAACTTCCCTCATTGATTTTTAGAATGCTTGAAGGGTTTACTATCTTAATATCCTTTAGTGCATTGGTGTACATGTCTTTAATTTCCTTCTCCATTACCCAGACCCATGAAATTGTAGCTTTAAATAGTGATCCTTTCCAGCCAAGATTTTGTTTTAAAATAAATAGCATGCAGGGGTCAACTAACTTCATGGGGTTCTCTGCTAAGAATTGAGCTACTCCGTATAGTTCTATCTCCTAAACTTAAGTGCAAATAGCCATGCATTTTTCTTCCTCTAACTCTTGGGCAAATATGAGAGTTTGTATTTCACCAAGAAATGCTTCCCCATCCATATAGGTAGATACAAATTCTTGAATGAAGGTGCTTCCTTTATTGATTATACCACCAACCCAGGTCTTCATAGCCTCCATTAAAACCTTACCCTACTACATTTTCTTCACTAACATTTTACTTTCAGCTGAATTTGGATCAAAATCCTATGGAGACTGAGCTAGCGATAATGCTCCAACGTCACTAAGAGAAGTAATGAATTCAGCCATAGTAATCACCAGTTGCTTTAGTTCACATTTTTCCCTTCCCTCCTTCTATGACTATCCAAGCATATGATCGGCCAAAAATTTGAAAAGGTGATCCCTAGAATCCATAGTTAAAATACCAAGCTTCATTTTGGTAACTTTGAAATCTTCCGCTTCAGGCTCCGGCACTCCTTTCCCAGGCTTAAAGGTGGCGATCTCCACAGTTACTTTCCCGGTGGAGGGATCAGTGGACAACCTCATGTTACTCTTCATCTTCTTAGCCTTAGGAGTATAGATGACATATTTTGTGATGATCTCCTTAACTGGAAATGAGACAGGTTTGAAACTTCTCTTCTTATTCATTGAATCGGTCAGCCATGGAGGTATTGAACTGGTAACCATCTAGTTGTCAGGTGTTTTAGAGGGAGTAACATCAACTTGGACAACCTTGGGATTACTGGTAGACATTCCCTGATTCTTCTCCCGTTGTTCTGGTGAAAATAAAATCTCCTCATCATTAATCTCAATGTTAATATAATTAGACCCTGGAGATGCCATCTGTGAACGGCTTTCTGATCTAGTTCTAGTCCTCATCCGAGGTGTAGTAGGATGTCCATCGGGCATTTTTTTCTCTTAGAAGATGAGATTCTACCTACATTAGTAATCAAAGGAGATACATTATGTAAAGCATGATTCACATCTATTGAAGTAGATTCTGCATTACATTTCTTAGGAGGGGGCTCTTTGTTTTCTCTTATCTTTTCTTTTCCATCCAGGCTTCTATAACCCCAAAAATGGTTTCAGCTCTTAGCTTTATGTTTTCCTCTTCTTCCCTTGCCCAATCTATATCCAGAGAACTTTCTGTTCTTGAAATATCACCTTCCGAACCTGTAATCTGAGAGGTGTCCTCATCTATTTCATTTGTATCAAATTTTAGCTGTAGTAGCTTGATCTGCGAAACTAGAAGTCTAGAGTGGTCCCTTTTTTTGACTATTTTTTCATCTCCTGGATCTTCCCATAGATCCTCAATGTGTGAATTTGGTGATGGGTAAATTCCTAAGCTCAGAACCTCTCTAGCAAAACCTTTGTTATCAAAGCCTCTTCTCGGATCATAAAACTGCATGTGAAAGCTTACCAGATTACTGCCTACTATCGAGGTGTCGATCATATTATTGCAGACCAAGGTTCCCAACTTAATCGAAAACATGGAAGCCCATTTTTCCTCAGGTAAACTATTTTTAATCCCTGTGAATAGCTATCTGTAGACTTCAGCCAATATGAAATAGTCAAAAGCAAATCTAGGAAGCTTGAGGGGTTCTTCATCAAAACCTCCTATCTGGATATAGGTAAAACACAAAAATTGAATATAAAAACTTCCATAAGTTTGAACTAACTTCTGAGCTTCCAATGATATTCTCTGGTGTGGATTTCCCACCAGCTGGTGATGCAGTTTTCCAAGGAAAACATCATGAACTCTTCTATAATCTTCCAGGACCTTATCTTTCCTTAACAAGGGACAATATTCATAAATGTTCAAGTCCTCATTCCATGGTTCATGGGGAATATCTCCCAGGTCTTGAGTGCATGCAAGACAGTAAGTTAAATAAGAGGACATATAGAATTCCTTCTTTATCATTTGAGCTTGTTTAAGCTGATCTCTCAAATAGCCAGCAATGATTTATGCCCATTCCAGATGTTGTATTCCCTCTAAAACTATTTCTATGAAGTGGTACATCCAATCTTCAAAGAGGAGAACCTTCTCTGAACCTTTCACTCAATGAAGCAAAACCATTATATTGTAAACATGCAGCTTCATATGGTCCTTGGTTAAGACTTTGGGTAATCGGGATCCTCCTTTATAGAAAGTCTTGGTCCATTTACGGGCCATATGACTGCAATTTTTATCACTATTTTCCCAAAACTGGGTGAGTGACTGGGTGGGGGTAAAACTAGCAAAGGCTTCATCCAGAATCTTGAAAATGGACATTATAGTTTCTCAGGTCATAGACAAAAGGGTCTAACCTCTAGCATTCACTATACATTTAGACTTAACATCATACCGATTGATGCATTGTTGAACTAACTTCAGACTCACTACTGATGGAGGGAAAGTTGCAGCTTCCAACAACCCACTTGACAAAAACTCTAGACTATAATCCTCCACTGCATGTTCTATGAGGTGACCCACCATATTTTCTACCTCAACCCCTAAAAAGTCTATGTCCGTAATTACAGGAGCACGACATCCCATGTTCATAAGGTTCCCAAAGAAGTGCATACTAGACCTCATCTTTTCTACTTGAAAACAAACAAAAAGCAACCTCCTCCTTGGAAAAATATTATCAAACAGGAATAGGAAATAAAAGAGAGCTTTTAGCGGCCACCTGTATTCCACAAACTTAAGAAAATAACTTCCTTCTTCCGTAGCCGAGACTCCACAATTTCATAATAGAAAGAAGAAAGCTTACAAGAATACTTATATTTTGGGAAATCATACTATAAAGGGTCAACTTAAGGGGCATTAAATGATAGCATTGATTAGAGTGAGGTGAGAAATGATGATTTGACAATCAAGTGTCATTGAAATCCGCATCCTTTAAAAATATCATTAACTACCTTTAAGTAACACCCCTCACTCGTGTTTAGGATTCCTTTCACCGCAATTCAAATCTCCACTCTGGATTTACTCTGTGGCTTCCATCTTTTCAAAACTATCCGTACTCAGAACTCAACAATAACTTTGCCACCCACTTACATTGTTTGCCTCTTAAGCTGTCACATTACTCCTTGATTTATGCACCATTTCCTCTTGTGAACTCCTTTGAACTACTTTGAACCCAGGTTAAAAGAGGTTCAAAGTGGTTTGCTACCAAATGATGACGTAGCCCAAGGCCCCATCTACATTTTCCAACATTAGAAAAATAATCTTTGATTGAACTACTTTGAACTACTTTGAACCATAGTTCAAATAGGTTCAAAGTGGTTCATGAGAAGCATAGGTCTTGGGAAAAACTTAACTGAGGAAATCTAACTTTGAACTAAACGATCTTGGAGGCTATATCTTGACGATTTAAAGGCTAGGTGGACTTAGAGAATTGTTGATGAAAGACTGACAAAGGAAAAATGTTGGACTAGACTTTAAAGGAACAAACAAAGAAAAGGGTCAAGGACACTTTTTTTTTATATTGCAACTCTAACTGACCCTAACACTCGGTCAACACTAAAATTTCCTCAGCTTATACTAGCACTCGGTCAACACTAACATCACTCAGATTATAGTAAATTTTCTTAATCTTCTGCTTTTTTGCTCAGTTAAGCCTAAGCTTTCAAAATTTCTTTCCTCATCTCTTCTATGATTCAAATCAACTATCTTCTTCACTTAGTGTTATAGATAAACAACTCATTACCTTGCCAATGTGCCAACTAATCAAGTAGCCATTGTAATTTGTCATAACTCAACCTTTCCACTAGGTCTTCTTATTATCTTCTCTTTTCAAATCATCTTCATCAATCAAAAGATATAGTAATTTACTAGATAACAACTATCTCACCAATTAAGGTTTGACATCAATGGCAATATAACAATTGTTTCAATTCTAGTTTTGTAGACACCTAAAATTGTCCATTCACACTAATGTTAATTTTTAATAATATTTTCCCTTAACATTATGGTTAATTTTATTAATTAACTATAATCATTATATTCTTCTATTTATTTAATTAAATAAAGTCATTTTTCCTTTGTATTTAAATTCTATTTAAATACTTTAATATATTGAATTAAATTTAATATATTATCCCTTCATTTCCCTTTATTATTCCTCCACTAATCTAAAGTTCTTCTAAACCATGATTAAATTAAATTTATTTTAATTTAATTCATTTTCTCTTTTTCCTATTCTTATCTTTTTTCTAATATTTCTCTATTCTTAATTAAAAGGTCGATTATCTCTAAACATGTGCACAATCACCTTTTCCAAGGTAGCCGCATCTCTATCTTTTTTCTCCACCAATCATTTTTAAATTCCTCTTTCCCTCTAAAAGTAAAGTTTGACTTTTGCCACTTCACCTTTTTTAAATCTTACCTAACATCCTTTTGCCTCTTAATCCTAGCCACTCATTTCTTTTTGTCTCTTCATCTTAGCCACTTCCCTTTTTCCTCTTAATCTTGGTCATCCATTATTTTGCCTCTTAATCTCCACCATCCAATTCTTTTCATTTTCTATAAAATAAGGTCTCGCTCCTCATTTCTAAAAAAAAATCTTATAATCTTCTTCAAGGCTGAATTCTTCTCAATGCTTCTCAATTCTTATGCATTTTCTAGAATTCTTAATCATTCTAGTTATTTTCTTCATTGCATTCTAATCTTGTTTCTAATCTAGATCTTGTTGCATCTTTAGCATAGTTTCTTAATCGTATTACATCCATCTTAGATCTTAATCTTGTTTCATTATCATTATCATAGTTTTGAATCAATCTTGCATCAATCTTAATCTTTATCATTTGTGAAGCTTGGGGAAAGTTCTTTATACTTGTTCTCAATCCCTTCACCATCATCTAGCTTGCATCCCATAGTTTTGTATTATTTTTGCATTTCATTTGTGTTGGGAGAGCATACCCACAATAATCTCAAAGAGAAAACCAAACAAGGCTTTGGATGCCCTTTTTTTATCTCATCAGAGGTTGTAATCAAAGTTACTTATTTTGTTGCATTTCAAATGACTAAGATCTAATGTAATTTTGTTTGGTGTTTTTCATTTTCAGAAAATATGTTCATGTTTTCATTGCATACAAGTTTTGAACAGTAAGATATAACCGATTGAAATTTAGTTCCCATGCTTACTTGATTTTCTTAGGTGGAGGTGGTGAGATCACCTAATCCAAAGGATGAGGTGTTACCGATTGTTGTGTTTGTTCCTCCATTGTCATTTTCTTCTCTTCTCCACATTTAGTTCCTTATCCTCATGATTCCTTCAATGGTGTTCTCACTTGCATCAATACTTAGTTCTGGTGCTCAGTCTCTGCAGTCTCTGCTTAAATGACTGGTCCTCTGACAGTGCAGACATGTCATTCCAGAATTTTTCAAGTTTTGAGATCTTCATCTCTAGTGCATTCTCATGAAATTTTCTACAATATGACCATATCTACCACATTTTGTGCAACTAGCCCAAGTGTTGTAATCCAAAGTATAAGTATTACCTTGTCTTCTCAGTTAATATGTTTTGTTTTTTCCTTTAGGTTTCTAGACTTGTTTCATTTTTGTCGTACATTCCTGTGATATATGTCCATGCATTTTGCAAGTATGAAATTTATTTTCCATATAGTGTTTCTTAGGTGACTTATTCAGCTTTGATCTACACTCATGTGCTTGATGTGATGTAGGAGCATCTCAAGTCCTTGGCAATCTTGTGTCACCAAAAACAAGTTTGAGTTTTCATGTGTTGCTTAGTCCCTTCTTTGACCAAGTTGGCTCGGTAGTTGCTCAGTTCCTTCATTAACTGAGTTGATCAGTTAATTCCCTGGTGCTCAGTTATCTTTTCCTAGTGCTCAATTATCCTTGCTTACTGAATCATTTCTTTTAGTTTTCTATTGAGGCCGACTTGTGCACTTAATTATGGTCACGGATTTAATGTTGGTTGTAATACCCCAAAAATGGGCTATAAGTTCATTAATCTCCTACATCTTCAATTCGAACGAAATTGACATCAAAGTCCTAATCTAAGGCACATCTAAACATCATCGAATCATAATTGATTATCTTAAATTTTGCATCAGGGAATATTCCTAGTAATATTCCTAATTATCTTAATTATCTTTAATTTAATGATTATTTGGCGATAAATCACATTTATCCTAAAAATTTGATTAATTGAATATTTTCATATTTAATTAATTAGATTTAATATTTGCCACTTAATTGTGTAATTAAATTTAATTATATCTATTATTAATTGTATTATTTAATTTTGACAATAAATCTAATATCATATGAATAATTGATTAAATTCTTATTTAATTAATTAAAGCATGTTGTCATTATTTAATAATATAATTTTTAATAAAAGTTTGAATAAATAGTTAATTAACCCATAAATTAATTAATTATTTTCAAAAATCAGTTGAGTTGAGGATAAATCACTTTATTTATTTATTTAATTCTTAATTATTATGCATATTCAAAAGAAACAGTTAAACTCCAAATCAGAAAATCAATGCAAGTTATTGACTTTTTGGAACTCAACATCCTTTTGGAGTTCAAAAAGCTGATCTAAACTCTAATTTGAGTTAAAAAGCTGTTTTTGCATGTTTTTGCATGATTTTGAGAATTAACTATCTTTTATGATCAGATAACTCAAAAATCAAGCTGAGTTTATTTGAGTGATTTATGGCTTTTATCCATGCACCTCCAAAGCCCTAGATTTCTATAAATTAAGGCTTTAGCTCTTCACAAATGATCTCATATTTTGCACAATCACGCTGGAGAATTGGAATTGAAGAATCAAAGCTCTTGCGAATCGACATCTTTGTGAGATCAATCTTATTTTTTTTTTGCATTCATTTAGATTCATATTTCATATCATTTCTAGATTAGCATAGCATATCAGTTTTCAATAGCATTCATATCATATCAGTTTTTATCATTCTTATTGCATAGAAAATATCAAAAATATAGATTAATTGCATTTATTCCATATCTAGAATTGCATTCAAATCCTTCATTTAGGTGTCGTCTAGGTCACTGATCTCGATAATAATCTGAGAACATTAATCTCGCACCTACTAGAAGGCAGTAAATCGCTTGGTTAGATAGCTTTCAATTTTGCACGATTTTGATTATCACTAACCTCTAATGTTTTACTGAGTGTTGTGTCTACAGATCAGGTACAATTTTCACACACACATTTCTTAAAAGTTTGAATAAATAGTTAATTAACCCATAAATTAATTAATTATTTTCAAAAATCAGTTGAGTTGAGGATAAATCACTTTATTTATTTATTTAATTCTTAATTATTATGCATATTCAAAAGAAACAGTTAAACTCCAAATCAGAAAATCAATGCAAGTTATTGACTTTTTGGAACTCAACATCCTTTTGGAGTTCAAAAAGCTGATCTAAACTCTAATTTGAGTTAAAAAGCTGTTTTTGCATGTTTTTGCATGATTTTGAGAATTAACTATCTTTTATGATCAGATAACTCAAAAATCAAGCTGAGTTTATTTGAGTGATTTATGGCTTTTATCCATGCACCTCCAAAGCCCTAGATTTCTATAAATTAAGGCTTTAGCTCTTCACAAATGATCTCATATTTTGCACAATCACGCTGGAGAATTAGAATTGAAGAATCAAAGCTCTTGCGAATCGACATCTTTGTGAGATCAATCTTATTTTTTTTTTTGCATTCATTTAGATTCATATTTCATATCATTTCTAGATTAGCATAGCATATCAGTTTTCAATAGCATTCATATCATATCAGTTTTTATCATTCTTATTGCATAGAAAATATCAAAAATATAGATTAATTGCATTTATTCCATATCTAGAATTGCATTCAAATCCTTCATTTAGGTGTCGTCTAGGTCACTGATCTCGATAATAATCTGAGAACATTAATCTCGCACCTACTAGAAGGCAGTAAATCGCTTGGTTAGATAGCTTTCAATTTTGCACGATTTTGATTATCACTAACCTCTAATGTTTTACTGAGTGTTGTGTCTACAGATCAGGTACAATTTTCACACACACATTTCTGGCGCCCACCGTGGGGCAACCCACCTTTGCATGCTGGTTTTGATTTTTTTGGGAGCTAAAACCCCAAAGTTTCAAAGATTTAATTTTATCTCCCAAACGGCTTGGAATTTTGGTTTGAAATTTTTTTTACAGGTTGGTGACATGTCATGGAAGCTACAGTAAAAAATTTAGAATTTTCTGAAATTTTTTGAATTTTTAATAATTTTTTCTTGAAATTCCGGAAAAAATTAATATCTGACGCAAATCAGCATATTTTTTGAAAATTTTTATATTTTCGAAAAGCTCTTTAAATTCTACAGGGGGTCCATTCTTTGTCTTTTATATTTGGACATGATATCATAGCTCAAATAGTCAATTTACAAAAACTGGTCTATTTTGATAAAATGTGTCTCTAGGGCACAAATGAAGAGCTTTTTCTAAAATTTTTGCATTTTTGGAAAGCTCTCTATTTTTTAGTAGGGGTCTTTATTCTGAATTTCTATTTTTGTGGCCAAAATCATATCAAAAAAATTAGATCTTGTTGACTAGGTCAAATGCAAAAAAAAAAAAAAAAGTTTTGTGATGGGTATGCACTTATTTTTTTTACATGGTTCAACAAATGATATGAGTTGTCATTTGGGTTGATTGCTGGTTATTATTACTGATAATAATTGATTTTTAGAGCTAACCCTATGGTTTTCATAAGTTGAATATATTTTGCATATCTTGTTTGCTTGTTTGCTTGTTGGAGAGTTCGTCACTTGCTTGCATGGAAAAGCTCAACAAAAATTGCTAAAAATCAAATAAAATCTACTAAGCGCGTTGCAAGGATCCCAGGTATTCTCCTTCATCTAATAATATTTTGATTTGGGACTTAAAATAAATCTCTTATGTGTCAAGCTTGTGTGCATCTTTTCATGCTTTTGATCTATTTCTACACACTTGCATAATTGATACTAGGTTGTGAACCCTTAAGGATTCATTAAGTAGTCTTAGAATACTTGTGATTGATCTTGATTGCTATCTTGGGTTATTGGACTCGCTAATCCGCCGGCCCCTCATTTCCACCCCGTGGTTGCAATCTCAGCGCCATAAAGGGGAGGGGTCAACAGGACAGAAGCGTTAAATGTTCCACTTGGCAACCCTTTTGTGCTTTTAGGAACTCCCTTGTTTTCTAAGTTGTGGACTCGTTTTTAGCTTGTGTGAGGTGTTAAGTGTTCCACCTTGTGGACTCATCTCATATTCACTTTAAACGTTAAGTGTTCCTCTTTCTACTTTTTGGATGCTTTTGGTAGATTTGCTTTCGGAACATACATCTGTGCTCACATAGTAATTAGGCCCTATGAACACTATTTGTGATTCTTGAGAGATTGGATTCCTAGCGAAATCCTTCTTGACGATAGAATCCTTGTAGGTAGGGAGGATACTTAGTGTGTTTCACATTCAACTTAGTTAGTGAGTCTTCTCTTATTGATCGACACATTCTCTCTCCGGAGAGGTTGATAGATCACGTGGGGTTGATATCACGAGCTTTGGTGAATCAAAATTGGTTAGTGCGTCTTCTCTTATTGATTGATACATTCTCTCTCCGGAGAGGTTCATAGATCACGTGGAGTTGATATCACAGACCTTGGTGGAACAAAACTTTGTCTTAGCGTGTCAGATTAATCTACTTGCTTTGTTTGGGTTAAAAGTGAAGAGGTGTCAAAACCTTGAATCTGGAGCCAAGTCCCCTTGTGGTATACTATTGTGAGTCATCTTTAGAGAGGGTTAACCGTAGCGGACAATCCCTTCACAGGGCAAACTGCATTGACGGAACCTCAAGTGGTAATAGCCATTTTCGCCATGGTAGTGACAACCGCTATATAAATGTCCTTGTGGAAGAAATCTCCACGGGTATGGTTCATTGTTGGGTTGTCAGATCTCCCTAGTAGCTCTTGAAGATTAAGTTCTCGGACTGTGTCAAAACCCTGGTGCGCCAGGATTGGAGTTCACCCCTTTGAATCATAAAAGTTGCAGAGTCAAACCATTACTAAAAACCTTAGAGAGGCCAATTTTTCACTTTTAGGTATATGTGCGTTATTGCAAAACTTTTCAGAACATACACAATTAGTACTCTCAGGGATTAGCACAATTTGGTCACTTGATTGTTCATGCGCAAGGTTGCTTTTGCCCTTGTTCATTGTTTTCAGACGTTCTTGGAATCACTTGCTTGCTGTTCTGCGTGCTTATTTATCTACTTGGCTATTAAAAATGATCAAATCTGGTATAACCTTCAAAATCTAGACAATACAATTTGCAAACAATCCAAAACTGAAAACCTTAAATTTTGCAAAAATTGACGTAAAGTTCTTTCTGGAGTCAAAAGTCATTTCAAGAAGTCAAAAGTCGTATGACTTTTTGTCAAATGTCGTTTCAGTATCGCCCATATGTCGTATGATTGAGAACCCAGAGTCGTACGAGTTTTCAAACCAGCAAATCCAAGGAAGTCAAAAACCTATTAGCAACTGTCGTATGAGTTTTGTCAACTGTCATTTCATAGACTACCCACTGTCATATGAGTCTGCAGAGTGTCATTTGGAAAAATTTGAGAGAGTTGTCAGAAATTGTCAAATTGCAAGATATCCAATGTTTCCAGCCTAGTTCCAGAATCTATCAAAAATATCATTGTGTCAAGAACAGATCAGTAGCTATTGAGAATTAGTACACATGTCTCAAAGAATCAGTACACATGAGGAAGAAATTCTGATCACCGCTATAATGAAACAAATACATGCTATGCAAGTCCAGCTTGACAAACTTGAGAAAGAGAAGGAATCTAAAAAGTTCTCCATGGAATCTTTATACTCTTTTCCATTTGATAAAGACTTGTACATGTCACCATGCCCCCGAAAAAAAATTGAGCAATATGATACCTCTTCCACGGAGAGTGACACATCTAGCTTTGAAGACTATGATGACTATGATGATAGACAATGTAATGATACCTATGACACCTCTGTTCCTAAGAGTCCTCCTCATCGTTCATTCCTACTTACTACAAATGGGCCATCACATTGGATAGATCGTGATGGTGATCCATATGATTCTAATTTTGAAAGAGATTTTGATGGCTTTTGTGGACAATACCTTGATGATGATCCATCTACTACTGCTGAGGACTATAAAATACATCGTGCTAGCTTGAAATGTCAATACTATAAGGATCTCTCGTCTAAGAACTCTCAAGCTGAAAATAAAGATTACACTCTCAAGGAAGATCATGTTAATGTTGGACCTTTGTCTTGTGATGGTTCCCTTCCATCCCCTACTTCCTCCAATACCCGTACATTTCTTAAAGCTTCTGAGTCTTTCACATCTTTCACAGAACCTTCATCTGACACAAGCCCTGATACTTTTCATGTGGTTCCCTATAGTTATCCTCCAGGGCTACCTCTTAAAGAAACTCAAGCTATCCTTCACTTGGCTGCAAATACTTTCAATAATGATAAACCTAAAGAGCCTAAGCCTTCATATGCTATAATGCCTACTTCAGCTAGTCCTTCACCATCTCTTCCAAAGTCATCCATACAATCCCAACATGCTTCCTTGTCCTTAGAAGTGGCTCCATGTCAAGAGGACTCTAAAAATGATAAAGAGAAGAACATAAAGAAAGATCAAGATCAAGAACCCTCCATGTCATCCACTCCTTTTCCCAATGTCTCTTATCTGCCTCAGGGTTCTTTTGATCCTGTACCCCCTTTTTCATGCATTCCACCATGTCTTAAGTCTTCACCTAAGCAAGATCAAGCTACTACTTACACTATTGAGCTTATTGACAATCAAAATAACCTTACTACGCTTGCACTTTCCAAAGATGATACTTCCATTAAGGTTGGTAAAAATGGTGTTCCTTCCAATGTCAAGCCTATTGAAAATCAAAAAAAAATTATGCACTTGTGCTATCCAAAGATCCTTGTCAAGATCAAAGTCTTCCATCTTCTTGTTCTACCACTCCATGTTCACTTTCACTTTCTACTCTTCCTAAGTCTTTGCAAGCTTTGAACAATCCTATCAAAGAAGGTGCTCATATTCAAGATGTCCACGATTCTATTGAAAATTCTAATGCTCACTCTAAAGATGTTGATATCTTTGGTTGTCATATAGATGCTGATGAACTTATTGATTATCCTTTTGCATCTTCCACTTCTATCCTTGGACCTCTTCCACCACTACAAAGATCTTCACGCCTTCCTTCCATCTTGGGTCCTTATGTCCCTTCACTTTCCCCTCCTAACTCTCCTAATTTTCCATCCATATTGGGTTCTTACATACCTCCATCTCCCATCTTTCCTCAAGATCAACATAGATGCATACCCTTGAATCCTTTTCATCCACCCACCCATTTAAACCAGTCGTATCCTCCCTCTTCCACAAATCCCAAGTCTTTTGGAAGTAACTTGAATGTTCAATACAAGAAAAAGAAGCAATACAAGAATCCATCAAAAAAAGAATATCACCATGTCTCCTCTCATAGACATGAAAGCATAAAGTCAAAAGAGATATCTAAGAAAAAAACTATAAGACAAGTATGGGTTCCAAAATCCATCATTGAAGATATTCTCTCTAGATCATCAAAAGGAAATAAAAAGCCTATGGCTATATGGATTCCAAAGTCTCTCTTGAAAGAGTCTGGTGTTGAGAAAAAAGTGAAATTGACATTCAAGCTTCCAAAGGCTTCCACTTTATCTCCTTCCAAAAATATTCTTCCATTTCATGCACCCAAACCTCAACCTCTGCTATCCATTCGCCATATTCCTTCACGTATTCCTTCATTCACATTTCCTCCACCCTCTCGCCACCCTTCAAGGTGTGTGTTTACGTTGATCTTGCCTTCCTTTCCATCTACCCTTTTACAATCCTTCCATGCATTATCCTTTTACCTTCTATCATTTTTTCTCATTTTCCTATTCCTCCTATCTTCCAACCTCACTCGCTTTACATAAAACCCTATCCTCCATTTTTCTCTTCCATCTCCCTTTCCCTATCAGCATCTTTGAGCATATCATTTTGAATCCTTGGCATAACATGGTTTATCCTTTCAAGGAGCATTATCTAAAAATCTTTCCTTCTTCCAAAAAGAGAAATGAAAAAAAAAAAAATTGAAAATGTGCCTTGGTGAAAACCTGGAAACAGGCACCTTGGTAGCAAAAGTAAAGAGAAATAAATTCATCCTATGGTGAAAACCACTTCCTTGTGGCACCTTGGATAAGTACCATGATGAAAACCTGGCAATCAGGCATCATGCGTAGTTCTTCTACATATTTCATCCATTCCATCTTCTCTCTTTGATCTTGACAATGTTGATCTATACACAAACATTTGGCTATTTTGTGAGCTATCTTATGATGATCTTGCTTTCATTTCCTTCCTGTTTAGCCTTCATATCCATCTTCCTCCATTCATTTTCTCCTATCGCTATCCTTTTCCCCTTTGGTCTTGATCTAATAAAAAAAGAAAGAAAGAGTAAAACACGGTGCTATGAAGCCTCTTGACATGTCTACTCCTTTGGATTGCATCCTTTCCTGCTCTTGCACTACGCTTTTGTGACTTATCCTATGCTAGCCTTTCATTGCTTGTCCAAATGCGCTTTACATGACAATTTTTCCCTAGCTTGAGTATTCTTGAGGAGTTTCCCCTTGAGGATTTCTTCCCTTCATTTTTCTTCATTCTCTTATCTTCCATCTCTTCCACCAGCTTGCTAATCCCTCTTGTTCTCCACCTTGCTAGACATTGGGACTGCACGATATGATCTTGCTTGGGAGTTTGCAAATGGAAAAAGATGCTATCAAGTATACCAAGTATCAAAACAAGTATCAGAACAATTATCAGAATCAGTATCAGAACCAGTATTAGAACCACTATCAAAATCAGTATCAGAATCAGTATCAGAATCAGTATCAGAACCAGTATCAGAACAATTATCAGAACAAGAATCAGAACCAGTATCAGAATAATTATCAGAATCATTATCAGAACAAGTATCAGAACCAGTATCAAAATAATTATCAGAACAAGTATCAAAACCTGTATCAAAATCAGTATCAGAATCAGTATCAGAACCAGTATCAGAATTAGTATCAGAATCAGTATCAGAACCAGTATCAGAACAAGTATCAGAACACCTACTGGGCATACACCATTCACTTTAGTTTATGGGTCTGAAGCGGTACTGCCTATTGAGGTTGAAATCTCATCACTCAGAATCAAAATGCATGAACTTGTCACTGATGAAGACTACAGAGTGTCGAGGTTACAAGAACTTGAACTACTAGATGAGTGTAGACAAGTAGTGTATGATCATCTCAGAGTGTATCAGAAAAGAATGTCTAGAGGCTACAACAAGAAAGTCTGACACAGAGAATTTTAGGTTGGTGATCTAGTCTTGAGAGAAAATCCTAAAAATCAATCACATCGAGAACGCAAGGGGAAGTTCGAACCCAACTGGCTGGGTCCCTTTGTAATCACTGCTACTTTTGGCTCTGGTGCCTATCAACTCTCAACAATTGAAGGAGAACAGCTCCGAGAACCAATCAACGTTCTCCATCTAAAGAAATTCTATGCCTAAGGCATTCAGTGCTTGGTAAATGTCCTGAAAAAAATTTTAAAAATCTGAAAAAGTCCTGAAAAAATGAACATCTTGGTGAAAACCTAGCAATAGGCGCCTTGATGATTCACAAAAAAAATTAAAAAAAAAATCAAAAGTACAAAAAAATTAAAAAAATGAAAAATAAAAAAAAATGAAAAAAGAAAAAAAAAAGTGCCTTGGTGAAAACCTGGAAACAGGCACCTCGGTAGCAAAAATAGAATCTCTACCAAGATGGTGAAAACTCGGCAAATGGGCACCACTTGTTCCAAAATGCTCCATCTATCAGCACAATCTTGGTCTTTCCCAGCTTTCAGTCTTGCTTTAGTTTGTACATATCTCCCGGTTTGTTCCTGCATTTCCAGTTTTCAATAAATCGACCTGTACACCAACCAGCTCAAGCGTTTGCATCCTATCAATGTTCACACTTGGGGGCAATCAACGTCATATCCTCTGGTCTCCCATGTATCTTAGACGTGTCATATCCACTCAGAGTCCTTTGAAGCTTCAAGTTAAGTCAGTCAGTCAGTCTTATCTCCAGAAAGGATTTTGCATCTACAACAATCAAACATCAAACTCAAACTGAAAACAATCTGTGCTTTTCATGCTTTTATCTCCTTGTATGCTTACTGATTCGCATTGAGATTTTTGCATATTGTGTCCCTTCGAGCTCTTCAATGATATCCTTTATAGGATTTAGAGAGTGATGACTGGGGGCATAATCTTTTCTTTGTCTTCTGCTTGTATGTGAAAATCTAACATCTTTGGAAATTTTGGATTGAAATGGTGTCCGACTGTAAGAGCCTCTATCTCGAATTGGATGGCCATGCGTACCTCGACCATTGATACCCAAAAAAAAAATTTCAAGGTAGTTTGATCTAACTATTGTCTTTTTGAGTGAGTTCTTCCTCCTACTGTGGAACGCAATCTTGCCTAAGGATGTGAACGATAAAGGGTCACTACGGGTAATTCACATTGGATTTAGAATGATCTCTTGACTGTTTGATGTGTTTGCAATGCAAGGTGTACTCAGGTCATCACAACGTTTATGTTTTGATGCTTGTACAAATTGCTATATCAAAATGGACATGATATTCAGGTCATCTTGGCGTTTGTGCCTTGGTGCTTATATCTAATCCGACATTTCGAAAACAAAATCAATATTCATATATCCATGGTTGTTTGACCAGTGGGTGTTGTATTGATTCTTGCGCGTACAAATCGATATTCATATGTCTATGGTTTCATGGCTAGTGGGCATTGTATTGATTTATCCGGTTACCTAAAAGTTCAATGATGATAACAAATCGACATATGATCAGTGACTAGGTCCTCGGTCTTAGGTTGCATTTCATTTTGCATGTCTCATTGCATTTTGCATGTTTACATGATCTCACAATGATTAAACGAACTTCAATGCTTAAATGATTCTTCAAATCGCATCTTCAAGTCTAACAAGAGATGAATCTCACACAAAGGTTCCTCCAATGAAAGAGCAAGTAGAATCCTTTTTCGGGATCAAAATTCAAATCTGAGATCATTCATATTATTAACTACTTGCATATTCGACCTTCAATCATCACAGAAATCTAGTATTCAACTTAACTAATTATTTAACATCAAACTATCAAAATTTTAACTTGGTCAACCATGGTCAACTCATGGTCAAACCTAGTCAAACTTGGTCTTTTTGGACCTCCAAACGATGCAGAATGCATTCTCGGACGTGTATAACCACTTCTCAAATCAATTAACATGCTTCTAAACTATCAACGCTGACTTTTCTTGTCAGATTTCAATTTTAATCCCGAAGGGGGCATGGTATTGCACATCATTCAAAGTCTGTAAATCAAATTCTATCAATCAAATCTATCAATATCTTTCATCAGTGATCAAGACAACAATCACGTCTAGTCGCTGATTCATCAAAAGTCCTCATCGCTCGGGGCAAATCTATCATCACTTGGGGCATATCAGATTCATCAAGATCCATATCAATCTGATATTTTCTTAATCTTGTAAACTGTATCAATTTTTGCAACCATCGGATCATAGTGTTCTTTCCTTGGTTCTTCGGCAACTGAAGGATTCAGATGTGATACCTGCTAGTTCTGCTAAGACAATCGAGTCTAGAACGGGTCACTCACTTCTTATCAATCCTAAGGTTCAGAATCAGGCATTTTGACACTTTTTCGCAATCATAGGTTCATTTGCTGCTACAGTGAACATTATCTTTGGTCATTCAAGACTTATTATCTCCATCTTAATTCAATATCAATCAACTCCTATCTTAATATCTTTCAATCGGTTTCTATCTTGAGATCGGTTTATCTTTTGAATCAGTTTCATATCTTTATCAAACACAGACTATCTTTGAACCACTGCGCTTCGCACAGTAATTCAAAGAGGGGCAAAATGTAATACCCCAAAAATGGGCTATAAGTTCATTAATCTCCTACATCTTCAATTCGAACGAAATTGACATCAAAGTCCTAATCTAAGGCACATCTAAACATCATCGAATCATAATTGATTATCTTAAATTTTGCATCAGGGAATATTCCTAGTAATATTCCTAATTATCTTAATTATCTTTAATTTAATGATTATTTGGCGATAAATCACATTTATCCTAAAAATTTGATTAATTGAATATTTTCATATTTAATTAATTAGATTTAATATTTGCCACTTAATTGTGTAATTAAATTTAATTATATCTATTATTAATTGTATTATTTAATTTTGACAATAAATCTAATATCATATGAATAATTGATTAAATTCTTATTTAATTAATTAAAGCATGTTGTCATTATTTAATAATATAATTTTTAATAAAAGTTTGAATAAATAGTTAATTAACCCATAAATTAATTAATTATTTTCAAAAATCAGTTGAGTTGAGGATAAATCACTTTATTTATTTATTTAATTCTTAATTATTATGCATATTCAAAAGAAACAGTTAAACTCCAAATCAGAAAATCAATGCAAGTTATTGACTTTTTGGAACTCAACATCCTTTTGGAGTTCAAAAAGCTGATCTAAACTCTAATTTGAGTTAAAAAGCTGTTTTTGCATGTTTTTGCATGATTTTGAGAATTAACTATCTTTTATGATCAGATAACTCAAAAATCAAGCTGAGTTTATTTGAGTGATTTATGGCTTTTATCCATGCACCTCCAAAGCCCTAGATTTCTATAAATTAAGGCTTTAGCTCTTCACAAATGATCTCATATTTTGCACAATCACGCTGGAGAATTGGAATTGAAGAATCAAAGCTCTTGCGAATCGACATCTTTGTGAGATCAATCTTATTTTTTTTTTGCATTCATTTAGATTCATATTTCATATCATTTCTAGATTAGCATAGCATATCAGTTTTCAATAGCATTCATATCATATCAGTTTTTATCATTCTTATTGCATAGAAAATATCAAAAATATAGATTAATTGCATTTATTCCATATCTAGAATTGCATTCAAATCCTTCATTTAGGTGTCGTCTAGGTCACTGATCTCGATAATAATCTGAGAACATTAATCTCGCACCTACTAGAAGGCAGTAAATCGCTTGGTTAGATAGCTTTCAATTTTGCACGATTTTGATTATCACTAACCTCTAATGTTTTACTGAGTGTTGTGTCTACAGATCAGGTACAATTTTCACACACACATTGGTATCTATAATTGGGAAGCATGTGGACCTAGATCTAGTTGGTCCTTCTATTAATGGTGGATATGAAGGCTGACTTGTTCGGTAGCCTCTTGTATATATTTTAGTTGTTGGTTGTAGTTTAGAAGGCAATTTTTGTGTAGGAGGTAGAAGTAAGAAGATTGAAGATAAATTATGAATCCTCACATGTTGGAGGACTATTGTAATTGAATTGTAATATATGGCCCTAACTGGGAAGGCCTTAAAGCCTGACATGTATGAATCTATTTGATGAAATATAGAGGATCTGATCTACATTCTCTCTCTCATTTATTTTTTGTTGCTTTTGTGTGTGATCTCTACAAGGTAGATCTCAATTAGGGTGTGCCTTTGGCCCCTCATCCTCATCTTCCCTACATCAAGTCGTATCAGAGAGAAGGTTAAATCTGAATCTAGATTTGCAAATCTAGGTTTGAGGGTTCCTTCTTGTCAAACCTTAGTTGATTTGTTTGTGGGGTAGCAAATTGCGATCTGACCTGCAATTGCATAGGGTTTCAAGATGGTTCGTGGGAGGCGAGATGCGGATCCAAGATTGTCAGACATGTTGCGACAACTTCCTGCTAGATTAGAAGATGTTGAGACAACCCAACATAGAGGAAGACATCTTGAAGATGTTAGTGATGATGAAAATGAGGAAGAACAAGGTGATGTAGAACCTACATCGGTGATGGATCAAGGTGAGGAAAGATTGTTAAAATATTTGACAAGTCTGAAGTCTACACCACATTTCAATCATCCTAAGTATAGTGGAAAGATGGATTCAGATGAATTGGTGGAAAGGATCATCAAGATGGAAAAGTAATTTCAATATGAAAATGTCCCTAAGGAAAAGAAGGTGAAAATTGCAAGCACAAAGTTGAAGAGTCATACATCCTTATGGTGGGAACATCTGTAGTTAGACAGAAAGAGGAAATGCAAAGACAAAATTAAGGTATGGAATAAGATAGTAAATAATTTGAAAGAAAATTTTTTACCTTGTGATTATCAAATTAACCTAGTTAGGTGAATGCAAAGTTTAAGGTAGAAATATAGCTCAGTAAAAGATTATACTAAGGAATTCTATAGATTAGATATTAGATCAGGACATGATGAAGATAAAGTGGAAACAATTTCCAGGTACCTGAATGGATTGAGAGTTTCCATCCAAGAAGAAATCAGTCTGGTTAAATTGGAAAACATTGAACAAGCTTATCAGTTTGCCTTGAAAGCTAAGGAGAAATTGAACAAAAGACATGAGAAAATACAAAGAGGTAGAGGTGGTAGATTCCCTAGAGGAAGAGGTAGATCTTATGGTGAAAATAATAGATCTTAACTAGAAAAGACAAATCTGGATCAAGGCAAGACTGAGTCGAAAGGTGAAAGCTCATCTAGAGGAAGAGGCAATAACTACTGAGGTGGTTATAATAGGGGTGGTTTCTAAGGAACTTGTTACAATTATGGAGAAGAAGGACATAGATCATTTGAATGTACACATGCAAGTAAGAAGGTCGGTAGCAGTAGAAATGCTTTGGTGCAAGAAGATTCACTGAATGAACCTAAGAAGGAAAATAACTTGATGGTAAGGAGAGCAATTTGGACTCAAAGTAATAAGGAAGATCTGGTAAGGAAAAGTTTGTTCAAGACCAGATGTAGAGTTTTTGATGAAGTATGGAAGGCAATCATTGACAGTGGAAGTTTGGAGAACTTGGCATCTGAGGAAATGGTTACAAAGTTACAGTTGAAAAGGTTGGAACAACTAAAGCCCTATTAAATTTCATGGATCAAGGATGAGCATAAACTCTTGGTAAGTGAACAATGTTATGTAAATTTGAAAATTGGAAAGTACTATGATAAGGTGTTATGTGATATCATGCCTATGGATTGTTGTCATATTTTGTTGGGTAGACCTTGGCAATATGATATACATGCTATATATGATGGGAGATTGCATAAATATACTATTTGGGCTTATGGGAGAAGACATATCTTGTTACCTTTGATTGAAGAACTTGTTAGTAGTGTTTGTACATCTATGAAAGTTTTCTTTATGGAAGGAAGAAAGTTTTTTAAGGATTTCAAAAAGAATTATGTATGTTTTATTGTGATTCCTAACAAACTGAGTAGGAAAATAGAGGATAGCATACCTGAATAGATTGATAAGTTACTCACTGAGTATAGAGAGATCATTTCTGATAATGTACCTAATGGTTTTCCACTAAAGAGAAGCATTGACCATTGCATGGATTTAATCCCTTGAGCCAGTTTACCGAATAAGGCACCACATCGGTTGACACCTACTGAGAATCACGAATTGAATGGACAGATTCAAGAATTGTTGTAGAAAGGTTTGATCTGAGAAATTTTGAGTCCTTATGCAGTACTAGTTGTATTGGCACCTAATAAGAATGAAAAATGGTGAATGTGTATGGATTCCAAAGCAATCAACAAGATAAAAGTGAAATATAGGTTCCCTATATCGAGAATGGATGACATAATGGATAGTTTGACTAGAGAAAAGTATTTAACCAAAATTGATTTGAAAAGTGGATATCATCATATTAGAATCAGAGAAGGTGATGAATGGAAGACTGCTTTTAAGACAAAAGAAGGTTTGTATGAGTGGTTGGTTATGCCTTTTGGTTTAACTAATGCACTGAGTACTTTTATGAGATTGGTGAATGAAGTTTTGAAGAGATTCTTAGGTAAATTTGTGATTGTATACCTAGATGATATTTTGATATTTAGTAAGACTAGAGAAGAGAATTTTTTGCATGTTAAACAAGTATTGCATAGATTGAAAGAAGAAAAGTTGTTGATAAATCTGAAAAAGTGTTCATTCATGCAAGAAGAGATTGTGTATTTGAGATTTGTGATTTCAGCTGATGGTTTGAAAATGGATCCTGAAAAGTTTGAAGCTATTTTGAATTGGCCTACATCTGAGAATGCTAGTGAGGTAAGATCATTTCATGGTTTGGCAAGTTTTTACCGAAAGTTCATTAGGAATTTTAGTTCAATTTGTAATGCTATGACTAAGACTATGAGAGGAGATAAAAGAGAATTTAAGTGGACACATGGAGCTGATAAAAGTTTTGAGATTCTGAAGCAAAAGGTTGTTGAATTGTCTATGTTAGCATTGTCTGATTTCAATAAGGTATTTCAAGTGGAATGTGATGCAAGTGATAGTGCAATAAGAGCTGTGTTGAGTCAAGAAGGTAAACCTGTTGCTTTCTTTAGTGAAAAATTGAATGATGCAACAAGGAAATATTATGTGTATGATCAAGAATTCTATGATATTGTTCAAGCTCTGAAGAAATGGAGGCATTATTTGATACCAAGTGAATTTGTGTTGTATGTCGATCATAAAGCTTTACAGTATTTGGGTAGTCAGAATAAGTTGAATTAGAGACATATGAAATGGGTCAAATATTTGCAAAGTTATACATTTGTGATAAAACATAAGAGTGGAGTCACTAACTGAGTTTTTGATGCATTGAGTAGAAGAAGATCTTTGATGACTAAGATGAGAATGGAAGTTCTTAGTTTTGATGACATGAGAGATTCGTATGAAGTTGATCCTGATTTTTCTAAGTCGTGGAGAAAGTGCAGAGCGCCTATTCAAGATCAACCGAGTACTAAATGGGAAGAAAATTTCATTCAAGGAGGTATGTTGCTTAAAGGTATTCAGTTGTGTATACCAAGAGGATCAATGATAACTAATTTGATAAAGGAGAAACATAGTAGTGGTTTGGCTAGACATTTTGGTGTTGACAAGATATTGAATTTGCTTAAGGAGAAATAGTTTTGGCTGCATTTGTATAAGGATGTTCAAAAATTTGTGAAAATTTGTGGAATTTGTCAAGTTGTAAAAGGAGTAAGTCAGAATACTGGATTGTATATACTAATTTCTGTTCCTGAGAAACCTTGGATTGATATTAGTATGGATTTTGTTCTTAGCTTACCGAAGATAGTAAGAGCTAATGATTCTATATTTGTTGTTGTGGATAGATTTTCTAAGAAGGCACATATTATACCCTTTAGAAAGACATCAGATGTAGTACATATAGCAGATCTTTTCTTTAAGGAAATTGTCAAATTGCATGGATTATCGAGGAGTATCATTGTAATACCCCAAAAATGGGCTATAGGTTCATTAACCTCCTACATCTTCAATTTGAACAAAATCGACACAAAAGTCCTAACTAAAGGCACATTTGCACATTATCGAATCCTAATTGATATTATCCTAAATTCTGCATCAGGGAATATTCCTAGCAACATTCCTAATTATCCTAATTATTCTTAATTTAATGATTATTTGGTGATAAATCCTATTTATCCTAAAGTTTGATTAATTGAAAATTTTGAATATTTAATTAATCAGATTTAATACTGCCACTTAATTGTTTAATTGGATTTAATTAAATTATTCCTAAATTGTATTAGTTAATTTTGACAATAAATCTAAAATCACATGGCTAATTGATTAAATTCTTATTTAATTAATTAAAGTCAGTTGTCAAATTTAATGATATGGTTTTCAAATAAAAGTTTGATTTAATAATTGATTAACCCATAAATCAATTATTTTATTTCATAACTTAGTTAAGTTGAAAATAAATCACTTTATTTCTAAAATTAATTTATAAATAAATCATGCACAATCAGAAAAGAAGACAACTAGAAATTAACAATCAATTTTAAATTGAAACTCAACATCTGATGATGAGTTGAAATTTGATCTAAACTCTATTTTGAGTAAAACTCTGCTTTTGCATGATTTTTGTGAGTTAATTATCTCCAATTTCCTGATAACTCAAAAATCAACCTGAGTTTATCAAGAGTGATTTATGGCTTTTCTCTTGCATCCCCAAAGCCCTAGATTTCTATAAAATCAAGGCTTAGTTCTTCATAATTATCAACACTTGAATTTGCACAATTACTCTAGCGAATTGGTGATTGAAGGATTAAGCACTTGCGACAGGCGATTTGTGAGATCTTTCATAGTTGATCATAATATTTCATAGTTTTTGTAGAGTTTCATATCATAGATTTCATAGCATTCATAGCATTCTTAGATTAAATCTACATTCCATTTCATTCATATAGCTTAGATACATATGGATTTCATAATATTGCATAGAAAATACAAAAATATAGAATAATCTGCATTCATAGAATCTTTCATTATTATTATTTTGCATTCAAATCCTTTGTTTAGGTGTTGCATTGTCACTGGTCTCAGTCTGATCTAAGAATATCATACTTGCACCTACTAGAAGACAGTAAATCACCTGGTTAGCTTAGTTTCCTTTTCATTACATGATTTTGGTTTTTGCTAACCTCTAATGTTTTACTGAAGTGTTGTGTCTACAGCTAGGTACAAAATTCACACACACATTTATGGCGCCCACTGTGGGGCCCTGAAATGGGTTTCCGTTCAATTTCTATCAATTTCTTGTCATTTTCTGATTAAAACTGTGATTTTTTATTTTATGTTCGTACATTTTTCGTATGACTTTTGTTAGAAATTCATACCATGAGGTACCCATTATCGTACGATAGTTGATTTTATCGAGGCATGTATCAGAAGTTGCACATTGTCATTTGGAAGCTCTATGGTCGTATGAGAAGACACCCACTGTCGTACGAGTTTTCTGACTGTCATCTGGAAGGTAACCCACTGTCGTACGAGTTTTGATTCCAAGATTCAATTGTCATTTTAGAATTTTTGGCAATTTTTCAGATTTAATTTTTAGATTTGGACTAACAGATAACCCTAACAATTGAAATCTTCTATTTTTTACTAATATTTGTTGAATCTGATTGGAAAAAGCGTAACTAAATTTCTAAAATAGGTAAAATATACTAAGCGCATTATGAGGAATTCAGGTATTCTACTACGATCTAATAACACTTCGATTTGGACATAAAACAAACTCTCACATGTCAAGCTTGTGTGACTTTTCTTGCTTTTATATCACAGACTTCATTTTGGGCTATAAAATGAACATAGATTTTCTTTCTGCATATCTATTACACATAGTAAATAGGCCATATGAACACTATTTATGGATGATCTCTCAAGAGAGTGGGCTTCTTCCACTTGTTCATGCATGCAAAGCTCTTCTTGACAAAGGATCCTCTTGTAGGTAGGGAGGTTACTAAGAGAATCTCACGTTCTACTAGATTTGTGTGTCTTCAACTTTTGATTGATACATTCTCTCTCCAGAGGGGTTGATAGATCATAAGCCATTGATTTCATAGATCTTTGTGAGATAATCTTGGTCTTAGCATGTCGGATTAATCTATTTGCTTTGTTTTGGTTAAAAGTGAAAAGGTTAGAGGACTATTCTCTACTCCCTTTTTGGGTAGTATCAGAAACTCAGATCCTTGAATATGGAACCAGTCTCCATGTGGTATCTTTTGTGAGTCACCTTTAGAGATGGTTAACCATAGTGGACATTCCCTTAATTGGGTCAACCACGTGGATGAAACCTCAAGCGGTAATAGCCATTTTCACTGTGGTAGCAGCAGCCGCTATATAAATGTCCTTGAGGAGGAAATCTTCACAGGTGTGCTCTCTTGTTGGGCTATCAGATCTCCCTAGTAGCTCTTGATTGATTAAATTCTTAGACTATGTCAAAACCTTGGTATGTCTAGATTGGACTTTTCCCTCTTGAGATCACAAAAGTTGCAAAGTCAGACCATTACTAAAAACCCTAGTGAGGCCAAATTTTTCATTTTTCTAGGAATATGTGCATTATTGAAAAACTTTTTGGAACATACACAATTAGCACTCCTAGGGATTAGCACATTTAGTCACTTGATTGTTCATGTGCAGGGTTGCTTTGTCCCTTGTTCATTGTTTTTAGATGTGCTTGGAATCACTTGATTGTTGTTTTATGTGCTTGCTTATCTATTTGGTTATTGAAAATGAATGATCCTAGAATAATCTTCAAACCTGGACAGAAAAATTTGTGAACAATCTGAAACTGTAAACCTAAAATTTAAAAAATCTGAAGCAAAATTCCTTTCTAGAGTCAAAAGTCATCCCACAAGGTCAGAAAGTTGTACGAGTTTTGGAAATTATCATTTTAGAACCCCTTTATTGTCGTATGATAGCTTGTATAGTGTCATATGAGTTTTTCCACCAGTCAAAAGCAAAAAGTCAAAATCCTACTCTCAATTGTCGTGCAAGCTTTGAAATTGTCGTACAATTTTTGTCAACTATCATTTCAGCACATACCCACTGTCGTACGATCCTGCAGAAAGTAGTTTGAGAAATTTTATTGCTAGAAAGTTGTCAAAATTGTTAGAGACACATTTTTTATAGCCTATTTCCAAAATATGTCAAACAAATCATTGTGTCAAGAACAGAGCAGAAACTAGAACAAATTCATTCATTTTCCTCAAGTGAGCTCTTGAGTCTGATTTTGTCTTATGATTTATCGATTTGAGTCTTTTTCATCTTGTGTCAAAATTATCTTCAAATTCAGTCTTCTTACTAAAATGGCTAAGTGTTGTGAGCTTGTGCCCACCATCTGTTGGGTGTCTACCCACACTACTATGGCACAGTATCCTTCATTTACATCTAATCTAATCTTCAATCCATTCAATCTTGACAAGGTTGCATCATTCAATCTTTTTGAATCAGGTCATTCTTCAGTTGTCTTCATCTTGCTTTCTTGCTTCACCCAAGCTTAATGGTGGAAACTAGAGCTTCCTCACATAAGAAATCTAGAGAAGCACTCAACACCATACCTTTGACTACTCACAAGGGTCCAACTCTTGAACAACTCTACAATTCTAGTCTTTACAAAGATGACGGTCTTGGAAATTTTCAATTGAAAACAGTTACATACCCCCTCCATCAACTCACGAAGGTAATCAACAAACTCCTCCTCGCACTATCCCAAGGAGTCCTAAAACTCCTAACATGTCTCACATAGGAACACAACACGGGTCTCAAGGACCTCATTCTCAACATGGTATGGATCAAGAACCTACACCTTCTGAAATTACTTGATATCAAAATGATGATGACTTCAAGAAAATGAGGAGGCATTTCTTGAAAGAAGATAGAGAGGCATATTTTCTAGAGTTAGCTCATCAAGGAGCTAAACTTCCTCCCAACTTTAATGTTAAAAATATCATTATGCATGAGGAAGAAACTCCAATCATAGCTATGATGAAATGGATGCATGTCATGCAAGTAAAAATTAACAAACTTGAGAAAGAAAAGGAACCTAAGGAGTTCTCCATGGAGGCCCTATGCCCTTTTCCATTTGATAAAGACTTGTACATGCCACCATTTCCTAAAAGGGTGAAAATGCCTAAATATGATAAGTATGATGGAAACCCTTATCCTCAAGATCATGTTAGAGAATTCTATACTCAATCTATGGAGTTTATGCATGAACCAACTTACTTAATCTCTGGGAGGTTCGGCCATTCATTGGTTCTCTAGAATGCCTCCTACTATCAAAAATTTTGAGGAGTTAATCAAACTATTTTATCAATAATACTCCTACAATATTCAACATCCGGTCACCAGGATAGACATCTACAATTTGAAACAATATCCAGGTGAACTATTCCTAACATTTCTTAAGAGATGGAGGAAGAAATTTTCTCTATATGCTAGACCCATTCCAGAAACTAAGAAGCTAGAAATCTTCATCAATAATCTTGTTCCAAAAATCAACTACCCTTTACAAATGCAAAATCATACATCTTTTGATAAGATGGTGGATAATGAAATCAAATTTGAGAAAGTACTTGTGAAAAAAGGAGACATCACACTTCAAAAAGACAAGTATGAATCTGGATCTAGTTCCAAGGACAAGAACAAAAATTGGAACAAGAATAAAGGTGTTCTCACATATGGTGTTGTTGATAATATTCGTGCCCCATCTAAGGCACCTACTTTCCATCTCACTATTGGCACCCAAGCCATCAAAACTTCTGAAGCTAAAGCAACAAAGTCCAACAAAAATTCATTTGATTACAAACCTTGGGCTACAGATCCTAATCGCAAATTCACTCCTCTTGGAGAATCCTTGGAATCTGCCATGAAAACTCTATTAGCAAACAAAATAATCTACTTGCCTGAGATAAAATTCTTTGATCTTGAACCTAAACTAAAATGGTGGAGAGAGAATGATTTCTATGAATTCCATTACAATAAAGGTCATCAGACTAATAACTGTGTTCTCTTGAAGCACATCATACAAGACAAAATTGATAATGGATCACGATAGACAATCATAAGAGCAATAATGATCATACAGCATTCACATAACCATTTACTAAACATGGTAAAGAAGATTCTTCTTCTCAGCCTAATATGGGTGCTAAAGTCAATTATGCATACTCTTGAAACAATGTTGTCATCAATATGGTTGAGCCATGTCTATTTGAGTGTTGCAATATCATCACAATTGTAAGGAAAGATAGAGAAAATCAATCAGCTAATGTAATTACTCGATCATAATCTCAAGCACACCTACAAGGACAAATACCAGATTCATCCAATGTCCCTAAGGTGCCTTTCAATCTTTCATCTACTTCTAAATAGAAGGCTACATCAAAATCTTCAAGTCCTAAAGACACAAGGCCTACTTCATACAGTATTGTTCAACAACTCCAACACACAAATGCAAAAATATCAATGTTTGAGTTGCTTCGGATATCTCTAGCTCATAGAACCATTCTAGACAAAGCTCTGCTTGGATCCAATGTCCCTGATAACCTTGATTTAGATAGATTCTAGACTATGGTTGGTCATCTTACGTCTCTATAGTATATTTCCTTTTTAGAGGAAGATGATAACTCCTTGAGTCATCCATATAACTAGCCCTTGCATATTGAAGTCTTGATCCAAAACCGTTGTGTCAAACATGTGTTGATAGATGGGGATGCTGATCTAAACATTTGTTCTTTCAACTTGATTACACAACTGGGGTTTTCAGAAATGGCCATTGATCCTAGAAAGAGCATAAATATCAAAGTATATGATGAGCAAGAAAGATCTTCCAAAGGAACAATTGTCTTACCTATCAGAGTAGGTCATGTCATCAAAGATACTATATGCCAAGTTCTTGATCTACCTTTGACTTACAACATCCTTCTAGGAAGACCCTAGATACATGAGATGAAAGCTATTCCTTCTACATATCATCAATGTTTTAAATTTCCTTATGAAGGAGTAGAGGTGACGATCCCAACTGATCTATATACAACTTGCAATGCATTGAAAGAAAGTGCACATAAACTTGTTCCTAATAATAGAGAATCTTCCACTAAGCAAATAGATGTAGCATCCACATCCAAGATGGAAGACATTTCTAAAGAGGTTAAGATCAAAGAAAATGGTTTGGGAGAATATACTATACAACCAGTCTTATCTTTGACATCTCTCCCTATCTCGCCTAAGTCTTATGGACAAACTCTAAAATTCTCCAAACTAGAGTCTAAAGAACCACTTGAGGCATATAAAGGAAATTTTGTTGCAGAACAAGTATCTAAACAATAGTTTGAAGAAGATGAGGTTGTGCTCGCATGGCTATATAAAGATGAACCTAAATCTCAAGTTGTTCAAAAATGTGATGCTAACACACCCATGATCCCTTCTAATTCATATGGCCCAGGGGACAAATTGATCACAAAAATGGGATATATTGTAAAAGGACCTCTAGGACTACAAGGTAAAGGTCTTATGTCACCTCTTGATCATTATAGCTGAGCAAACAAGAATACAACAGGTCTAGGATACAAGAAGAAGCCTTTCTATCTTAGCAAGAACTCCCCACATGTCTTAGAATAGATTGAGCCATCCACAACAAATCAACTAAAGGGAGAAACAATAGGACAATGTGATAGTGATGATTCAGACATCACTGAAGATCTCATTCCCTATGAGTGTTTGCCTAAAGAAGTAAAAGACCTCCTTGATGCTGAAGATGATCCAATAAAAAGAATTAATGTAGTAGAAACACAAGAACTAGCTAATCTCGAAGACAATCAAATAGACAAAGAGGAAGGTGGTAGTTATTCTGAGACAAATTCCCATGAGTATGAATTCAAATCAGAATCTGAGGGTAACCCTTCTTGGGGTATTCATCTTGACTTTACTCATGTTCTTAGATTTCCTAGAGGCATAGATGAAGAATCTAATGACTATGAATGGGGAGCTATTCCAGAGGAAGATGAACTTATTACAGAGAAAAATTTTGATGTTATTCACCAATATGCACCTAAACCCAACGTAAGTCTAGAGTGAAATGATGAACTTATCGAGTCTGATCCACCGATGGCTAAAGTGGACTTCCATAATGACATTGAGCCTATTCATGAATTGAATGTCTTAAGTTGTAATATCACCTTTGAACTTGAGCATCGGGTTAGGACCAATGATGACAGATCCATATCTGTAAACACTATTTCCCAATCTTTCACAAGTTTGACTATCCAAAATCTTGAACTTCTTGATCAAACCTCTACAAATATGAGCCAAGGTATTTATACCTTTCCAAATGACTATGCCCTTGCTTGCTACCTCAATGTAGTTCAGCCTATGAAGACTTCCATTAGTGAACTGAGCATTAGCATGATGGAGTCGGACATCAAGTATCTTAGTCAAAAAAATAAGAATAAGAATAAAAAGAAAAGGAGTTCTGAGGGTGAAAACCACTTTGTGGTAGTCTCATAACCTACAAAAGTAAAAATAAAAGATGTATCCAAAGGTGAAAACCTCTTTGAGGTGCCTAAGGATGAGATATTTGATGTCCTTCCAAGTCATTTACAGGATACATCTCTAGTTCTAATTGAGCCCACTCAATATATCAACTTGGGAACAATAGAAGAACCGCAGTTGATCCATGTAGCACAATCCTTATCAGAAGAAGAAAAGAAAAAATTTACAACATTCCTAATAGAAAAGAAGATCAATTTTGCATGGAAATATTCAGATATGCCAAGATTGGATCCTGATCTTATAATGCACCATTTATCTATAGCTCCAAACGTTAAACCTGTTAAGCAAAAATTTAGAAAGATGCATCCACATGTTGCACTCTTGGTAAAAGTTGAATTCGAGAAGCTCCTAAAAGCCAGATTCATCTGTTTTATTGACTATGCTAAATGGATCTCTAATATTGTACCTTCTATTGGAATGTCATGCTATTTGGGCTTAACAATGTTGGTGCTACATATCAGAGAGCTATGACATCTATTTTTTATGACATGATGCATCGAACTATGGAGGATTGTGTTGATGATACTTTAGCAAAATCTATGATTAGAACTGAACATCTAAATGACTTGAGTAAGATACTAGACAGAATGGAAAAATTTAGTCTCAAACTAAATCCTAAGAAGTGTGCTTTTGGTGTCACTTCTGGAAAGCTCTTAGGATACATAGTTTCAAAGAAGGGCATTGAAGTTGATCTAGCTAAAGTAAAGGCTATAATGGAGATGCAACCCCCAAATAACATCAGTCAAATGAGGACATTGCAAGGGAGAGTTCAATCTATCAGATGCTTCATATCTCAACTAGTGGACATATCACAACCTTTTACAAAGACATTACATAAAGGTGTGACCTTTGCATGGAGTGAGGAATGTGAAAAGAAATTTAATCATATCAATAAATATCTATCAAATCCTCATATTTTGATGCCTCCTATTCAAGGGAAGCCATTGATCTATATGTCTCTGCAACATATACATCATTGGGGGCATTGCTTGCACAGCATGATGAGAACAAGAAAGAAAGAGCTATATACTATATCAGTAGAACATTGGTGGCCTACGAAAAGAATTATTCTATGATTGAAAAGGCTTGTCTAGCTGTGATCTTTGTGTCACATAAATTGAGACATTATATGTTGGCTCATACCATGCATTTAGTAGCTAAGATCGATCCACTAAAGTACCTACTAAGCAAAGATGCCCTCACAGGTAGATTAGCCAAATGGGTCATGCTCTTAAATGAATTTGACATTGAATATGTTGAAAGAAAAGCTATTAAAGGCCAAGTTATTGCTGATCAGTTAGCAGATGCACCTTTGTTTGATAAAACACCTATGCAAATGGAATTTCTAGATTCCTCTATCATGAATCTTTCTTCTAGAGAATGGAAATTGTTCTTTGATGGCTCCTATACACAGAATGGATCTAGAGTAGGCATTTTGTTTATCACTCCTTAGGGCTACTCCATTCCTAAAGCATTCAGAATCAAATTTCCTTGTGCAAACAATATTGCTGAATATGAAGCCCTTTTAAATGGTATGAAAATAGCAATTGAGTGGAGAGTGACAAAGATACACGTTCATGGAGACTCCCAACTTGTTATCCATCAAATCAATGATGTGTATCAAATGAAAGATGAAAATCTCATTCCATACAAGAGAATGGTAGATGATCTCAAGAAATACTTCATATCTATCACCTTTGAGCAAATACCTAGAACAGAGAACAAGGTTGTCGATGCAATGGAAATGCTATCTACTTTATTGTAGAAGCCTAAACATGAGCTACGCTATGATTTCCTAGTGGAAGCACTATCTTATCCTGCATATGATTCCCCTGAAACCCACATGATTTGCATTGTTTTAGGTCATGATTCATCCAAATATAAAAACCTATTCTCCTATCTCAAAGACCAAATCATTCCCAATACCTTTAACCACCATGAAAAGAGATACCTTATCCAAAATGCCTCTTGATATGTCATCATTGGTCATGTCTGTACAAATGAGGTTTAGATGGTACACTACTTAGATGTTTAGAATGAGAAGAGTCTCAATGTGCATTAGAGGAAATCCATGATGATATTTGTGGGTCACACTTGAACAGTTTAACACTAGCCTAAAAACTTATTAGCGCTAGGTACTATTGGTCGGCAATGGAGAAAGAGTCTATCAAGTTTGCTAAGAATTGTCAAAAGTGCCAAGTGCATGGTAATTTAATTCATGCTCCAGGGAGAGATATAATTCCCTTTACTACACAATGGCCTTTTCACCAATGGGCATTTGATCTTATAGGAGCCATACATCCTCATTCTTCTAATGGACATACCCATATAATAACAGCTACAGATTATTTCACAAAATGGGTAGAAGCAGTCCCTTTGACACAAGTAACTGGAAAACAAATATCTATGTTCATCTTGAACTACATCATATGTCGGTATGGTATTCCACATTCTATAGTCACAGATAATGGTGGATAATTCAAAAACAAAGACCTAGATGATTTATGTGCTAAATTCAAGATTACACAACATTGGTCATCAATCTACTATCCTCAAGGGAATGGACAAGCAGAGGCTTCTAATAAGAATCTATTGAAAATCTTGCACCGTATAGTTAATAAAATAGGAAGAGACTAGCATCTCATGATCAATCTAGCTCTCTGGGCCTACAGAACAAGTATCAGAATGCCCACTGGGGCAACACCATTCACTTTAGTTTATGGGTCTGAAGCGGTACTGCCTATTGAGGTTGAAATCCCATGGTCTAGTAACTGATGATGACTCCAGAGTATCTAGGTTGCAAGAACTTGAACTACTAGATGAGCACAGAAAAGCAGCATATGATCATCTCAGAGTATATCAAAAAAGAATGTCTAGAGGCTACAACAAGAATGTTAGACACGAAGAATTTCAGGTTGGTGATCTAGTCTTGAGAGAGAATCCTAAAAATCAATCACATCAAGAATGCAAGGGGAAGTTTGAACCCAACTGGCTGGATCCCTTTGTTATCACTTCTACTTTTGGCTCTATAGCCTATCAACTCTTAATGACTAAAGGAGAACATCTCTGAGAACCAATCAACATTCTCCATCTGAAGAAATTATATGCCTAAGGCATTCGGTGTATGGTAAAACGTCCTAAAAAAAATCTTTAAAATTTGAAAAGGTCCTGAAAAAATGAACATCTTGGTGAAAACCTAGCAATGAGCGCCTTGATGATTCACAAAAAAAATACCAAAAATTACAAAAAATTTGGAAAAATGAAAATACAAAAAAATGAGAAAAAGAAAAAGTGCCTTGGTGAAAACTTGGAAACAGGCGCCTTGGTAGCAAAAATAGAATCTTTGCCAAGATGGTGAAAACCTGGCAAATGGGCACCACTTATTTCAAAATACTCCATCTATCAGTGCAATCTTGTTCTCTCCCAGCTTTCAGTCTTGCTTTAGTTTGTATATATCTCCCGGTTTGTTCATGTATTCTCAATAAGTCAGTCTGTACACCAATTAGCTCAAGCATCTGTATCCTATCAATGCTTAACACTTGGGGGCAATCTATGTCATATCCTATGGCCTCTAGTACATCTTAGACATGTCATATCCAGTCAAAGTCCTTTGAAGCTTCATCCGAGTCAGTCAGTCAGTCTCCTCTCCAGAAAGGATTTTGCATCTACAACAACGCAATCAAACATCAAAACAAAAACAATCTATGCTTTTTTACATGCTTTTATCTCCTTGTATGCTTACTGATTCACATTGAGATTTTTTCATATTGTGTCCTTTTTGAGCTCTTTAATGATGTCCTTTACAAGATTTAGAGAGTGATGATTGGGGGCATAATATTTTCTTTGTTTTCTACTTGTATGTGAAAATCTAACAACTTTGGAAATTATGGATTGAAATGGTGTCTGTCTATAAGAGCCTCTATCTCGTATTGAATGGCCATGCGTACCTCAACCATTGATACCCAAAAAATTCAAAGAAGTTTGATCTAACTATTGTCTTTTTGAGTGAGTTCTTTCTCCTACTGTGAAACGCAATCTTGCCTAAGGATGTGAACGATAAAGGGTCACTACGGGTAATTCACACTGGATTTAGAATAATCTCTTGACTGTTTGGTGTGTTTGTTATGCAAGGCATATTTAGGTCATCATGATGTTTATGTTGTGATACTTATACAAATTGCTATATCAAAATGGACATGATATTCAGGTCATCCTGGCGTTTGTGCCTTAGTGCTTATATCTAATTCGACATTCTAAAAATAAAATCAATATTCATATGTCCATGGTTGCCTAACCAATGGGTGTTGTATTGATTCATGTGCATACAAATCAATATTCACATGTCTATGGTTTCATAACTAGTGGGCATTGTATTGATTTATCCAGTTACCTAAAAGTTTAATGATGTCAACAAATCGACACGTGATCAGTGACTAGGTCCTAGGTCCTAGGTTTGCATTTCATTCTGCATTTCATTTTGCACTTGGCATGATCTCACAAATTGCTTGAACACTTAAACGATTCTTCAAAACCAAAAATGCTAAACATAACACAAGGACTGAGCAATGTATGAAGGTTCCTCCAACGAAATAGCAAGTAGAATCCTTTTTCGGGATCAAAATCAAAATCTGAGATCATTCATATTATTAACTACTTGCATAATTGACCTTCAATCATCATAGAAATCTAGAATTCAACTTAACTGATTATCTTACATCAAACTATCAAAATTTCAACTTGGTCAACTATGGTCAACTCATGGTTTAACCTAGTCAAACTTGGTCTCCAAGACCTCCAAATGATGCAGAATGCGTTCTTAGATGTGTACAACCAATTCTCAAATCAATTAGCATGCTACTAAACTATAACGCTGACTTTTCTTGTCAGATTTCAATTTTAATCCCAAAGGGGGCATGGTATTGCACATCATTCAAGTCTATAATTCTAAATCTGAAAATCAAATCTTTCCTCAGTGATCAAGACAACAACCACATCTAATTACTGGTTCATCTAAAGTCCTTGTCACTTGGGGAAAATCTATTATCTCTTGGGGCATATCAGATTCATTGAGATCCATATCAATCTGGTATCCTAAATCTATCTTGTAAACTGTATCAGCTTTTCGTAACCATCGGTTCATTAGTGTTATTTCCTTAGTTCTTCATAATTGATGGGTTCAGGATGTGATACCAATATGATTCATACAAGGACATTCAGGTATGGAATCGATCACTCACTTCTTCGCAATCATAAGGTTCAGAATCAGGCGTTTTGGCACTTTTTCATAATCACCGGTTCATTGTTGTTGTAGTTAACATTATCTCTAGTCATTCAGGACCTAAGTCTTAAATCTTGAATCTTTAAATCTTTCAATCAATTTCTATCTCAGAATCGGTTAATCTTTCAAATCAAATTAGTTTCATACATATATCAAACATAGACTATTCTTTGAACCACTATGCTTTGCATAGTGATTCAAAGAGGGGCAAAATGTAATACCCCAAAAATGGGCTATATGTTCATTAACCTCCTACATCTTCAATTCAAACAAAATCAAATCAAAAGTCCTAACCAAAGGCACATTTGCACATTATCGAATCCTAATTGATTTTATCCTAAATTCTGCATCAGGGAATATTCCTAGCAATATTCCTATTTATCCTAATTATTCTTAATTTAATGATTATTTGGCAATAAATCCTATTTATCCTAAAGTTTGATTAATTGAATATTCTGAATATTTAATTGAATATTCTGAATATTTAATTAATCAGATTTAATACTGGCACTTAATTATTTAATTTGGATTTAATTAAATTATTCCTAAATTGTATTATTTAATTTTGACAATAAATCTAAAATCACATGGTTAATTGATTAAATTCTTATTTAATTAATTAAAGTTAACTGTCAAATTTAATGATATAGTTTTTGAATAAAAGTTTGATTTAATAATTGATTAACCCATAAATCAATTGTTTTATTTCAAAAATCAATTAAGTTGAAAATAAATCACTTTATTTCTAAAATTAATTTATAAGTAAATCATGCACAATCAAAAAAGCAGACAACTAGAAATTAACAATCAATTTTAAATTGAAACTCAACATCTGATGATGAGTTGAAATTTGATCTAAACTCTATTTTGAGTAAAACTCTACTTTTGCATGATTTTTGTGAGTTAATTATCTCCTATTTCCTGATAACTCAAAAATCAACCTGAGTTTATCAAGAGTGATTTATGGCTTTTCTCTTGCATCCTCAAAGCCCTAGATTTCTATAAAATCAAGGCTTAGCTCTTCATAATTATCAACACTCGAATTTGCACAATTACTCTGGCAAATTGGTGATTGAAGGATTAAGCACTTGTGATAGGCGATTTGTGAGATCTTTCATAGTTGATCATAATCTTTCAGAGTTTTTCATAGTTTCATATCATAGATTTCATATCATTCATAGCATTCTTAGATTAAATATACATTCCATTTCATTCATATAGCTTAGATACATACAAATTTCATAATATTGCACAGAAAATACAAAAATATAGAATAATCTACATTCATACAATCTTTCATTTTTATTTTTTTGCATTCAAATCCTTCGTTTAGGTGTTGCATTGTCACTGGTCTCGGTCTGATCTAAGAATATCATACTCACACCTACTAGAAGGTAGTAAATCACCTGGTTAGCTTAGTTTCCATTTCATTGCACGATTTTAATTTTTTCTAACCTCTAATGTTTTACTGAAGTGTTGTGTCTATAGCTAGGTACAAAATTCACACACACAATCATCTCTAACCGAGACAGTAAGTTTGTTGGATACTTTTGGAAGACTCTTTGGAGAAAGTTTGGCACTGAGTTCAGGTATAGTTCTACATTTCACCCACAAACTGATGGACAAAAAAAAGTTGTGAATAGAAGGTTGGGTAATCTTTTGAGATTTTTAGTTGGAAACACACCAATTAATTGGGATTCTATGTTGGAACAAGTAGAGTTTTCATATAATAATTCAATGAATAGGAATACTGGAAAAAAACCTTTTGAGATTGTAAATGGCATACAACCGAGAGGTCTATCAGATTTTAGGGATATTGGTGATGAAGAAAAGAAGTGCTGAAGGAGTAAATTTTGCTGAGTTTATGAAGACATTGCATGAAGATGTGAAACATAAGTTGGAGAAAAGTAATCAGGAATATAAAGATAGAGCTAATAGATCAAGAAGACATAAGAATTTTGCAGTTGGTGATGAAGTAATGGTTCATTTGAAGAAAGGAAGATTCCTATTGGAACATCTGGGAAGCAGAAAATGAAGAAGTTTGGTCCTTGCGAGATTCTAAGAAAATTTGACAGAGGAAATTCTTATGAGATTAAGTTACCTGATGACATGGATATATCACCTATATTCAACATTTCTGATTTATATGAGTACCATGAATTAGATGAAGAAATGACAGTACCAAATGATTATCCTAAGAAATAGACAGAAGAAGTTGAGAAGATTTTAGAACAAAGAGTTGGCAGAAGTACAAGAACATTATATGGATTATCTAGTAAAGTGGAAGAATAGACTGATTGAAGACATTTCATGGATTTCACAATCTGAGTTGGATTCAGCTTGGGTTGTACTTGCTACATGATTTGGAGAATCATTTCAAATAACCCCAGGTGTCTAATGTGGGAGCATCTCAGGTCCTTGGCAATTCTGTGTCACCAAAAACAATTTTGAGTTTTCCTATGTTTCTCAATTCCTTCTTTGACTAGGTTGGCTCGGTAGTTTCTCAGTTCCTTCATTAACCGAGTTGGTTGATTAATTCCCTAGCACTCGGTTATCTTTTCCTAGCACTTGGTTATCCTTGCTTACTGAGTTATTCTTTTAGTTTTATGTTGAGGCTGACTTGTGTACTTAATTATGGTCATGGATTTAATGTTGTTATCTATCATTGGGAAGCATGTGGACCTAGATCTGGTTGTTCCTTCCGTTAATGGTGGATCTGAAGGCCGACTTGTTTGGTAGCCTCTTGTATATATTGTAGTTGTTGGTTGTAGTTTAGAAGGTAGTTTTTTCGTAGGAAGTAGAAGTAAGAATATTGAATATAAATTCTGAATCCTCACATGCTGGAGGACTATTGTAATTAAATTGTAATATCTAGCCCTAATCGAGAAGGCCTTACAACTCAGCATGTATAAATCTATTTGATGAAATATAGAGGATCTCATCTACATTCTCTCTCTCATTTGTTTGTTGTTTCTTCTGTGTGTGATCTCTGCAAGGTAGATCTAGATTAGGGTGTGCCTTTGGCCCCTCATCCTCCTCTACCTTACATCATGATGTCCATACTTATTGCAATTATAACAACAACCATCAAATTTGGGAGTAGATTTAGGAATACCTTTTCCTTTGCTTCTGCAGACATTTGATGTGTGACCTAGTTTTCCATAATGATAGCATGAGAGCTTCTTTGGCCTTGGATTTGCATAGGCATTCTTTTGTTCATCTTGTTTTGATGACTCTCCCTACTTGGTATAACCTAAACCATTAGTGTTGTCAAGTCTTCTCTGACTATTTAGAAATTCATCCATCCTTTTAGTACTTTCTTCAATTTTCTTTATCATCTCATTATGTTATTATTGTTGCATTTTCACCTCATTCTTCAATTTTTCATTATCTTCCCTTAATTCACCAATATCTTCCAATCTCCTATCAAGCTCATTGTTTACTCGATTGATTTCCTGACTCATGACAATCATCTGATTGGAAATTTCAAAATGATGCTCGACAAGCCTTGGTATTTCAGATTCCTTCTCTTCCAAATTTTTAGTCATTTCTCTTGTTGGCTCCTGCAAAAATTTCATGGCCCTAACTTTTTCCCCTGGTCTCTGCAGTGTTTTCTATGTCTCTGGCTGAAACCCTTGTCAAAAATTTCAAAAATCTAGCCATTGCTATAAAAAACCCTAAGTGTGCCCTAGCCTAGTTCTAATTTCATCTTACTTTTTGGGTCACTTAAAATTTCATAAAGGCATGTGCGTTAAATTTTATTACCTTGGCAGCTTTTAGTTTCCTAGGTCTCCAAGCACCCAGCTTTAATTTTTCCTAAAGTCCGGCAGCGGTAATTTTTCCTAGGTCTCAATGCTAAATATTTCCTAAGTTTCCAGCCTTTATCTTTTCTTGGGCCTAGATTTCTGACACCATCTCAATCCAACGATAGGTGTAAGATCTTATGGAGTGTGTCAGAGGGTTGTGAAGTTGTGCCAGCCGTTGATTCTCTTTCACGGCAAAGGTTTTTCAATGTAATGGGTCCACATGCCAGGTGTGCTTAGTTAGCATTTTCTCATTGGTCCACATATTAATGACTCAGAATATTGTCAGTGGGGCCGATGATTTTAGAGGTTCAGTGGTTCTGACAGTGGTAGAGCATCGACGGCCAGCATATGATCCTAAGGGTTATTTCTAACATATGAGGCTATAAGACTAGTCATTGATTCTTTTCTGTGTCAGAGGTTTGTCAAAGCAAGGGTGAGATTCTTCATCAATAGTGGGCATATGTTCTCATGGAATCTTCATGGCTTATGAGGACTTAAGCATGACCATAGATTTGTTTCATGTCAAGGGATCTGTCAGAGTAGTATAAAAAGGTTGATCCAACGGTTGTCGTAAGATCTGATAGAATATGTCAAAGGCTTGCGATTTTACAATAACCATTGATCCTGCTTCATGATGTAATCTTTTCTTTTAGTGGGTCCACTGCTACATGTACGTGATTTGGTAGTATCTAATTGTTCCATGGGTGAATGACTAGATATGTTGTCAATGGGCCTGAATCTTTCAGGGGGGACTGACAATGTGGCAAGATCTACGGTTTGTCGCTTGATCACATGGAATCTTTCCAGGCCATGTGATCATGTGACCACCATCTAATTTACAAGCTTATTGAATGTGGGTCCTTTGTCAGTAATGACCGAGTGATTTTAGTGAATGATGTGGTGATAGGTGGCACAATGCAAGCCCAGGCGGAGGTCTAAAATTTGGCAGTCCTGACAAATAAGGTTAGCGGCCTGATGAATTTCAATGTTTTTTTCTCATTCACGAAATGAGATGGCAGTACTTTAAATTGACTGGCAATTCAGCAAAGGAAGGTCACGTGATCACTAAATTATTTAGTGGTAGCATAAAGTGTTTTGCGAACTGGTGGAAACCTTATGTCGCTAGTTTGCCAAATGTGACCGGGGTAAGTTCATTTCCTTCATTCGCTAGTTCGCGGGGTTAAGCGGTGAGTTAGTATTTCATTTCACGAATAGGAAAAGGGCTTTTGTCGCGTGGTCACCAAATCTAACAAGGATTCCTATAAAAGGTAAATTATAAAGCCCGTGAAATATAGGGATCCGATGGCCGCAATATAAATTTGATTCAAGTTTGAATATTGACCACCGATTTGCTTCTAGAACCATGAAAGTAATCATTAAAGTTCAAATTCAAAATTTTGAGGGTTTCTCAATGACAAAAAGGACTGGTTTTTAATGTTTTAGTAGTCAAATTTGATTTGTTTGGTGGTGCCGACTATTGCTGGGTGATCCAGAGGGTTTGATGATTGATTGCAAACACCTGTATCATCTTAAAATGAACATAGGTAAAGCTCAAGGCGTGTTGTAGGTGTACAATTAGACTGAAAAGGCATGGTGTTTGCATGATCTTATGTACCAATCAGAAGATTTTCATTGATGAAGATCAATTTTGGGTCTTTTTGTCCAAGTTGCTTGGTTTTCTCCCCTGGAACTAATTGTTGATTGGTATTGATTGGTTTAGTGGGTGAAACCCTAACCCTAGCTATCCAAAGCTTGTTGCATCCTAAATTCTCTGAGGATCCCAAGATAGCTAGTGGTATAAGTAGTAAGAGTTCTAATTTTGAAAGGGTTCCAAAACTTTTTTGGGTCTCCTAGCTTTCTGGTTTTCCAATCTTTTGGTTCCTGGTTCCAGTCTTTGGCAAAATAAGGGATTATATTCTCTAGTTCCATATTCTTGATGGTTGAATGCTGACAATAAAAACTTTGCAAAGCAGATTAATTATCCTATGATTTTGAGTAAAGAGTTTACTTGTATGTATTGATACATTTCCATGAAATACAATACAATTTCTACCTTGGTTCTATTATTGTCTCTTTTCTTTGTGTTTATTCTTGTATGTCTCTATTTGTAAGGCATCTGGAACATACTAGTTGCAAGGCAGCTATCTAATTGTTGCATGAGTTTCCTTCAAGGAAAGAATTAAATCCTTATGTGTAATTTCAGAGAATGAATACATCTGTGGAAGATCTTGATGGTAGCAAACCTAGATTTGAGAAGATAGTTTGTAAGGCATTCTATCCAAATTGTATGTGGTCTGTAAGGCATATCACTATATTTCCTAGAAATTCATCTATTGATTTATGTTAGACTCTTTGCCCAAAGAATTAGGCACTAATCTAATCTCTATCATTCAAACACCTTTCAGTCATCAAACACAAATTTCATCATTACCATTACACATTTTCATTTCATGTTCATGCACCAAAGGAGATAGGACTGTCCCTGATGCTTTACAGTCCATAGTTGTTGATTCCTTGATGAGTGAATCAAAGGTTAGCCTACCTTGAGTTTTACTCATAAAAAGAAGAAGGACTCATCACCCTTATGCCATTGTTCATGTTATCATACTAGGAGTTTCATTAGTCACATTCTACAATAGGTTGTTCTCAGCTGTCTTCAGAATTATCTTCCATAGAAGTATCTCTAATGAACTCAATGGCATGACAATGAAGACCTAATCCACCATTCCATAGTTTACTTGAAAGATAGTAACCTATTCGTAGGCAATACCCGCCTGAGTCCTATGGAGCTCAAAGTAGAAGGGGGATCTTATCCAATCCTCATCAATTAGGCTTTTCTTGCAAACTTGGAAACCTATTTACTAAGAATCAAGCCAATATCCTTGCCAAGTTTGACCCACAAGAAAAATCCCTAACAGATTGGCGACTCTGCTGGGGAGTCATAAGAAATATTTTGCTAAAGTTATAGGGTTTAGTTGAGCTAGGGCTCCTACCCTATACAAACCAACTGATTACCATTGGTGTCTATATTTTAAAGAAAAAATCCCAAATTTTTGGGTGGCGACTCTAACAATCTTTGCAGCAGTGCTGGTTAGAAAATCATTCACAAGATGAGTTACAAAGGTACTAGGTCTTAGAGAAATAAGCTTCTTGAGGACAGATTGGGAGAAGGTCATCCAAGTACTTCTAGGCCTGGTCAGACAAGGAGAGGAAGAAAGAATAGAAATATGTTTCATGCTCAGAAACATAGAGAAAATACTAGACAAGAGGAACAAATCCAGCCTATTCAAATGAATCAAGAAGGAAATACCTCTGAATATGAGGAGGCTGTTGATTTGAGTCTGAACCAATATGAAGATGAGGTTCAAGTAGGAGACACTAAATCTAAGACTACTCTCCCTGAGTCAGAAGAAATTTTTCAAGAGGTCTATGAGTTGGAGAGGAGAGTCCAAGAACAGATCCATTTAAGACAGAAAAGAGACAAGGAAAAAGAGGAAAAGATCAGACATGCTCTGATTAGAGCTGAGCAATTGAAGAGACAATTATTGGACCTTGAGGCCATTAATCAGGATCATGTGACAGAACAAGCAGCAGATCAGCCTATTGTCCATAAGATCTATGAGACAAGAAATCCTAGGGACAAAGGTAAACAAAAGGCTGTAGGAGTTTCAATAAATGAACCAAACCCTGCAAAGGAGTCCATGGATCAAGCAGCAAGATTAGAGGCTGATTTGGAAGAAGCAAGAAGAAAATAAGAATTTTTGGCCAAGGAGTTAGAAAAGGCAGAGCTGGAAGCCACTGCTATTGAGATGAAGAGGAAGATTGATTTCTTAAAGCAATCTTTTGGACTTGCTAATACCCTTTCCACTTCTCAAGCACAAGGAGAAAATTTTTTGAATACTGCCAACACTTCAGGTATGCCTAAGACTCCTAATGTTTCTAATACTCAAACATCTACGTCTTTAGGTGGTGACCTATCTCAAGTAGGTCCCATTCATGAGAGGCATAAACAATTGGTTTTTATTGGGATTCCTAGTTATCCAAATCCCATCCCTGATGAAATTAGGAAGAAGCTCCCAAAGTTCACTGGAAGCAATGCAGTTACTTGTGAAGAACATTTGAAAAGTTTCATGATGTGATAGATGACTACAATATTGAGCTTGACAATGTGATCATGAAGCTTTTTGTTCAATCTCTGATTGAAGATGCTAGAGATTGGTTTAGAAATTTACCTCATGCCAGCATATGTTCATGGAATCAGTTTAGGCAGTCTTTCAAGGAATAGTATGGTGATAAAACCAATGAAGGCTTCATGCTTAATGAGTTTAACAACATCAAGAAAAATTCAAATGAGGGTGTTGTTGAGTTCAATGTTAGATTTCAAAAATCTATGCATAAGTTGTTGTAGGTTATCAGATTGGATGATAGAGTATGTCTTGTCACGTACTTGAATGCTTTTGACTCAAAAATGGGATATCTTTTGAGAGATAAGAATCCTAGGAATCTTGCAGAGGCTTACAAATTGGCTATTAATATAGAAAGCAATAGAAGGATATCAAGGAAGTTGGGAAGGAGAGAAGATTGTCAGCCATCAGTCTCAAACAGAAGAGAGCCAGGGAAACTTGATGTAAAGCCAAAAGATGATGATATTTTGAAGCAAATCTTGAAAGCAATAAAGGATTTAAAGCTTGGTGAAGCAAGAAATAGTAGAGTGCAAGGAAATGACATGCCATCTTTCAATAACTTTAATAAGCTACCAAGAATGCAGAATTATCCCTATAATACTCAGTGGAAGGATGGAAAGCCAGTGCTTCTTGGAAGAAAGGATAAACCAAATGACAAGACCCTTGACCCCTTGCACCAAAATTCAGTGAATATGAATGATGATGTTCCATGGTGTATTGTTTGCCAATCACCTCATGATCCCTATTACTGTGCTATTACTCAAAGTGTTTCTATAGATGGAGATCAAGGCAACAACAATGATGATACTTATGATGATCAAGGGTGTGGTATGTCTTCTTCATACATATATTATGAGTTAGATTCTGCAGATGAAGATGAAAACCAAGATGCTGGCAATTCCCAAGTCAAAAATGAGGTTTACCATCAGCAAGTGTTTTCTGATGAAGAAGATAATCACCTTGATGTAGTATAGTGCAATACTCTAAGAAGTGATGAGTCAGTGATGTTGAGAAGACCTTCTGATGAAGAAATTGCACAAATCATAGCAGACATGGTGTCTCAAGTTAAAAGCAACTATAATTTGAGAAATAGGGTGGTAGGTGGTCCAAGTGGCAAGCCTACTAGAATTTTCATCAAGAAAATAGAAAGGGATAAAAAACAAGCCCAAAATAAGCAAAAGGTTACTAACACTACTGGCAAAACCACAGTGAAGAAAAATGTCATCTTCACAAAGCCAATTGTGGCTTATAAGGTAAAAGCTAAACCTCTTGTGGATATTGTTTCTCCTTTGCAAGAGAAAGAAAAGGGTCAGAGAAAAGATAGTCCCAATGTGGTTACACATGAAGAAGATAAAGAGGTCACTGCCATTGGGCAAGATGTAGTTGACCCCAAGTATGTTCCCATTGACATAAGAAAATTGTTGTCACAAATCACTGTCAAGGTCCTCTTATTAGAAATGATGAGGATAGAGGAGCATAAAGTGAAGGCTTTGAGTTGGGTGAAAGGAGCCTTTTCTTCTGATACCCAAAGTTCCACCAAGGCTAATGAAATAGCTGTAGCAGCAAGTGATTCAATTGAGAACCAGTCTGGGGAGATCATCTCTGAGATTCCTCATATTTATTTGGATGCTAATGCTGCAAATGCTATGTCAGGAACAATTGATCCTTTCTTTTTGTCCTTAATAGTGAATGGAAAGTTGTTAAGAATTGTATGATTGATTCAGGAGCCTCTAATATTGTTATGCCTATAGAAATAATGAGATCCTTGGGTCTAAAAGTAGACACACCTCATGGTAGATGTCAGGCTATGGATTCAAGAGAGATCCCTATTATTGGTACTATAAAAGCACTTCCTTATGGGTTGACAACTTTCCCTGACAAGTTGCTAACAATGAGTGTTCTAGTGGTAGATATTCTCCCTCATTATGGGATGTTGTTGTCAAGGAAGTGGAGTGCTCAGATGGGAGGTAGTATCCAGTGTGATCTATCCTTTACAACTTTCAATATTGATGGTGACAATGTGAAAGTGTCCAGAGAAAGCAGAACTCCACATATGATTGAAATAAATGATGATCATTTAAATTATTGTGTGGATGTTGATGTGGAGAATTTCAAATTAAAAGAAACTGTCCCACCAGTGGAAGAGATAGATCCACTAGTTGTAGAATTAAAGGAACAGCAAGATGGATTGTGGCAAATGTATTTTGATGGAGCATGCTCAAAAGAAGGCTCAAGAGCTGGAGTCTTGTTCATATCTCCATCGAGTACTACTTTTAAGTATTCATTCTCATTGACTTTTCAATGCACAAATAATATTGTTGAATATGAAGCATTGTCTTTGGGATTGAATATTGCTATCAAACATGGGATAGAATGTTTAAAGGTCTTTGGTGATTCTGAGCTTGTGGTAGTACAAGTTCGATCCAAATATGTTGTCAAAAATGATAGATTGAAATTGTATAAACATGTGATATGGGATCAGATTGAAATGTTTGATGCTTTCAATATATGTTGGGTAGAAAGATCCAGTAATATAATGGCTAATTTTTTGGCCAATGTTTCTCTAAAAGGAGATTATTCAATTTGTTTGGGGTGTCTATTCTTGAAGTAAAAAGTAGGCCAGTTGTTCCAGACAATATTTACAATTGATAGGTCTTTGAGGATGATCATGACATCCTGAAATTTATTTAGTGTCTTGACATATATGAGGATCAGCCTATAGACTGCAACACATTGGTTGAGGAAATTGAAGGTAAGGATATGGTCATGGGAAATGAAGTGATCCAGTTGAATTCAAATAGTATTCCTAAAGGCCTAACTGAGTTAAAAGCATTGTATAGCAGCCAAAATGATCATATGTCAAAAATAAGTAATGCTAATGTAGAAGGTCTAGAGGAAGTGAATTTTGGATCACATAATGCTCCTCAAATGGTCTATATTGGAAAAGGATTAGCCCCTCAATTGAAGGATAATTTGATAAAGTTTTTGAGGAGGTACAAGCATGTGTTTGCATGGTCTTATGATGACCTAAAAGCCTATAAAGAGGACCTTTTCCAACATGAGATCCCATTAAAGCAAGATGTCAAACCATTCAGACAAAAGCAAAGGCCCATTAACCCATTGTTGGCTCCTAAGATGCAGTAGGAGCTAGTCAAGTTGAGTGATGCAGAAATAATTCAACCTATAAGGCATTCAACTTGGGTGTCTAATTTAGTCCCAGTTAGAAATAAGAATAGTGACATTAGATTGTGTGTGGACTTTAGGAATTTGAATGTTGCATCATTGAAGGACAACTATTCACTGCTTAATGTGGAGGCAATGTTGCACAAGGTCACTGGTTGTGAGTTATTGTCTATGATGGATGGCTTCTCTGGATATAACCAGGTGTTGGTGAAAGAATCTAAACAATTCAAAATAGCATTCACAACACCTTGGGGAACTTATGTGTATGTCAGATTGCCATTTGGTCTCAGAAATGCTGGAGCAACTTTCCAAAGACCCATGGATGTTGCTTTCAAAGAGTACATAGACCTGTTTATGGTTGTGTACCAGGATGACTTAACTGCTTATTCCAAGAAAGCTCATGATCATTTTTTGCACCTAGAAAATATTTTTGTCAAAGCTCTAGACTATGGTGTGTCCCTGAATCCTAAAAAATGTAATTTTGTAGTCAAAGAGGGAAAGCTTCTAGGACACATTGTATCAAAAGATGGAATAAGAATTGATCCAAAGAGAGTTGAAGCAATCAGGAAGGTGTCTGCACCAAAAAATATCAAGGGGGTGCAGTCCTTTCTAGGGAAGATCAATTTTGTTAGGAGATTCATTGCAAACTTTGTTGACATTGTCAAGCCTATAGTAAAGTTGTTGAAAAGGGATGTGAAGTTTCAATGGACTGTAGAGGCTCAGGCTACATTTGAGAAGATTAAGGATGTGGTCCAACAAGCACCTATGCTTAAGTCTCCTAACTATTCCAAGCCTTTTTCATTGTTTTCTTTTGCATCATTTCACACCATTGCTATTGTTTTATTGCAAAAGGACAATGAGGGTTTTGAACATCCAATTGCATTTTTTAGTAAATCCTTGCAGGTTGTTGAGTTGAATTATAAGATGATGGAGAAGTAGGCATATGCATTGGTAAAAGCAGTCAAATCCTTCAAACCTTATTTGGTTTGTGCAAAGGTACTTGCATATGTCCCACATGCAGCAGTTAAGGATGTCCTCACTTAGTCTGAAGTTACTAGTAAGAGATGCAAGTGGATTACCAGAATCCAAGAATTTAATTTAGAAATCCATAACACTAAGCTTGTGAGAGGACAAGGTCTGGAAAAATTGATGACTGAAGAAAATATGGACTTAGTCCAAGTAAATAATGAAGGAACTCCAAATATGACAATCACAAGTATTGAATTGCAACCAGAATATGTTGATATTGTCTCTTTTATAAAGAATGCTAGATGCCCAGACTATATGATAGATAACCAAAAGAGGTCCTTGAAATTGCAAGTTTGGAAATATACATTGATACAAGGAGACTTGTATTGGAAAAATAGAGATGGATTCTTGTTGTTTTGTCTTGACAAATATCAGGTAGAGAAGGTTTTAAATGAAATGCATGCTGGTGTTTATGGAGGTCATTTTTCAGCAAGGACTACTACCCATAAGATCCTGAGGGATGGCTATTTTTGGCCTACATTGTTTAAGGATTCATTCCAATGTGTTAGGAAATGTGAAGCTTGCCAGAGGTTTGCTTCAAAATTAAAGTACTCAGGAGCACTGTCATTGAACCCAATAGCTGCTGAAGCACCATTTTCCATGTGGGGCATGGATTTCATAGGTGAGTTTGCTGAGAAGTCTAGTGGAGGACATAATTATATACTTGTTGCTATTGATTATTTCACAAATTGGATACAGGCTATTCCTACAAGGAGGGCAACAAGTAAGGTGGTGATTGATTTCTTACTTGACAATATTTTGACTAGATTTGGTGTCCCTATGAAATTGATTACAGATAATGCAATGTGTTTCAGATCATATGAGTTTAAGGAGTTTTGCAAAAACAATGGAATCATGACTTCTTATTCATATCCTTATCATCCTCAAGCAAATGGACAAGCTGAGTCTAGCAATAAAAGTATCCTGACAATCTTGAAGAAAACACTTGAAAAGAATAAGAGAGCTTGGCATTCCAAGTTGAGATTGGCCTTATGGGCAGATAGGATTACAGTGAAAAGAGCCATTGGGAAGTCCCCCTTTGAGCTTGTATATGGTTTACAATCAAGGCTACCTATAAATAATCTAATTCCATTTTATCAGTTTATTCAGGATGAGGAGTTGGATGTCACAGAGCCAATGCAGAATAGAATTATGCAGCTGACTGAGTTAGATGAACAGAGAAAAGAGAGTCAAAAGAATAATATCAAATTGCAACAAAAGATGAAGTACTTATTTGACAAAAGAGTAGCTACCAAGGAATTCAAAGCTGATGATTTGGTACTTCAATGGAATGTGAGGGAAAAGGATAAAGGGAAGCATAAAAAATTTGAATCACTGTGGCTTGGTCCTTTTGTGATTCATGATAGTTTTGGGAAGGATTCTTACTTGCTGAAGAACATGGATGGTGAAGTCTTTGAATTTCCAGTGCATGGGCAATTCTTGAAGCCCTTCTTCAATTGATTTTTTGATTATCATGCATGTGTAAATACTTTATAAATTTCTATACAGGTTGGTTTCCTTTCAGGTTGTGTGTTTCTTTCCCTATTTTGGGTTAGCGTGGTTTTTGGTCTTCATCCCAGAGTTCTATGGTTCTTGTTAAAACTTGTGTTTCAAAATCCTCAGATAGAGACACTATTGGCTCCTACAAAAATTTCATGGCCCTACCTTTTTCCCCTGGTCTCTGCAGTGTTTTCTATGTCTCTGGCTGAAATCCTTGTCAAAAATTTCAAAAATCTAGCTGTTGCTATAAAAAACCCTAAGTGTACCCTAGCCTGGTTCTAATTTCATCTTACTTTTTGGGTCACTTAAAATTTCATAAATTCATGTGCGTTAAATTTTATTACCTTGGTGGCTTTTATTTTCCTAAGTCTCCAAGCGCCCAGCTTTAATTTTTCCTAAAGTCCAGCGGCGGTAATTTTTCCTAGGTCTCAATGCTAAATATTTCCTAAGTTTCTGGCCTTTATCCTTTCCTGGGCCCAGCTTTCTAACACCATCTCGATCCAATGATAGGCGTAAGATCTTATGGAGTGTGTTAGAGGGTTGTGAAGTTTCTCTATCCATTGATTCTCTTTCACGGCAAAGGTTTTTCAATGTAATGGGTCCACATGCTAGGTGTGCTTAGTCAGCATTTTCTCATTGGTCCATGTATTAATGACTCAAAATATTATCAATGGGGCCGATGATTTTAGAGGTTCAATGGTTCTGATAGTGGCAGAGCATTGATGGCCAGCGTATGATCTTAAGGGTTATTTCTAACACATGAGGCTATAAGACCAGTCATTGATTCTTTTCTATGTCAGAGGTTTGTCAGAGCAGGGGTGAGATTATTCATCGACAGTGGGTGTATGTTCTGGTGGAATCTTCATGGATTATGAGGACTTAAGCATGACCGTAGATCTGTTTCATGTCAGGGGATCTGTCAGAGCAGTATAAAAAGGTTGATCCAATGGTTGTCGTAAGATCTGATAGAATATGTTAGAGGCTTACAGTTTTACAATAACCATTGATTCTGCTTCGTGACGTAATCTTTTCTTTCAGTGGGTCCACTGCTACATGTACATGATTTAGCAGTATCTAATTGGTCCATGGGTGAATGACTAGATATGTTGTTAGTGGGCCTAAATCTTTTAGGGGGGCTGACAGTGTGGCAAGATCTACGGTTTGTCGCTTGATCGCATGGAATCTTTCTAGGCCATGCGATCATGCGACCACCATTCGATTTATAGGCTTATTGAGTGTGGGTCCTTTGTTAGTGATGACCGGGTGGTTTCAGTGAATGATGTGGTGACAGGTGGCACAATGCGGGCCCAGGCGGAGGTCTAAAATTTGGTAGTCCTGACAAATAAGGTTAGCGGCCTGATGAATTTCAATGCTTTTCACTCATTCACGAAATGAGATGGCGATACTTTAAATTGACTGGCCATTCAGTGAAGGAAGGTCAGTGATTGCTAAATTATTTAGCGGTAGCATAAAGTGTTTTGTAAATTGGTGGAACCCTTTTGTCACCAGTTCACCAAATGTGATCGGGGTAAGTTCATTTCCTTCATTCGCTAGTTCGCGGGGTTAAGCGGTGAGTTAGTATTTCATTTCGCGAATAGAAAAAGGGCTTTTGTCGTGTGGTCACCAAATGTAACCAGGATTCCTATAAAAGGTAAATCATAAAGCCTGTGAAATATAGGGATCGGACGGCCGCAATATAAAGTTGATTCAAGTTTGAATATTGACCACCAATTTTTTGCTAGAACCTTGAAAGTAACCGTTGCAGTTCAAATTCAAAATTTTGAGGGTTTCTCAGCAACAGAAAGGACTGGTTTTTAATGTTTTAGTAGCCAGATTTGATTTGTTTGGTGGTGCTGACTATTGCTGGGTGATCCAGAGGGTTTGATGATTGATTGTAGACACCTATACCATCATAAAATGAACATAGGTAAAGCTCAAGGTGTGTTGCAGGTGTACAATTAGACTGAAAAGGAATGGTGTTTGTGTGATCTTGTGTACAAATCAAAAAAAATTCATTGATGAAAATCAATTTTGGGTCTTTTTGTCCAGGTTGCTTGGTTTTCTCCCCTGGAACTAATTGTTGATTGGTATTGGTTGGTTTAGTGGGTGAAACCCTAACCCTAGCTATCTGAAGCTTGTTGCATCCTAAATTATTTGAGGATCCCAAGATAGCTAGTGGTATAAGTAGTAAGAGTTCTAATTTTGAAAGGGTTCCAAAACTTTTTTGGGTCTCCTAGATTTCTAGTTTTCCAATCTTTTGGTTCCTGGTTCCAGTCTTTGGCAATCTAAGGGATTATATTCTCTAGTTCCATATTCTTGATGGCTGAATGCTGATAATAAAAACTTTGCAAAGCAGATTAATTATCCTATGATTTTGAGTAAAGAGTTTACTTGTATGTATTGATACATTTCCATGAAATACAATACAATTTCTACCTTGGTTCTATTATTGTCTCTTTTCTTTGTGTTTATTCTTGTATGTCTCTATTTGTAAGGCATCTGGAACATACTAGTTGCAAGGCAACTATCTAATTGTTGCATGAGTTTCCTTCAAGGAAAGAATTAAATCCTTATGTGCAATTTCAGAGAATGAATACATCTGTGGAAGATCTTGATGGTAGCAAACCTAGATTTGAGAAGATAGTTTGTAAGGCATTCTATCCAAATTGTATGTGGTCTGTAAGGCATATCACTATATTTCCTAGAAATTCATCTATTGATTTATGTTAGACTCTTTGCCCAAAGAATTAGGCACTAATCTGATCTCTATCATTCAAACACCTTTCAGTCATCAAACACAAATTTCATCATTACCATTACACATTTTCATTTCATGTTCATGCACCAAAGGAGATAGGACTGTCCCTGATGCTTTACAGTCCATAGTTGTTGATTCCTTGATGAGTGAATCAAAGGTTAGCCTACCTTTAGTTTTACTCATAAAAAGAAGAAGGACTCATCACCCTTATGCCATTGTTCATGTTATCATACTAGGAGTTTCATTAGTCACATTCTGCAACAGGTTGTTCTCAGTTGTCTTCAGAATTATCTTCCATAGAAGTATCTCTAATGAACTCAATGGCATGACAATGAAGACCTAATCCACCATTCCATAGTTTACTTGAAAGAGAGTAACCTATTTGTAGGCAATACCTGCCTGAGGCCTGTGGAGCTCAAAGCAAAAGGGGGATCTTATCCAATCCTCATCAATTAGGCTTTTCTTGCAAACTTGGAAACCTATTTACTGAGAATCAAGCCAATATCCTTGCCAAGTTTGAACCACAAGAAAAATCCCTAACATGTCTTCTATCTTCAATGGCTAAATTCATTTCTTATTCAGCCAATCTTGCATTGTTCATGACATCAATCATTATTACCATTTGAGTCTCTTGTCAAATTTGTAGTACTTTTACTTGTTTAGTAAGATTTTGATTCTTTTTAAACAGATCTGATATGGTTCCTTCAGATGCATCAAATATTCTTTCAGATCCTTCAAATAATTCCTCTATCTCCTCTTCCTGATAATCAGTCTCATTGTGCCAAAATGCCAATTCCTTCCTTTTGATCAGTAAATCTCTTAATTTTTCTCTAGCATCCTTAAGTTGTTCCATGATAATGTGCATCTCCAATCTTTTATTTTCAATTGTTTTATCAAGCTTATACCTTTCCATCCTTAAGATCTTTTCTCTTCAGTGATTAAACTTCCTCAACAAGAGAACTAGCTCTGATACCAATTTTTGGGATTATGGAAAGGTGAGTTACTAAGAGGGGAGGGGTATTAAACTTCCTCAACAAGAGGACTATCTCTAATACCCATCTCAAGGATAACCAAGCAAGAAATTGTATGAATATAAATCCTACTAAAATAATTGGTAAAAAAGGATAACTAGGGAAAAAATTATATCCAAGGAAATATTCCAAGATAACGGTGCAAAAAGGATGGCCAAGGAAAACATTATATCTAAGGAAATATGTCACAAGAGATTACCAAGAAAAAGGAAGAGTTTGTTGAGTAACTTGAAAAACTAAAAAATTTGATTTTTGGTGTGTGCATAATGTGTAAGAAAGAGTGGATTGTAATCCCCCATGTTAAAACAATTGTGCAGACCTTACCAAGAGCATGTTGGTACTATGGAAAGGTGAGTTACTAAGAGGGGAGGGGTGAATCAATAACCCTTAAAATGTTAAAGATAAGTTCCTTAATTAACCGAATGAAGCATTTACATTCTTCATGAATTCAATAACATAACTAAAATGTAAATACTTGTAATCTAATCAAATATGCATACATGAAACTTCATACACATAACACTAGTATTTTGGTATCACAAAAACCCTTCTTAGAAGGCAAAAACTGCGGTGGGGATGGAACCCACAAAGCTTCACTACTGTAGTAAATAAATTTTTCGGTTAAGGCTATAAAAATTGATCACTTTTGATGATCTTACCCTGTTAAGAGTAACATAAAATATCTACTAGATCTACTTGCTTAGAGGATTTTAGCAACACTCTTCAAGTGTGCACTCGATTAAGAGATTTTACATAAGACTGTTAAATCTACTCTGTTAGGAGATTTTATTTGTCACAATTGCTAGAGGGTAATAGTAAAATCTGATCTAGTTGAAGTAACTTACTTTTCTGATATCAGATCCTTTAAGTAAAAGTATGAAATCACCTTGTTGTGATGAAAGTATCCTTCAGTACTGGTTGGTAGCCTTAGAACTATTTTTGATAAAATTGAATACTTTTTCAAATCCTTGCAACATAACCCTGTCAGATCTTCAGATGTCTCCTAATGGTGGCCACTTCATATGTCTTTATTCTCATAAAACTGACATCTTGACAAATGCTTTTAAATCATAATGATTTGATCTAATTAGGGTTGTGACAATATCTAGAAAACCTAAGATCAATGGTCCAAGTAAATAACCTAAAACATCTTTACATAGGAATCATTAATTATTAAATGATTACATCCATATTTAATTTTAACCTCAATCTTTGTAAATCATTTTCTAGCTCAGTAAAAATTATTTTCGTTGATTTATGTGTCATTCCAAACTTTTATGTCAACTCTGGATTACTTGGTAAATGTTTTGTCTCTACCTCAGTATAATACTGGTTCTCGGTAATCCTATGTGCTCGGTGACTATTGTGCTCGATAATCTCTATGCTCGATGACTATGCTTGTAGTTATGACTGACTGAACTATTTTCTTTGTTTACCAACTGTATGAATGATATTAATGAAAAATCTTAATGAAATTAGAAGTAATAGAGAAATGACTTTAATTTATCATGCATGCATCTAAAAGAAAAAACATTTTTCCATTATGATATGTCCATCGACAAGGACAAATCAAGTTACGTAAAATACATGACAAAAAGAGGACAAAGGGATCTACTAACTCTAGGGTTAGTATGCATATGTGATAAATCATATATATCACTTAGAATAATTATAATAAACTAACCTCATCCCTAAAAGTATTATAAATATGAGAAAAATGGAAGAGGGGCACATCAGATAAATGAAAAAACATATTTTTGGGTCAACATTGTGAAGGCCAAAAAGAGAGATGGTTCTCACTGCTTTGCATCATCCCCAAGTAGACAACACAAAGGCATGTTTACAATTATTATAAATGTACAACATAAAATATCTTTGAAATATATAAAAATTGAGATACAAATAGAAGATTATCATGATATATTCAATCCCTTTATCTCCTTGTACCAACAGAGAAACTAGGTGTTGGAAATATTCAGGGATTAACCGAATTACTGAGAGGGGAGGGGTGAATCAGTAACTTCGAATTTTCTTACAATTACAGATGTATTAACATATAGTTCACTTTTTCTTTATGCATATAGAAAGCATGAAACTTAAAAGAATTCACAACAATGACACATAGATTTGGTTACCCAGAAACCTTCCAAAAAGAAAGTAAAACTGGGGTGGGGATGAAACCCACAAAGCTTTAGTACTGCAGAATAAAGTTGGCCGGTTAAGGCTTACAATTTGATCACTTCTGATGATCTGCCCTGTTAGGAGCAATAAGGATTGCTAAATCCACCTTGTTAAAGGATTTACAAACATACAATGAAGTATGCACTCGGTAAAGAGATTTTACAACAGACTGTTAAGTCTATCTAGTTAAAGGATTTTAGTACTGATTCACCTGTTAGGATGAAACAGTAGATCTCTTGCTTTGCAACTGGATTGCTGATTGAGATTCGTTGAATGTACTGATCACCTTCTGTGATGAATTTGTCTTTGTTGTTCCCTATATTGCTGTAGCCCTTTGTAATTCGCTTATCTCTGCCTTTTCTTTTTATTCACATATATACTCATATAATTACATCTTGACATCTTTACAACATTGTTTATATACAAGTCTAAACAATTAATTACAATTACAAAGTCGGCTTGACAAATAAACATAAGTGCCACTAAGTCGGCCCAAGTATGGTTACACGGTTCTTGCAAACTAACTCGGTGACTTTCTGATACTCAGCGTCCACTGCATTACTCGGCATCGTCATGCACTCGGTAGAAGTGAAGGCACGGTTCATACTAACCACTTGGTAGGTTTTGAACTCAGTAAATACTGGTGACTCGGTAGACATAATGTTACTCGGTTTACACTGTCCTGCTCGGTTTGCACTGTCTTGATCGGTTTGCACTGTCTTGCTCAGTTTGCACTGTTCTGCTTGGTTTGCACTGTTCTGCTCGGTTTGCACTGTTCTGCTCGGTTTGCACTCAGAATGCAAATAAGTGTTGTCACTAGTGGCAATTCTACTTAATGCCAACACTAGGGTCATCTAAATAAATCTAAAATAATAAAAAATAACAAGAAATGCATCACAAGGGAAGCACATTATAGATAAACAAACACACAAAAGAAGCTACCATGCAAAGGTATCTATTCAAGTATATCATCCACCAACCCTTCTTGTTGAACATTATTTAGGGAAGGTGAAAAAAAGTGTGAGAGGAGAAACAACAAGCATAGTAGATGGAGCTACTACAAGTCCAAACAAGGACCACATTCTAATGATGAGTCACTTTGTTTGTCACAAGGATAAAGATTTAATGCTTTGAAAAATATTGAAGATAATTCATAATTGATTTCTTTAACCTCATACACATCATTACAATAATAAAGATTAATATTTTTCATCATTAACATAGTTAGCATCATCAAGAGTATTATCATCATCTAAATTAATCACAATAGGATCACTAATACAAAAAAAAAAACATTGTCTTGTTTAGACAATTTAATTTTATTGAGATTTTCCTCCTCCCTTGGGCTATGCGTAGGTTGGTCAAAGGGAATCAAATCATTATAAGGTGTCTTAGGGGAGGAAATGGTCTTGGAAGCAAGCCCACACAATTTATGGTATTGGAATCTATGAGGTATTAGATAATATGCTTCAAACAAAAATACTTCTTAGTATCATGGTCAGAGTGATGATAGTATTGACAAAAGGCTTTAGGATTGTAGGAGGCTACCAATGGTTTGGAAGGGTCAATAGGTTTTTTAAGAGGAAATTTCAAAATATTAGCATTAATCAACTTCAGCATGACATTATGCAAGGATTTTAAAAAAGATGTAAAATTACGAGATGGTTTGAAAATGGATGACAAAGGAGACACACTTGATCTTGAAACTACTTCTTGTGCATCAACATTGTTGTAATAGTTATTTATATTTATGAATTCTTTTTTGTAATTTTGGAACTTTTTGGAAGATTAATGAGGTTTATCTTTCTTATAAATAAGATCCATTGAAGTGGATGACTCAAATTTGCTCACCTAAGGATGATAATTATGAAGCACTTCTCACAATCGGGTAAAAGAAGTAAACTCATAAAATAATAAATTATCTCTAATGTATTTTATGTAAATTATAAATGAAAAATATCTCTAATGTTTGAACCTACCAATAAAATTAGTCACTTTTTCCTTATCACCTTTCTTACAATGAATCAAATCAGTCAAAGAAATTTGAGGACCAATATTATTTTGGAATTTTTGAATGAAATAATTAGCTAGTTTTTAAAATGAATCAATAGAATAAGGGGCTAAATAACAATACAATTGTAAGGCCTTATCTCTAATTGTCCTAGTAAATAATTTAGCCAAGTCCATGATAATTAGAGAAGTCATTACACAAGTCTTGAAATATTTTCACATTAGTCAAGGGATCACCTTTCCCATTGTAACTATCCAAGTAAGCTATTTCCATGTATTAAGGTATAATGGTTTGAATGATGTTGTGAGACAATGGGTTAGCAATGTCACAAGCAGGGATATTGTATTTAGATTGGGTTGTGGAAGAAAGTTGTTGTTGCAAAGATGAAACACTTTGGGAAAGGTTATTAATGGTTTCTCTGGTGGATGTGTTGGTATTGGAAATGTGTCATAATGAAGGAGGTATAATATTATGGGAAATGGATAGGGCATTGGAATATGAAAATGTGACATTGTGGTAAGTAGGTATAGATGATGGTTGGGAAATACATGGAACACTCACAAGGGGAGGTATGTTAGGATTAGGAATTCCTACATGAATAACATGTATAGGGTTGATGTTTTGAATAGATATATCCATAATAGGTCAAGTATAGGTACACACGTTAGGAAAGGATGTTGGAATAGGAATGCAATTATAAATATTAGTATTAGGATTGGAAATATTAAGGGCTTTGGCACAAATTTTCATAGACATGAGGTTATCATTGATAATATGGGATATTCCACATGACAAATCAACACCAATTTCATAATTTTGAACCATCCTCCTCATGCCTTTGATCAAGGGTATTGCCTCACTATTATAATTTTATTGACTCATGCAATGTTCAAGCTTTGCCAAATCATTGGCAAGCTTTTCCACTTGTCTAGGGGACACTCTTGTTATAGATTCATCCTCATAAATGTTAGGTATACATCATTGGTAGGAAAAGAGGTATCACCTACATTCCCATTGAATATGTTAGAGGAATCAGTCTATGTGCCTTTTAGGGAACCCATAAGTCCATAACTTCTTCTCACATGAATGTTATATGTAGGTCTCAAGGTCATGAAACTTATAAATAAAGAAATACAAGGGGAAGATGTCTAAACAACACAAAGTACAACTAAATTAAACATTTAAACATTTCATAGAAGAAAGTAATTAAATTATGTAAATTATATCTAACATGAAAAGATAGAGTAATCATTCATCAAATTTATGCAACAAAAGATCTAATATGAATAAAAAATTTGATCAATGATTGCACATATGACTATTGAATTACATGTAAATCAAATCTAATCATCCAAATCAGAATGGAAATGTAAGAAGTCAGTTTCCCCAAAATGTAATGAAGGTTAACTATAGAAAGTGCATAAAAACTAAATCTAAATATCCAAATTAGAATGGAAGTGTAAAGCGTAAAGTTCATCAAAATGTAATGAAATAAAATAGGCAATGAATATCATTCACTAGGATGTGTGGAAAAACTAGGAATATCACACCTATATCCTTTCATACATTAGAAGGAATGGGATCCACTAGGCTCAAGGAGTCTTGAGCACTAAGAGAATGCAGTGATCCTACGTTGTAATGAAAAATGACTATGCAAATGAAAGGGGAAATGAAAGATCTAGAGTGGAATGGAGAGATGAATTATGTTATGTATGCATAGACTAAATGCAAACTAAGAACTCAATTCTGAGACTAGATCTGGGAAGAAAAAACAACAAATGACTTGTGATCCAAATTTTAGCCCAAAATAAGAGGTTAGGGTAAATCGGGAGGGTCAAGGGAAAGTCTAGTCACCTTTGACCCTACACTTTTGGATGAAACAACCATAAAATTTTAGCTCTCAATCATACCTTTTTGGAGCTCCTTCTGCAAAATTGGAACCTATCTTATAGACATAGAAAAAATAGGGGAAATTGTTATGGAAATTAATTTGCCTAAGTCAAACCCTACTCAAGGAATCAACCTTGACACCAAAATGAAAATGCTTGAAAATGAAGCATTCTGATATGTAGCAGAGGATTGATAAGATGCTTATACCTTTACAAACCTTCATAGTGTTGAAATGATCATGAAGATGTTTGATGTTGTCTTGAATTTGGATCTAGGATAGGAAGATCATGAATGCCTTCACATACACTTAGATCTACATATTACTCCTTTCCTTCCATGCTTGATGCTTGATGTTTTCTTTATTTAATCAATTTCCTTGATTTCTTAAGAGATCTTGAATTGCCTATGATGATATGAGATAAGATATACTTTCTTTCCAAAATGAGAGAGGTAGAATTATTTATATACCTCTCCTAGCCATTTTTGGGTAAAAAACTCAAAGGTATACATAGATTTAAGGATCCCACTAAAATCAAAAGACCATTTTTTTATTAAAATTTTGGCCCATTTGTTGAGGTCAAGGGAAACTCTTAGGTCAAGGGAAACCCAACTATCCAATTTGATAAGGGGATGTTAAAAAATATGCACAAAATCAAGGATGGATCAAGTATAATGGGCATAGAAGTATTGGACACTAAAATGGGAACTAAATAAGGAGAAAAGGTGTATAGGGATATAGTTTAGGACACTACATCAAGTACTTCCATACACTCTCACAACGTGTGACCATCCTCAAAAAACATATGAACATGAATATCATGTAAGAAACCATATAACGAAGAGAGAAATATTGTAAACCATAACTTATCCTTCTACCAACATCTCAAAGAATCAATGTTGTGTCAAGTATTATCTCCTCCAAATAATCAAAAATAAAATCCATAAAAATATCCAAAATGTGTTCAATCTCACAGACCAAATAAACATATATAGCATGTAATGACAACAAGAATGTAAGCCTCTTGTAACCAATAAGGTTAAACTTATAATAACCATTCCCAATGGTGAAAATCAGCCCAATAAATCATCTCCTCTTATCCTCATAATGACATCATAATAAAAACATATGCACTATGAGATAGCCAATGCCAAACATCTCTCAAATGAATCATCTAGAACTAACTATCTCCATGGCTCAAGATCCATATCTATGAAATATAACATAAACAAAATGCATATGAAAGGAACAATAGGAAATAACTCTCAATTAATAAACCTATAAGTAGACCAAGAGTACAGAATGAGAATTATCATTAATATATCTATGTCACCATGACTCATCTAAGAACAAGGTGAACTTTCATCAGTCTTCATTTTGAAACCATCAACCATCTCAACACATGTCTCTAATCACAAGATAAATCCAACCTCTCCTATGTCTCCAACTATCCATGAGCACCTATAACCAATAAATTTTTATCAAACTGCAAATTCAACATAGCACCATCATCAAGTATCAAGAACATGATTATGTACTCAATATAGAGAGAACCACCAAGATCAATGTCACATATCCAACCTAGGAATTAGGAACATAAACATGAGAACATGGTCTAATCATCTCCTCCTATGAGATAACATGCTCAACATGACCATATCAAATAGCTATATCACACCAAAATACTAATGCACAATCAAGAGTGTACCAAGACATAATACCAGGTATCCTATAAAAAATAGATAACATGTCAAATAAAATTGTATAAAACACCTGACTTAAATATTCCAAAGTCTTTTGTGGCTCCAAGATGTCAACATGTTAAATAATCATGGAGATAATCATCTCCTACCAATCAACCCACAAATGTGAAAGACCCTTATATAGCAACACAATCAAGAGATCCTCAAAAAATATACAACATTAAAGAAGATCATCCATCATCTAATGGTGAGTAAAAATCATTGCTAATAAATTCCATTGAAACATGATACCAATTCACACATGACGTCATGAAAACTATCTCCTAAATGAAGATAATATAGGTCTACAAAAATAGGTGAAATGTCAATAACATCAAGTGAAAACAAGATTTCTGAATCAAGAAGATATTGTAGACACCTAAATTTGTCCACTTAACATTAATTTAATTTAATTTAATTAATGGACCCAAATTTAACATTATGGTTAATTTTAATTAATTATATTTGTTATATTCATCTATCTATTTAATTAAATAAATTCATTACCTATAGTATTTAAATTAAATTTAAATACTACTCCTCCTAATGTATTAAATTTAATTTATTACATGTTTCTCCATATTCTCCTTTTAAATAAAATTTTAATTTATTTATTCCTCCACATGCTTTATTTCTACTAAACCATGATTAAATTTAATTTAATTTAATTTAATCTTAAACCGAACCTAGATGTTATCCTACACACATCACTTTCTATCTAATGAGACTATTTATTAATTAACCAAGGTTAATTAAGCTAATTTTCATCTTCCTACAAAAATTAGTCCTAATTATTTGCTCACACATGTGTGAGCAAATAATTTAAAATTCACCTTTTCAAAATTTGCTATAAAATGCCTAAACAAGGCTTCTTACAATTTTTTATGACACCTCTTACACTTTCCAAAAGTGTGAAAATTTACTTTCTCTTACACATCTCTTACACACACTTACACATGTGTACTTGGAGTAAACATTGACCCTTCACATCCCAAATTGCTTACACATGTGTGAGAAAGTCTTAGACTTTTCATGGATTATGTGTCTCCCTAGTGGCACCTATGTGGATGCCACATAGATGTCACCTCACCCCAGCCCTCCAAAATCCTATAAATAGGACCCTTGCCTCAAGAAAATCATCCATAATTGCTTTGCATTCATTCTTGCATTTTAGATTTTTAGTGCCTTTATTGTAGTTATTACTAACCATTTGGTAGTTGCTAGCTTTCATTGTATATTTAGAGCTTGCTTTCATTAATGGTTAATGTAATAGCTTCATTTGTTTTCTTAGTTTTCATGTCATATGAGCTTGAGGGTTGCTTCCATAGCTCCTCCTTGAGTAGTTCAATCTTTATTTCAATCTACCTTACATTCAATAGTGGGATTTATACTTGTGTTGGGAGAGCACACCCACAACCTCTCTAAGAGCTTAAATCAAGCAAGTCTTGGGTACACTTACTTCATACTCATCTGAGGTTATGTGGAGAGTAGTGTAGGAATAAGTTTAAACATAGTTTTCTTGTTAGTTTAAGATCTTGAATATGCACATGTATAACTAACATTTGAGTGTTTATGATTGCTCCATAAATGGTCTCTTTTCCACATATACATTATGGCACGTCCGATGGGACCCACGTTTTGATTATCTAACCTCTTTTCTTGGTTTTGTAAAAAATTTCCATGAAATTAGCAGACAAGCATCTCTATACATACAAAGGCATCTCCACTACACAGGTGTCTTTGCCTGTACATAGGCATCTCCACCTACAGACAGATGTCTCCCCCAAAAAAGGGTTTATCTTCCCATTTAGCTTGTTTTAATTTAAAAAACTTGTATTTTTAATCACATTAAGGCTAATGATCGTCGAATATCATCATTAAAACACTTTATTGTATTTGCAAGCGAAGAGAAACACATAATCCTAAGAAAATCATTATTTTCATTTATGTTATGTGGACATAGGCATCTCTACCTATACAAAGGCATCTCTTCTAGAAAGGGATTTTCTCTTTCACATCAGCCTTTTTAGTTGTTAAAATGAAGTATTATGGCATATTAAGGTTGAAAGTTACTGTATTTCATCATAAAAACCTTTTTATGCATTTTCAAGTTAATGGGAATATAAAATTTTTTAAAAATTGTAGTTGATATTTCCTTATTGTACAGATAGGTGTCTCTACCTAACAGGCATCTCTGCATAGGTGGCTATGCCTGTACATAGGCATCTCTACCTACAAACAAGAATCTCTGACAGACAGGTGTCTCTACCTATTTTCATATTTTTTCCATAATATCTTGCATCTTAAGGTTTATGATTTGGGTCTTTGAAGGTTTCTAACATTTTATGCCTTCTAACCGTGATTTTGCAGGATGATTGACCAAGACTTAAACATTTTGAGACTATTAACTTCTTCTTTTTGTAGGATGTTGTTAGAAGGCCAAATACATTGAACTACTCACTAAGGTTGTTTTGCAAGTTGCCAAGGAGATTCAACCAAATGTTGTGTCTTCTTAATGATTTCTTAGGCACATGGAATTAAGTAGGAAGATTATTTTTTATAATGATTCACTAGCTAGAGGATTATGCTCTTTTATCCAAGTGGGAAAAATAGAAACCTAAAACCTTTTGAATTGTTATCTTGAAGAGACTTGAAATTGATCAATTGTTTAGTGTGTTTGGGAGAAAACCTCATTGGATAGGAGAGTATGCTCTTTTCCCCATGAGGGAAAAATGAAAATCCAAACTCCTTCCATGGCCAATCCATATGTTCTTTCATTAAACATTTAGAGAGCCTACCGGTTGAGGAAAAAATATTCTGAGAATGACTCAAAGTGGGGACAAGCAGACACCAGCTCTCCCACCCACTATAAATATATGCTTCCTTGATATTAAAGTCTTGGAAGACATGGTTAATTCTATTTTTACACTTTTGTGTTCACATATGCTTCATCACGTGTAGGGTTGAGTGGCCTTAATCCTTCTTGGAGGAATACATTGGTTGAAGTACTTATAGGTCTATAGGCCTCATTCTCATAATTTGGGACTATAGGGGATGATCTTGAACAGATGTCTTGACTAAAAGATATAGAGTAGTGGCCACCTGATTCACCTCCGAAAGATTGATAATCTGCATGCAAGGAGAATAGTAATCTCCCCAAGACACTCACCATATCGGTCCCCCATCAATGTTAACATTTTGATAATACATCATCATGACTGGAGCCATTGCATGCTTGGTGATGACCATATTCTGAGGAGTTGTTAGGTGTGTTCCTAAGTTAGTGAGAAAATATTTTTAGTGTCAACCAATCTCCTTCTAGAGATAAAAAGTGTGCTTGTTACTTTTCATTGAAAAACAAACCCATACACCTGAATCTTGCAAGGTTGCTCTGTCCCTTGTAGGACTGTTTTCAACAAATATTCTTGTAATCCAGATGTTTGATGTATGCATGAAATTGGTTCTTGCCAAGAACATCCTTTGATCTTTCAAGATATTGCCTTCCTGATTTTTCCATCACATTCTACATCATGTTTTCTTCTTTTTAAGCCATGAATAATAGTGTGAAACATAAGAAGGTAAAACTTCTTGTTTCCCAAGTCTACAAAGAAAAGATCACTGATAGAAAGGCTAGAGTCAAAAAATCCTATTCAAAATCTATCCAAAAGACTCTTGAAGCCAGTGAAAAGTTTGATAAAATCAGCTATAACAATCAAGTTTCTAATTTTGTTTCCAAGAACAAAGTGAACATGGCCTTTGTCACTTGGGAATCCTGTGATTAAGTACCTTTTACCTTTATCCTTCTTCAAATAACTCATCATTTCCTCATCTTTAATCAAATCTTTCTCCACACATTAGGAGCATTAATCAAAACCTTGGACTTCAAATTAAAACCAAATCAATCCATCTTTCACACCTCAATCAAGCAATAGGGTGAAAGAATTAATCCAATAGTGTCACATAGACCTTTAATCAAAGAAAACATTAATCCCTTCCTACCTAGTAGTTTTAACCCAATCCTATTTTTTGGGGGGATCATTAGTCTATCACCCAAATAAGAGAAGATTTTAAATCAAATCCAATCCTTTGTTTTCACAATCACAAGGTCTTGTTTCACCTAGGTTTGTTCCAAACCTTTAAATCAAATCAATCTTTGAGTATTAGTTCCTCTTGAATCCAATCAATCAAATCAATCCCAAATCAAATCAAATCAATCATTGAGGTTTAGTTCCTCTCAAATCAAATCAAATCTAAATCCTAGTCCAAGTTGCTCCTAATTCATCAATTCCTTTCTTCCTCTCATCATCTTCCATCAATCTTTCAAACATTCTTCAATCCATCCCAAGGTCACCCATGCATGCTACTTACCTGGTCTCAAGATAAGATAAGACAAGAATCTATTACCATGGATAATGATTAAGAAACCATTTATCAAGAAGACTTCAATGAAGATGAGGAACCATATATGGAATCTGACACGGCCATACCTGAAAGTGTCAATGAAAATCCATTAGCCAAGGATTTCTTTGATGATCCTAACAACATGAGTCTAGTGGAAGATTTAATCCAAGAAAATAGTTATAATATCTTCCTGAATCTTATTCAAAGGGGAATCAGGCTCCTTGATAATTTTGATGAGAACTTTCCACCCATTGAACACTCAACATCTACATGGCCTGCATCGCGTTATGATCTCCTTTCCTAGCTGAAGAAGACTTTGTTAGGAATGAATGCAAAGTATTTTGGCAATCATTCTATAGCAGTTGTTGTTGCATTCATGACTTGGATTGTCATTGATGGTAACACAGTGATATTCTGGATATCAGCAGGAAAGTAGGTACAATTTTGTTTTGTGCACATGTTGTATTGCAGATTGGCTTTTTCACAATTGATGGTATGTTCCTTGGTGTGTTATTAACCTATGGTTAACAGCGTAAAAAGAAATTCATTCATTCATGAGAGTTATGAGCATTTTGCTGAAAGCAGTGTTTAGACAGTGTTTCTGTGAAGCAATTTTTGGAAATCGGAGGATATCTCTTAGATGGGATGGAATCTAATTTTGTGTAGTTAAAGGGATGTTGGAGACTCATTAATGATGATGTGGTTCATAGTTCAAACTTCGAAGATATGTTTGGAGAAAGTTATAGTATATGGAAGCTGACAGTTTTATGTGAATTTTGTGTGTAGCGTGTAGAAATTATTATTTTGTAATTGAGGACCGACTCATTTGTAATTATTTGAGTTTGTTATATAAGAAGGAATTTTTTCCTTGTTGCAATATGTATTGTGAAGGATTTTTTTTTTGAAATTTTCACAAATGGTCTCAAAAGTTTAAGTATGATATATTGTTGGAAAGGTCTTTCCGAGCCTATTCCAACCGTGTTGGTTTCATTATCAGATTTTACCATTTGATGAGCTATTTTTCTTGCAGATTATCTGATTTTTTATTTTGCTAATCTTGTGGGTCTAACAAGCTGTTTTGAAGGTGCTCTTGCTTTCATGGAAAATGTTTAAAATAAAGCATTGGACTTGAGGTACTTTGTTTCATCTCTACAACATTTGGACTTTGGGATTAAAATTGAACCTCTTATGTGTTTGGCTTGAGTGTTTACATGCTTTCATAGAACACATTTCAATTGATGCTCTTAATGGGAAATGAATGAACATAGATTTTCTTTCATACAAGTTTGTGTTTAAGTGAATGCTTGTCTTTTAAACATTAAGTAATTCTTGGTTCCAATATCAAATATCTCATTGAGTAATTGAGGGCATGGATTCATTCCTTGTTTACATGAAGAGTTAAATGCACCACTTTGTGGACTCACTTCATGTTTACTTGGAAAGTTAAATATTCCATGATTCAAACCCTCTTGCACTTATGAGTAGTATAGATTAGCAGTCTTAGATTACTTGTGATTGATCTAGATTGCTATCTTGGGTTATTGGACTCGCTAATCCGCCGGCCCCTCATTTCCGCCCTGTGGTTGCAATCCCAGCACCACATTAAAGGGGAGGGGTCTATAGGAAAGAAGCGTTAATTGTTCCACTTGGCAACCCTTTTGTGCTTTTTGGAACTCACTTGTTTTCTAAGGTGTGGACTCACTTTGAGTTTGTGTGAGGAGTTAAATGCACCACTTTGTGGACTCACCTCACATTTACTTGAAGGGTTAAATGCACCACCTTTAGTGCTTTTCAATACTTTTTGATAGAGAATTACTTTTTTTTCATTTTTTTAGAAGGCCTGCTTGGGGATTTCATCACCTCAAGGGACGACCTTAACTCCCGTGTTCCGGTGGAGTATAAATATCAGGAGGTGAATCCAAAGACACCTCTCTTGGGAATGAGTTAGATTTCACTCTTGGCTAAGCCTCAAAGAACTTTATACCTTTGAGAAGTGAAGGAGGAGATTTGGGTTACCGTCTCCCCCTGGCTGTGTGATTTCTAATTCTTCTCATCTACGGATTTGTGCCTCACGTACCTTGCGTATATCGAGGACTCCCTTTAGAAAAGCCATGTATATCCTTGTAGACAACTTGCTAGGATGTTGTTGTGTTCTAAGTGTCTGCTAAAACATTCTCAAGAACATACACAAGTAGAGTCCTTAGGGAGTAGAAATACTAAGTCACTATTCTTGTTCGTGTGCAAGGTTGCTTTGTCCCTTGCCCATTGCTTGAAGACTGTTTGTTTGAACTCCTTGATTGTTGTCTTATGTGCTTGATCAATGACATAAATCTGATCTGCCTTTTTGTCTGTGATATGTTTTTCTATTTTCCTGTCGTTCACCATCAGAAACTGGTTGTCTTGAGTTAGGAATCGATCGATCTTTGCTTTGACTCGTATTGTCTCTCATTAGTTCATCTTATCTCTTTATGCCTCTTGTACCTTGCATTGCGATTGTCTTATCTCGGCTGTTCTAGCCATCTCTTTTTGACAATTCATACCAGGTTCATCTTGCATCTTGGCTGTTCTAGCCATTTATCTCCTTTCGTTATCTTTGAGACAGAGTCTAGCTTTATCCTGAATCTTTTCTCGTTACACCTTCGTCTATGACTGTCACGACTCGAAGTGGCAAGACTTATCCCATTCAAAACGCTGATCAAGATCAAAGTAAACCTTGTAATCAAGACATAGGTCATCCTAAATTTTTTATGAAATCTGAACTTCGTGAGGAATTCTCACATTCTTCGTCATTCCAAGAGTATTACAATCCATTGTTTCAGATACAGTCTGACTTACTATTTCAAGAATATTATAACCCATTGTTTGAAGACCAGCAAGACTCTGAAGGGTCACTTTCTAAAATTAAACCTATTGATCCTTTTGAACCTATCAACTCTTTCACGATCTCTCATAATACTACCAACAAGATGGGAGATCCAAAACCTTCAAAGTTGGTTTTCAATCTCAGCTCTAACATGCCAAAACATTCAAAGTTGGTTTTCAATCTCAGCTCTAACATGCCAAAACCCTCAAAGTCTGTCTTTAATCTTAGCTCTAGCATGCAAACAGTCAATGCCACTGAGAAGGCTACAACAGAAGCTCAACCGCCTTCTAGATTTGCTAGAAACAAACCTTGGATCCCTCACTGTGACATGATCATCGCTCCAAGGAGCAAGGATACTCCTAAACCCAAAACTCCCTTTGTCTTGCGAGGCCCTGTGTCTCCCTCTTATAACTACGCACAATCTCTAGCTTGTGCGAACACTATCACTCAATCTCGTGCGAAGATTATTCTCAAAGGTCCCGAACCTTTGACATCCAGACCAAAACTATCTATGGATAAAGCCCTCACTAAGGCAAACGTCCCCAAAGATCTCAATCTCAACCAGTTTCAATCTATGGTGGGTCATTTGACCTCACCTCATTATTTATCATTCTCTGAGGAAGACGATCACTTGTTGAGCCACCCGCATAATCCTCTCCTGCACACTGAAGTTATGATAGGTCCCAAGAGTATCCCTCACATTCTCATTGACAATAGTGCTAGCCTAAATACTTGCTCTGCTAAGATGCTTACCCAAGCGACAGACAGCTTTGTTCCTACCAATAGAGAGTCCATTGAGTTCTATGATGCTAAGCTCAAAGAAATAGAAAAGACCTTGAAGATCAAAGATATTGGAATGGGGGAATATCAGATTGAGTCCATCTTGTCATTGACAACTCTCCCTCCATCTCCACATTCCTATGAGGAACCTTCTGAAGATGGATTTGGTATTAGCTATCAGAGCTATGAGCTTGACCAACCTAGCTATAGCTTTCACTTATGCAAGGATTCAAATAATGAAGAAACACAGATTCAACCTATGACATATGAAAGACCTTTGAATGATCAAAATTCTGATTCAAGCTACCAGAAAGAGTCTTATCTACCTTCTCAAGTGCTTCAAGAACATGATCTTGGTCCTCACCAGGAGGATTTTATACACTCTACTGAACAAATTTCTACTACTGCAGCTACTACTGAATATGTCATTGCCTCTAATGGCACACATACTGATTGGGAGCAACTGTTGGATGCTTCCCTTATCTTTGGTATGCCTCAAGGTATGCCTATTCTAGATTGTTCTACCACATCTACTGTTGAAAAAAATCCTACTACTGCCGATTCCAATGATACACATACTGATTGGGAGCAACTGCTGGATGCTTCCCTTATCTTGGGTATGCCCTGGGGTATGCCTACTCTAGATTGTTCCACCACTTCTGCTATTGAACAGACTCCTACTATTGCCAACTCCAATGGCACACATACTGATTGGGAGCAACTGTTGGATGCTTCCCTTATCTTGGGTATGCCTCAAGGTATGCCTATTCCAGATTACTCTGCTGCTCCTACTACTGAACAAGATCCTGTTATTGAAGAAACATTTCCTTTGACAGATGATAGTGATGAAGAAAATATACCTCCGACTATGTCTCTAGCTGAATGGGACTCCATTTCAAATTCTACTATAGAAATACCAATTGATGCTATGCACCTATATGCTAGTCTTAACAACTCAGAAAGAGGAGAAATTTATGATCCTCCAGATCAAGCTATTGATGATGATCCTTTCCACCCTCCTATGGAGATCATTCCTATGGCTCCTAGGCCATCTACTCCAGGCTACACTCCTACTGCTCCTGCAAATCATGGGTATGTAATACCCCATTCTGTTACAACTTCATGGAATATTGGTAGATCTAGAATTGAAATGGTTCCTATTCGTGCACTCTTACCACCTGAAAGGGGACCTGACTCTTGGAATAGACCATCTTGGTTAGGCTCACATAATATTCCTCCAAACTTATCTGACTCTTCTAAGACTACTCACAATCGACAATGCTCTATGGAAGATTACTTTCTTGATCTACCTGATGCATTCATGAATGATGAGGATGATACTGATATATTTGCACTTGAGCCCATCCCATTGACTTTTCTTCCCTCTTCATCTCCCAGAAAAGTGGCCCGTTCACTTCCATTTCCACCTCTCCACCTGAACCAGTCATATAAGCCTCTTTCATCCATCATTCCTGAGTCTTTTGGAAGTAACTTGGATGTACAACATAAAAATAAAAATAATGAGAATCCACTTATATCTCAAGGTCACCATGTCCCATCTAATCGACATGTGACTATGAAGAAAGGAAAGAAACAAAGGTGTTCAAAAGACCGCAAAGGTCCTCAAAAAGAAGAAGACAATCAAAAGCCAGAAAATAAAATACAAAATGGATCTTGAAATCCATTCTATAGGCATTTTCATCAAAAGCACCTCAAAGTAAAGAAGAAAAAATTCAAAAGCTATGTGGATTCCAAAGAAAGAAAAAATCAAAGTTTTCATTCGAGCTTCCAAAATTCTCATGCTTCCCTCCATTCCATCACCCTTGCCTCTCATACTTTACCCTCTTCACTCCATCTTGCCTTTTACCAAAGTGCATATCAATATCTCCTCATTGCTAATGACATGACTAAGAGAAATCTAGAATGTACTCTTCCTAAGTGTTTAGAGCGTGGGAAATCTGACGAAGAGTTAAGATGTGTCCACGAGGATGTTTGTGGGTTTCACTTAAGTGATCTTTCCTTGACTATGGATCTCTTGACTGTTGGACACTACTGGTTGGCTCTCTTGTTACTGCTACAACATCTGGTTTTGATTCTGCAACTTCTCAGCTGGCTACTACTACAAATGACTATGTTTCCAGAGATCACCACTAAAGGAGAGGCACTCAAAGAGCAATTCAACGCTTTTCATTTGAAAAAGTTCTATAGCTGACATTCTCAGTATGCTCATGTACATATTTATTGATCCTGAAAAAATCCTAAAAATTGATATATTGCAAAAAATCCTAAAAATTGCAAAATGTCCTGAAAAAATGATCATCTTAGTGAAAACCTGGCAAACAGGCGCTTTGATGTATCTATTATCCTGGTGAAAACCTGGTAAACAGGCGCCTTGATAATACAAAAAAAAAATACAAAATGTGAAAAATACAAAAAAAATGAAAAGATCAAAAATACAAAAAAATCAAAAAAAGAGAAAAGTACAAAAAAATTGAAAAAGAAAAAAATGTGCCATTGATGAAAACCTGGTAAACAGGCGTCATGGTAGCAAAAATAGAATCTCTGCCAAGATGGTGAAAACCTGGTAAACAGGTGCCTCTTGTTTTCCTGAAGTAACATCTCATCTCAGCGTCTCATCTCAGCGTCGCTTGGCTCTTAGTTTCCTGCTTTAGTTTCCTTCCTTTCCTGCTTTAGTTTGTTTTCCTGCTTTCCTGCTTTAGTTTGTTTCCTGCTTTGGTTTGCTAGCTCATGTGCTTGTCTTTGAGTTTTCCTCGACTCTTCATGGATTGGAACTGGTTCACACTTGGGGGCACCTGCCTGGTCTAGGGGGCATTGTCCTATCACTTTCAGAAACTCTTTTGAGCATTGGTCACCAGTGGTTTCCCCTATGCCTACCTATGGATACCTAGCTTTCATTCGATCTCCCTTCTTCGGGATTTCTCCCTTCTATCAATCACCAATGATTCTCATTACGTCTGCCTACTGTCATTATCTCATTGAGACTTTGAACGTTATCTTTCCGAATTGACTTCAATCCGCTTGAACATGAACTTAAACTGAAACTAAAACTAAATGTGTGTTCCTTTGAGGCATGTTGAGCTTTGTTTTCTTTGAGTGTTTGTTTGTTTGCTTTCATTGCTTTCTGCTTGTTGGTTTAGTTCCAATGATCCAAAGAATTCATTTAAGAGGGGTGTCCATCTGTAAGAGCCTCTATCTCGTATTGGATGGCCATGCGTACCTCGACTCCTTTTATATGGATGCTTTGGTGAGGTTGGTTCTTCTCCTTGTCTTTTGAGTGACTTCTTTCTGCTACTGATGAAATTGAACGCTCGTCCTGTTAAGTGAATGTAAGGGTCACTGCGAGCAATCTTTGGCAAAAGAAAGAACTCCTGCGTGCTTGGTGTGTTTGTTCGCAAGAGACATTCAGGTCATTCTAGCATTTATGCTCTAATGCTTATGTTAACTTGCTAGATTAAAAGGAATAGGTGTTCAGGTCATTCTGGCTTCTTGTGCCTTAATGCTTACACCTTATTCCGACAAATTTAAGACTCATGTCATATTCATATTCTCATGATAGCGATATTAGTAAGGATTGTATGACATCTTGTGATTGTCCGAACTTGAAAGGCTCTATGATGATAAATACGGTGAGTCCAACAACCAAGTCCTAGGGTTTGCATTTTCATTTTAAGCTTGCATCTTTAGCTTAGGCTTTGAACTTAAGACAATGCCTTATTTACTCTCTTAATAGTCTTCATCAAAGGTTCTCATCTTTTGTCCCAGTCTCATCTTGGCTGCATCCTTTTTCGGGATCGAAATTGAAATCTAACATCTCTAAGTGGCTCAAAATCGCGTTTTAAATATTGGACTCCTTCTGGATCGGATGCTTGTGCAGTCATCCTTCTGGTGTCATCTTCCTGCCAGATCCTCATCTTTGCATCATGTTCTCAAATCTTTGCTTCTTTTCATCAAGTCAACCCTAGTCAAACTTTGGTCAACTATGGTCAAAATTGGTCAACAGGACCTCTGCTTTGCTCCGTTTCACTTCTATAGCTTCGCGAATCTAGTCTAATTGCTTTTGCTCTGCAATCTCTTGTTGTTTATCATCCTTCTGACATGTCATCTTTCAATTTCACTCCCGAGGGGGCAGGATGATTACATCATTTGAATCTTGTCGAATCTATTCTTGAATCAGTCTGATTTGAATCATCAGTTCTCATCGCTAGGGGCATCTTGGTGCCTCGCATCTTGTTATCTTATCATCCATCTTTTAGGTATCTGAGCAATCTAACTCAGATCCTCAAGGGCCAAACTTCATTCTGGAGATGGTTCTTGAAATCTTTTGGGTATTGGGGCAATCTAACCCTAATTCCTGGGAGTCAAGCTTTGTTCTGGAGATGACTCTCGAAATCTCTTTTAGACCATTATCTAGGCAATCTAACCTGGGTCTCGGAGGACTAAGCTTCGTATTGGGGCAATCTAACCCTGATTCAGAGATAGTCCTAAATCTGCATCTTCATCAATTGGTATTGGGGCAATCTAACCCTGATTCCGGTTCTCTTTTAAGATCGTTGTCTTCGCAATCTAACTTAGACTTCGAAAAATTCATGCTTTGATCTGCTTTCATCTGTCACTTCAGACTATTCTTTGAATCAACGCGCTGTTCACACATCAATTCAAAGAGGGGCAAATGTAATACCCCAAAATTGGCACCTATTTAACTTCATCAATTTTGGTGCATTATCTAGATTCTACATCATCAAAGTCCTAGTTCACTAGGCAATTTTCTCTCTCCTACCTGACTTAATTTGACTTGATGTCAATTGCAAAGACCATAAATTGCAATAATCAAACACTAAAATTAATTCCTAAAGTCCTTGACTTTAATTAGCTAAATTACCTCTATGATAATTTAATTTAGTTCTAAAGTCCTAAGCACTTTGAATTAAATTACAATCTACCCCTTTGGCTAATTACACATCAAAAAGGAATTAGTAATTACTTGATATTCGAATGGACACACTTTTTTTGAATTGATAATTCAAGATATTCGAAAGGTCACCTGTGTGGCATTTTCCATTCTTTTTATTAAGTAATTCTTGCATTTTTGTCTCAATGTGGGATTGAAGAGTCATGAGTTTCAAATCAAGAAACTCTTCATTCCTCTTCTGGCTTGGTCTATTTAATGAGCCTCTTTTTCTCATTCATAGAGAGCAATTTTTGAGAGCATCCTTACTATAGCATTTTTTAGTCTCATATCTCATTATTTTCAAAGCTCTTTTATTGCATTATCTAGTTTAATTTCTCATATTAGTGTAATGGCATTTCACATTTAGATTGAATTTGCTTACTTGTTCTTAGTCTAATATCATCTTTATTTCAAAATCAAATAAAAATCTATATTTCATATTTCTTTCAAAGTTTTCTAGATTAATTGCATTCATTCTTAGCTTAGTTTCATTTTGCTCATATTTTCTTTCAAATCCTCCATTTTTGAATTGGTCTCCCGGCTGTTGGCTCTCGTTCTGAGAGTATTCAAACACCCCATTCACATAGGAGGCAACAGGTCGCCTCACCATGGAATTTGGATTGAGTTCTTCATACTCTCTCCCGAATTCTATCAAGTGAATAATGACCATGTTGTGTTGTGCCTGATTTAGAGGTCACATTCAGTCACATACAGCAACTACCTTTTTCATAATCAGATCCCTTGTGCACTCTTTGTCTTCACTTAATTCCATAACTTTCCACTGGCTTCAACACTTCATCAATCTCAACTTTCTAACTTGAAATTCAACCTTTTCCTTCTTCACTACATCAATTGATGACTCAACAACCCTTCAATTTTCCAGTCATTTCTTCATACAATTTCATCTTTTATATAGACTTTGTTTTGCCTCTTAATCTCCTTTATCACATTTTCCTTTGATTATTCTCAGTCATCTGATCATCCTCACAGACTAATTCAATGAATTTAGAGTTCGATAAAATGTTTTATCATCACCTCATAACTTAAACTTTCTTAGAACTTGTACCTTCTCTTTTTTCCACTTAGATCTATACCATAGATCATCACCTTGAATTTTCCTAATCATAGATCTCTTTTAACTGATCTCGTTTAACTAGTTCTTCATCTTCCAACTCATCATTAAATGTCATTCTTATCCATGTATTTAATTCATGGTCCTTTCTCGGTGGCTAACTTCTTTTTCTTCAACTGATTTTTTGTTCACTTCACTCAATAACTGAAACCTTATACTTGGTGTCTTAACTTCCTTTCTCTTTACCGAAACTTACTTTTCTTTTACCGAATGGCTTTTTCCTGCTCGGTAACCAAACTATTTTCTTACCGACTTGACTAATCTTCTTTACCAACTTGATATAATCACATGTTTGGTAGAAAATAATTATATCAGCATAACCTTAATATTTTATGATTTGTATTATCTACCCAATTAAGTTCTTCAACATCACAACATTTCACTTCATCTTCTTCTTTAACTCACTCAACTTATATCATACTCTGAATGATATGACAACTCAATATAAATCAGAAATCAATTGCTTGACATCAATGACAAGATAATAACTGATCTAATCTTTCTACTATATTATATACCTTTAATTTTAGTCGGTCTTCATCATCATCACCATTAGTTATAGTAACAATCTCCCTCTTTGGCATTGATGGAAACACTCACTGTCAATTGATGATGGCAACACTTATTGTTCATGATTTTGTCCTTTACTCCCTCTGAGATTTATCTTCTTCTTACTTATTTTCTTGGTCTCCTTCTATACATATTCTCCCTCTATCATTGGAATCATCAATAGCAATCTTCTCCTTCAATAGTATATTCTCCCTCTTAGCAATCTTCTCCCTCTTTGAAAATAATGCCAAAGACACATACTCCTAAACTTTGTACAGGCAGTGAATCATACCTCAAATGTATTGATTTCTCATTGCATACATAAACATCTTCACAGCTTCAGGCATCACCCAAAGAGTGAACACTAGAATCAACTCACAAAATAGATATTCTAATGAAACCTTGAATTGATGCATCATGCATCTTGCCTTAGTAAATATTGGATAGGGGAAGAACCCCTAATTTACCTCTGAGATACTCAAAATCATCCTTTGGTAGTGGATTGGTAAATATATCTAGTATCTACTCTTTTGAATTCACATACTCCAATATCACATGCTTGTCTTGAACATGTTCTCTCAAGTAATAATAATTTGATAGAAATGTGCTTTGTCTTTGAATGCATCATCATATTCTTCGATATGTTGATAGCACTAGTATTATCACAATAAATAGTAAATGGATCAGTAATCTCCTCTTACATACCTTCAAGTAGTTGTTTGATCCACACAATGTTTGAACAATTCATAGCTGCAACAACATACTCAGCCTCGATAGTAGGCTGTGAAATAAAACTCTATTTCTTGCTTAGCCATGTCACTAATCTTTCTCCTAAAAATAAAGCTTTGCCACTTGTACTTTTCCTATCATCAATGTTTTTATCCCAATCAACATTAGTGTACACTTTTAGATCAAAATATCCTCCTTTCTTGTATATTAGACAGAAATCTTCACACCCTTTCACATATCTAAATATTCTTTTAACTGCAAACATGTGTGTTTCCTTTGGATTGGTAGAAAATCTTGCAACAATACCAACAACATGAGCAATATCAGTTCTACTGTGTACAACATATTGTAGCTTGCCAATCATTCATCAGTAGAGTGTTTCATTTACTTCCTTTATTTCATCTTCCTTTGACAATTTGCAACCAGTATCCATCGATGTACCAACCGGTTTTGACTCTTCCATATTGAATGTATTTAGGATCTCCTTGATATACTTTGACTCTATAATGTATAGTCCAGCTTCAATTTTTTGAATTTGTAGTCCAATAAATAATTTTATCTCTCCTATCATAGACATCTCAAATTCCTTTCTCATCTCTTCAACAAATTATTTATACATTGACTCATTTCCTCCAAATATGATATCATCAACAAATATCTCAGCAATCAAAATATTATCAGTACTATCACATTTTAGATACAAATTGTCATTGTCACTTGTCCTTTGAAATCTAATCTTGGTTAAATATGAATGTAATCTTTCATACCATGCTTAGAGTGCTTTCTTCAAACCATATAGTGCCTTGTGTAATTTGCATACCATGTCCTTGTTAGAATTCTCAACAAATCCTTCAGGTTGTTCAATGTAAATTTCTTCTTCAAGAATTCCATTCAAAAATGCAAACTTAACATCAATTTGATAAAATTTGAATCCTTTATAAGAAACATATGTAAGTAAGATTCTCACACCTTCTAATCTAGAAATAGGGGCAAATGTCTCACCATAGTCAATACCTTCTTCTTGTGCATACCCTTTGCAGACCAATCTTGCTTTATTCCTTATCACATCTCCATTTTTATTTAATGTATTCCTAAAAATCCACTTTGTACCAATAATATTCTTGTCCTTAGGTCTTGGTACTAGTGACCAAGTATTGTTCTTTTCAATATGATCAATCTCCTCTTTCATTGCATTAACCCAATCTTCATTTTCAAGTGCATCCTTAACTAGTCTTGCCTCAAATTTAGAAATCAAACATGTATTATCCTTCAACTTACTTCTTTTCATGACTCCTTCATTCCTGTCTCCAATATTTTTTCTTGGTGAGTGGTGTCTTCTCACATATTTTGCTAAAACAAGCTCGGTAGACTGTTCTTCAACATTTTCATCTATTGGTGGAGGCTCAACTAGCTCCTTGGTTTCTTCTTGCAGCTCGGGTACTATACCATAAATTCCTTCCTATACATATACAAAACTTTGGTAATCTTCTAGTTCTCTTTTTCTATCTTCTTCATTTCTTTCTACAAATTCATCAATCCTCACATTTGCACTTTCCACAATTTTTTTAGTAGCCTTATTCAAACATTAATAAGCTTTTCTCTTTAGAGAGTATCCTAGGAATATACATTCATCTCCTTTAGAATCTAACTTTCCATTCCTAGCATCTTTCAAAATGTAACACCTACTTCAAAAAAAATTAAAGTAGCCAGCATTCAGTGTACGCCCATACCAGAGTTCATAAGGGGTTTTATTTGTACCTTTCTTCAATTGTACTTGGTTGAGAGTGTAGACACCAATACTAATGTCTTCTCTCTAGAATTTTTGTGCAACCTCTTTTTCAATCAACAATGTTCTAGCACAATCAACTATTGTTATGTTCCTTCTTTCAGCTATGTTATTTTGTTGTAGACTCCTCAGTACAAATACTTGTCTTTTAATTATATTCTCATTGTAGAAGATGGTAAATTCATCATATATAAATTCACCTCCTCTATCAGATCTTAAACATTTTAGTTGCTTACTTGTTTCCTTCTTAACTCTTGCCTTGTACCACTTAAACATTTGGAATGCATCAGACTTTTCTTTTACAAACATTGGCGATATCATCCTTAAGTAGGACCATCAACAAACAAAATGAAATATTGATCACCATAATAGCTTTGTATTCTCATAGGACTACAAAGATCAGCATGAACTAATTCCAATATACCATTAGATGAGTAAGACTTTCTTGAGAAACTTGATTTGGTCATCTTACCAATCTAGCACAGGCTTGCTTAATTTTGGTAAACCTCTAACTCTATTCTTTTCTCTCACCTTAATTATGTTATCAAAATTTACATGACAATCTTTTGTGTCATAGCCATACATCCTCAAATTTAACAAACAAGAAACTTTTTATAGCAATATCAAGGTAGAGTAGGTTACCTTTGGGTTGTTCACCAATTCCAATCAAATCTCCATCAGCACCATAGATCTTCACTTTTCTATTTTGAAATTCCAATAGATGACTAGTGTTTTTTAATTGTGCAACACTCAACAAGTTGTATTTTAGTCTTTGAACCTAATAGGCATTATCACATTTCATCTTTTCATTAAGCATAATGGATCATTTTCCTCTTACAGAACATGGAGCATCATTTTCAAATCTAACAAATCCTCCATCATATTATTCTAAATTTTCAAACTTATCAATGTCACCAGTCATATGATGTGAGCAACCACTGCCAATTATCCATGGGTCATTTTTTCTAACATGAGAAATAAGGACTTGTTAATCTTCATACATTTCTTCTTTTGAATCATCCTTCATAGCAACATAGACAACTTCCACACTTTCTTCTGTGTCATCAGATTCATGATCAATTATTCCTTCCTCAACTAGGTAGCATGATTTCTTTCATTTATCCTTGAAATCTCTAAACCTTCGGTATCGATTCTCCTTATTGTCACTTTTATCATTCTTGTCATTATCAGGACACCTAGATGCAATATGGCCAATCTTGTTGCAATTAAAATATTTTAGAGGTAGTTTACCTTTATACTTTCCTTTTCCTCTTGGTAGCTTCTTTGCAAAAAGTGCTTCCAACTCTTCTTGTTCTTTCTTTTTGGTTAGGATACTGTCATATTCACTTCCACATGAACTATTGTGATTATCTCTTTCTTTTCTTGAACTACCAATGCTTAAAGATGATTTAAAAGTTGTTTCAATAGTCGATATACTGTTATCATAATTACTAAGCTCAAATGCAGTCAGCTTACTGATCAAAGCATCAAGTGTAATAGTGTTATTAGGTAAGGATCTTAGTTCTTGAATAGTAAATACCTGGACAGCATATTTAGGTGAAAGAGTTCTTAGAATTTTACTTACCACTTCTTCACCAGCTAGTGTTCCACCAGCACCTTTGATAGCACTAACAACTTCCTTGATTTTGAAACTATATTGTGCAATTTTCTCTTCATCTTTCATTCTCATCTCATCAAATTTTCTTCTGAGACTGTCAACCTTTGTTTTTTGTACATGCAGATCATCTCCATAAACAAGTGCACGTTTATCCCACATCTCTTTTGCAGTAATGCAATCCTTAATCTCATTGAACTCAACATCGGTCAGGGAAGAAGAAATTTCAATCATTACCGAGTTATTTTCTTTCTTTTCTCTCATCTGATCAAGTGGCATAGGTCCAGGAGGTAGTGGAGTGTAGTCATTATCCAAATGGTTGAGTGAAAATTCTCCAATTCCAAATAGGTATAACCTCATCCTACTTTTTCATGAAGAGAAAATCTCCTTGTTCAGCTTAGGTACTTCTCTCCTATACATATTTGGATCTTTTACTCAAGTCTTTCAAACTTATCCCTTTAGAGTACTTATCTTTGATACCAATTGTTGGATTACGCAAAGGGGGGTAAATCAGTAATCCTTGATTCTCTATACCTTACAAACTTTCTTTGATTCAACTCGATGTCAACTCAGACAAACACACTTCAATATTAATCAATAACATTAATTAACTTTATCCATCAATAATAACATTCATAGTAAACATTCAACACATATAATAGCATTGTTTAACGTGGAAACCTAATTTGGAAAAAACCACTGTGGAAATTGTCACCCACTAAAGAAATACTCTTCTGAAGTATGCTCGGTTAAAATCCAATCTGGTTAAAGATTACAATACACATTGTTAAATGTGACCCTGTTAGGGGATTTTTCTTAGATCTATTAGGATATTCACCCTATTAGGAGTGGCCTGGTTAAAGGTCTTCAAACACTCTTCAAGAATGTTACCTCTTTCAAGGATTTACAATAAGACTATTAGGTCCACTTAGTTAAGAGATTTTTGTGTTATAGATGTTAATAAGCAACAGTATATAAATTGATTTGTAAATCTGCAACTACCTTTTTCATAATCAGATCCCTTGTGCGCTCTCTTTCTTCACTTCATTCCATCACTTTCCACTAGCTTCAACACTTCATCAATCTCAGCTTTTTGACTTAGAATTCAACATTTTCCTTCTTAACTACATCAATCAGTGACTCAACAACCCTTCAATTTTCCAGTCATTTCTTCATACAATTTAATCCTTTATATAAACTTTGTTTTGCCTCTTAATCTCCTTTATCACATTTTCCTTTGATTATTCTCAGTCATCCGATCATCCTCACAAACTAATTCAATGAATTTAGAGCTCGGTAAAATATTTTATCATCACCTCAGAACTTAAACTTTCTTGGAACTTGTACCTTCTCTTTTTGTCACTTAGATCTATACCATAGATCATCACCTTGAATTTCCATGATCATAGATCTGTTTTAACTAACTCTTCCTCTTAAAGCTCATCATAGCTCATCATTAAATCTCATTCTAATCTTTATATTTAATTCATGTTCCTTTCTCGGTGGATAACTTATTTTTCTTCAACTGAATTTTGGTTCACTTTGCTCGGTAACTAAAACCTTATACTCAATGTCTTGAATTCCTTTCTCTTTACCAAAAATTACTTTGCTTTTACTGAATGACTTTTTCTTGCTCAGTAACCAAACTATTTTTCTTACCGAATCGACTAATCTTCTTTACCAATTTTATATTATAATCACCTGAAAATGGACAAAGACAATTAAGTACTAAATCAAGGAAAATCAAAGAAAATCAAGGACAAGATCAAAGTAATTGAATCAAATCAAACATTTAGCCAATCAAAATTAAAATCAAGTCTTAATTCAAGATAAATCAAAATTGAGAGCATTTTAATCAAGTGAAATCAAATCAATGTGCAATTCATTCTATTAATTGTATAGTTTTGAATTAAATCAAATTCAACCCATTCAAGGGGTACATGGCTAAACAAATAAATTTAAATCAATTAATAAATCCTAATTTCTATCAACAACCCAAAAAGGGAGGGAATTCAATCAACCAATAGGATTTGAGAAATGCATTCACATGGATCAAGCCAAATTCAATCTCAATCACTCAAAGTGAAAGAGCATCTTGTCCATTCATCTTGTCTACTTGTCTCAAGCTTTGAGGACACAAAATTTGTATTATCTTCAAAGGGTGGAACCCAAGACTCAACCAAGGCTTAATCATGATCAACACAACTATACCCCCTACCCTTGCCAAATCCTATAAAATCAAGGCATAATTCACTCATAATTCATCCACAAATCTGAGAATTGCATCTAACCAATTGAGATTTTAAGCTAGAAAGAAAAATTTAGAAGTTAATCAAGCATTTCAATTTGGAATTGAATACTTTAGCTTGTTTTATCATTTATTCTCATTCTAGGACTGTTACTAATGGAGGCTTGCTAAGAGCTTCACCATTAACATCCCTAGCTAGAGATCCATAGAGTGCTTAATTGCTCTTTAATTGTTAAAATAGCTCTTCCTTTGTGGTAATTTAGTCATTTTATTAAATTATTTGTAATACTAACCCTATGAAGGTATAAAATCTTGTACACAAAATGGTGCCCACTGTGGGGCAGTAAGCTTCACATTTCAAATAGCTCAGAATTTTTTAATTTTGTCAAATTTTTGCATGTTTAACTCTCAGGTTTTTCAGGAAACAACACTTTTGACAGCTCAATCGGCACTTCTGCACAGTTAAAAAGTGCTTCTAAGCATTGTTTCAGCACTTTCACGATGAAGTTGTGTGCCTTTGCATCGATCAGCAGCGCTCTCGAATCTTTCTATTCTCTATCTTATCTTCTCACGGTGCTTTTTCCCTGACTACCAAGCACTTATGTGCATTTACTTAGTGCTTTTACTTGATTTTTACCGCCTTTGATAAATTCTGCAGTGCTTTTACTAGTTATTTATGCGCTTTTGAGTATACTGTCAAACTTCAAATAATGCTTTTAATCAGATTAACAACGCTTTTAAGTAGTTAAATAGTGCTTTTAAGCATTACGGCAACACTTTTGCATAAACTGTAAATTTTCATTATCTGACTGTGGTAAAATGATTTTCATGACTCTACAGGATGTTTGATCATAGAAAAGTGAAAAAACTAGACAGCAAATTTAACCAAGAAGGCAAGGCTTTGACTAAGAAAATCAAGAAGGAGAACTTTTCTCACATCAAATCAGTGATTGAGGATTCACAAGAGGAAAATCAGGTTTATGAGAACTATCTTAAAGTTGTAGAAGCATATAAAACTAATTTTGTCTCACTTAATTGGATTTTCTCACCTTAATTCATTTTTTTCTCAAAATTTGCATATAAGGCCTTAGATTCAATTCAATCTTTGCTTCTTCAATTTCATTTTTTTGGTTTCCTTCATTGTGGCTATTTTTTTTGACTAACTTTGTTGGAGGAAAAGCACATTGGAAAGGAACTATAGCCAAAGTAAGCTTAAAATGGAAAAATCACTCAAAAATCCCCTAGCCTTTGCTAGCTACAAGGAAAGGTAAGCCTCAAACTAGTGAATATTTTCCCTTAAATTGTGGCATTAGTGCTTTTGAGAATCTAGTAATTAAAAAATAGCCTATCTTTGTTTGGAAAGTTTAGCATTTAGGCCTATGCTCTTCACTTCTTCTAGTGAACCAAAATGCCAAAGGTGTTAAACTTTTTAATTAAGAAGAAAGGTTGAGGAAATCAAGCACATAAAATCAAAGCCCCTTGTTTGTAGAAGAGAGTAGAAATACTCAATTCTCTCTAGTTAGTGGGCTAGTAATTGAATCGTGTTTATTGTGTTTGGGAAATTAAGAAAAAGTTAGGGATATGCTCTTCACCTTTTGGTGAATCAAATTCCTAAAAACTAGTTCTTAACTCCATTTCCTTGCTTTCCATGAACATGCTAGAACATTAGTGGGCTCACCTCCTGAGAATTTTCTTTAACGAGGCCAGTGAGAGGGACAGCCCAAAGTGGGATACACTTGCTTTTGCCGCGAGAATCCAACCCACTATAAAACAAAATGCATACATCCTTAATAGGGTGTGTGACAAAAGGATACTAAATTTTTGAACTTCCTCGAGTAGTCCTCATGGATTGCACAAAACTCTGATATACCGGTGGTTGGAAGCCCCTTAACATACTTGGGGGATGAAAGTTCAGGATCCATTTTGAACAGAATCCATATTAAATCCTTGATAAAATAGCAAGACCACCTTTTTAGAGCCATATTTATGAACCAAATCTTGAGCTAGGTAGGTGCTTGAAGTTTCTTTTTGTGCAAAACCTGTGACAACGTACTTTCAAAATCAAACATTTTGTGTTAGTGGGTAAAAAGAGACAAGTGTATGTGTGATTATTGTGTTTGAAATACATAAACAAGTGAGAGAGATATAGATTGAAAGTTCATCTTACATTTTTAATCTCTTCAATTTAAAATCAACAATGATCAAATCAAAGATCAATTCGAATCAAACCCTTGTTGGATGCTGGTTTCCACGTGGTCCAACAAATTTAGGGTATCTTTACAAGGAGATAGCACTTGTGTTACAAACAAAGGTCGTGAAGTTGAGTACCAAAGTCTCTTCAAAGGTCAAGATCAAGGGGATATCATCCCAAATTTATTTGAAGAAAGACTTAACAATATGGATCAAAATTCTGCATATTATGATCATCAACATGGAGGAATCAACCATAACACCAAAAATGCTAATCAAGCTCCTAAAGAAACACTCAAAGAAAAAGTTGAGAGAGAAGCCCAAGACTATGAATTTCTAGAAGTTATGGAGAAATTTGTCATGCCCAAAATTAATCGAGAAAAAACACAACTACAATTTTTATTTTTATTTTGAAACATTAATACAGACACATACGAAACTAGGTTACTCTAATTACTAAGAGTTTTCTCCTGATAAAATAATCTTAAAGATTATCCATTACAATAAAACTAAGGTTAATTACATCATAAATCTAAGGTTAATTAAAATATTAATTATTTCTTTAAAATAAATCCTATCGCTTTACCCTTAATGAAATTAGGTTCAACTGAGATTAGGGTTATGATGAGAAATTAAATCTCAAATAATAAAACATTAATTATTAAATTATTAATACATTATATCTATATATGTTTTTAAGAAATTAAATTCAAAACCTTATCCCCCTTTTCAGAATATACTTTCTTTTCCTTACAACTTAGTAACCCATCGAATTACGAAATAAAAGCCATAATCTAATATTATTTACGTCAACATTCCAGAAGGAAAATTAAATCAAGATTATAAAATCTCATTATACTAACATATTAAAATTTATCCGACTAATAATTATTAATAAACTCTAAAATAATATTCAACTATCTTTATAAGTAACCAGGGTAGTAATAGCTATACTTCGTTAAATATCTCAACCTATGTGTTAATGAAACAAAATAAAAATACTAAAACTATCTTTTTGTTAAACATTAACAAATACAATAGTCACATTAATGAAGGATAGCATAATTAAAATGATCTATCAAATAGTAATTCCCTCTTGCACAATAAAAAAAATATAGAAGGCCAAAACAATGTCAATAATAAAGTTCATAAGATAAATCATAACCTCTTAAATAAAATAATTTAAAATTGAAATGGGCCCTCCAAACCCTAATTCCAAATTAGGGTTTGGGGCCTTATTAAAACTTCCACAAACCCTAGAAGGCTCTCATTTTTGCATGTTCTTATGCAAGGATTGAAGATACAAGGAGGAATTACTACTCTGAGAGAAATCATGGATGCTCTCAAGAGATCTTGAGGGATTGGACAGAAAGAGATCTCTTAACTCATGAGAGATCTCTCCCATCCAAATCCGAAAGCAAACCCAGTTGCTTTGCAAATTTGGATACACTTGCAAAAAAATTTCTCTATTCAATAAGCGTCTCTTTGATTTACATTTCATTCGCTTTAAATTTCTTTTACTAGATCTGCTCACAAATCATATGTAAATGTTTACTTCTTCTCATACGAAAATGTCATTTTGGACAACTGCTGCATTTAGATGTATTCTTTTTGTTTCCAGATTGATAGAAGGGGCATTATAAACGATTCTATCCACTCTTGGATAGAACCGAAAAAAAAGTTGTATTGCCCCCAAAGAAATAATAGGAAAGATTCTATACATTTTCATTTTCATTTTCCTGCAAACGGCATAGTCATTTTAGTGGGTTGCAGAGTTTTAAATTTGTTGTTATCTTCATGCAATATATTTTCTTTTTTGTTATATAATGATGGGCGTATATTTTTTTAAAAAATTTATATGTTATATTTTTGCCAGGGTTTTAAGGAGGCCCTACCTCCGATAACTAGCGGCCTGGCATGGCAATGGCAGTCATTGTCGTGACTATCACCCATGTCGGCAGTCATGGTAGTGACTGTCGTGGCTCTAAGCCCCGGCAGTGTCGTGACTCAGAGTCACAGTAGCACTTGTTTGTGCCGCACGCAGGGTATGGAAAGGGGCTTCGGCCCTAACATATGTGATATCCACCTTTTTTTAAAAAAACCTGCAATATGAAAATACATAAAATAGTATTATCTATTATAAACTATACAATATTTATTGTATAGTGTATAATATATAATATTCTATTATATACCATTACTGTTTCATTAATTATAAATATATATACATCGTATAATATTATAATATATATACATTATCTTATGTATATCACATAATATATATTATTATATTATAATTTTACAGGTAATTTAACAGCAGTAAGGTACTATTAATTTAAGCACTTCTTGAAATGTATAATATATATATATTTATATATTTTATATTATATATGTGTGTGTGTGAAAATTGTACCTAATCTATAGACACAACACTTCAGTAAAACATTAGAGGTTAGCAAAAATCAAAATCGTGCAAAATTGAAATCTAATTTAACCAAGCAATTTACTGTCTTCTAGTAGGTGCGAGATTGATGTTCTCAGATTGTTATCGAGATCAGTGACCTAGACGACACCTAAATGAAGGATTTGAATGCAATTGATCTAGATATGAATTGAATGCAATTAAGCTATTTTTTTGGATTTTCTATGCAATAAAAATGATAAAAACTTGATATGAAATCTAATCTATATGAAATTGATCTGCTAAAATGATCTAACAATGATATGAAAAAGAATCTAAATGAATGTAAAAAAAACAAATTGATCTCACAATAGCCTTGATTCACAATAAGCTTTGATTCTCCCAATTCCAATTCTCCAACGTGATTGTGCAAAAATATGAGATGCTTTGAGATGAGCTGAAGCTTTAATTTTATAGAAATCCAAGGCTTTGGAGGTGCATAGAAAAAAGTCATAAATCACTCAGATTAACTCAGCTTGATTTTTGAGTTATCTGAAAATAAAGATAATTTAATTCACAAAAACATGCAAATCATGCAAAAATAGCTTTTTAACTCAAATTAGAAGTTTAGATCAACTTTAAAACTCAAAAATGATGTTGAGTTCCAAAAAGTCAATAACTTGCATTGATTTTCTGATTTGGAGTTTAACTACTCTTTGATTGTGCATATGGATAATTATGAATTAATTAAATAAATAAAGTGATTTATGCTCAACTTAACTGATTTTTGAAAATAAATAATTGATTTATGGGTTAATCAATTATTTAATCAAACTTTTATTAAAAACTATATTATTAAACAATGACAACTTGCTTTAATTAATTAAATAAAAATTTAATCAATTATTCATAAGATTTTGGATTTATTGTCAAAATTTAAATAATATAATTAATAATAGATAGAATTAAATTTAATTAAATAATTAAGTGGCAAATATTAAATCTAATTAATTAAAATAAAAATATTCAATTAATCAAACTTAAGATAAATGTGATTTATTGCCAAATAATTATTAAATTAAAGATAATTAAGATAGTTAGAAATATTGCTAGGAATATTCCTCGATGCAGAATTTAAGATAATCAATTAGGATTCGACGATGTGTATATGTGCCTTTGGTTAGGACTTTGATGTCGATTTTGTTCAATGTGTCGATATAGGAGGTTAATGAACCTATAGCCCATTTTTGGGGTATTACATTTTGCCCCTCTTTGAATTATTGTGCATAGCGCAGTGGTTCAAAGACAGTCTGTGTATGATATTGAAACTGATTCAAAATTGATAATTGATATGAGACAGAAGCTGATTGATATTGATTTGATATGGAGATAATAGGTCCTGAATGACCAAAGACAATGTTCACTATAACAGCAAATGAACCTATGATTGCGAAAAAGTGTCAAAATGCCTGATTCCAAACCTTAGGATTGCAAAGAAGTGAGTGACCGGTTCTAGACTCGATTGTCTTAGGAGAACTAGCAGGTATCGCATCTGAACCCTTCAGTTGCTAAAGAACCAAGGAAAGAACACTATGATCCGATGGTTGCAAAAACTGATACAGTTTACAAGATTAGGAGAATACCAGATTGATATGGATCTTGATGAATCTGATATGCCCCAAGTGATGATAGATTTGCCCCGAGTGATGAGGTCTTTTTTGATGAATCAGTAACTAGATGTGGTTGTTGTCTTGATTACTGAGGAAGATATGATTTCCAAAATTAGATTATAGACTTTGAATGATGTGTAATACCATGCCCCCTTCGAGATTAAAATTGAAATCTAACAAGAAAAGTCAGCGTTGATAGTTCAGAAGCATGTTAATTGATTTGAGAAGTGGTTAAACACGTTCGGAAACACATTCTACATCATTTGGAGGTCTTGGAGACCAAGTAGACAAGGTTTGACCATGAGTTGACCATGGTTGACCAAGTTGAAATTTTGATAGTTTGATGGAAGATAATCAGTTAAGTTGAATACTAGATTTATGTGATGATTGAAGGTTGATTATGCAAGTAGTTAATAATATGAATGATCTTAGATTTTGATTTTGATCCCGAAAAAGGATTCTACTTGTTGTTTCGTTGGAGGAACCTTCGTGTGAGATTCAGCTCTTGTTAGATTTGAAGATGCGAGTGGAGAATTTTTTAAGCATTGAAGTTTGTTTAGCCATTGTGAGATCATGCAAACATGCAAAATGCAAAGAGACATGCAAAATGAAATGCAACTTAAGACCTAGGACCTAGTCACTGATCATATGTCGATTTGTTATCATCATTGAACTTTTAGGTAACCAAATAAATCAATACAATGCCCACTAGCTAAAAAAACCATAGACATATGAATATTGATTTGTATGCACAAGAATCAATACAACACCCACTGGTCAACAACCATGGATATATGAATATTGATTTTGTTTTCGGAATGTCAGATTAGATATAAGCACCAAGGCACAAACGCCAGGATGACCTGAATATCATGTCCATTTTGATATAGCAATTTGTGTAAGCATCAAAACATGAACATCATGATGACCTGAATACACCTTGCATTCAAACACATCAAATAGTCAAGAGATCATTCTAAATCTAGTGTGAATTACCCGTAGTGACCCTTTATCATTCACATCCTTAGGTAAGATCATGTTTCACAGTAGGAGAAAGAACTTACTCAAAAAGACAATAGTGAGATCAAACTTCCTTGAATTTTCTAGGTATCAATGGTCGAGGTACGCATGGCCATCCAATTCGAGATAGAGGCTCTTACAGTCGGACACCATTTCAATCCAGAATTTCCAAAGACGTTAGATTTTCACATACAAGCAGAAGACAAAGAAAAGATTATGACCCTAGTCATCACTCTCTAAATCCTATAAAGGACATCATCGAAGAGCTTGAAGAGACACAATATGCAAAAATCTCAATGCGAATCAGTAAGCATACAAGGAGATAAAAGCATGTAAAAAAGCATAGATTGTTTTTAGTTTGATGTTTGATGTTGATTGCGTTGTTGTAGATGCAAAATCCTTTCGGCAGACAAGACTGACTGACTGACTCACATAAAGCTTCAAAATGACTTTGACTAGATATGATACATCTAAGATACACCAGAGACCATAGGATATGACATTGATTGCCCCCAAGTTTGAACATTGATAGGATACAGACGCTAGAGCAGATTGGTGTACAGACCGACTTACTTGAAAATTGGAAATGCAGAAAAAAACTGAGAGATATGTATAAACTAAAGCAAAACTGAAAGTTGGGAAAGACCAAGATTATGCTGATAGATGGAGCATTTTGAAACAAGTGGCACCCATTTTCCGAGTTTTCACCATCTTGGCAGAGATTCTATTTTTGCTACCAATGCGCCTGTTTCCAGGTTTTCACCAAGGCACTTTTTTTTTTTTCATTTTTTTGTTTTTTTTTTCAATTTTTTTATACTTTTGATATTTTTTTATTTTTTTGTAAATCATCAAGGCGCCTATTGCTAGGTTTTCACCAAGATGTTCATTTTTTAGGACTTTTTCTAATTTTTATAATTTTTTCAAGACATTTTACCATAGACTGAATGTCTTAGGCATAGAATTTCTTCAGATGGAGAACGTTGATTGGTTCTCAGAGCTATTCTCCTTTATTCATTAAGAGTTGATAGGCTCTAGAGCCAAAAGTATTAGTGATTACAAAGGGACCCAGCCAATTGGGTTCAAACTTCCCCTTCCGTTCTCGATGGGATTGATTTTTAGGATTTTCTCTCAAGACTAGATCACCAACCTGAAATTCTCTATGTCTGACTTTCTTGTTGTAGCCTCTAGACATTCTCTTTTGATATACTCTGAGATGATCATATTCTGCTTGTCTCTGTTCATCTAGTAGTTCAAGTTCTTGCAACCTAGACACTTTGTAGTCATCATCAGTTACTAGACCATGCATTCTGATTCTTAGTGATGGGATTTCAACCTCAATAGGCAGTACCACTTTAGACCCATAAACTAAAGTGAAAGGTGTAGCCCTAGTAGGTGTTCTGATACTTGATCTGATACTAGTTCTGATACTAGTTTTGATACTAGTTCCGATACTTGTTCTGATACTCATTCTGATACTTGTTATGATACTTGTTCTGATACTTGGTATACTTGATAGCATCTTTTTCCATTGCAAACTCCCAAGAAAGATCATATCGTGCAGTCCCAATGTCTAGCAAGGTGGAGAACAAGAGGGATTGGCAAGCTGGTGGAAGAGATGGAAGACAAGAGAATGAAAGAGAATGAAGAGTTGAAATCCTCAAGGGAAAACTCCTCAAGAATACCCAAGCTAGGAAAAAATTGTCATGTAAAGCGCATTTGGACAAGAAATGAAAGGCTAGCATAGGATAAGTCACAAAAGTGTAATGCCAGAGTAGGAAAGGATGCAGTCCAAAGGAGTAGACATGTCGAGAGGCTTCATAGCACTGTGTTTTACTCTTTCTTTCTTTTTTTATTAGATCAAGACCAAAGGGAAAATGATAGCGACAGGTGAAAATGAATGGAGGAAGATGGATATAAAGGCTAAACATGGAAGGAATGAAAGCAAGATCATTATAAGATAGCTCACAAGATAGCCAAATGTTCATGTATAGATCAACATTGTCAAGATCAAAGAGAGAAGATGGAATGGATGAAATATGTAGAAGAACTACGCATGATGTCTGAATGCCAAGTTTTCATCATGGTACTTATCCAAGGTGCCACAAGGGAGTGGTTTTCACCATAGGATGAATTTATTTCTCTTTACTTTTTCTACCAAGGTGCCTGTTTCCAGGTTTCCACCAAGGCACATTTTCAATTTTTATTTTTTTTATTCCTTTTTTTCTTTTTTTTGGAAGAAGGCAAGCTTTTTAGATAATGTTCTTTGAAAGGATAAACCATGATATGTCAAGGATTCAAAATGATATGCTCAAAGATGCTGATAGGGAAAGGGAGATGGAAGAGAAAATGGAGGATGAGGTTTTATGTAAAGCGAGTGAGGTTGGAAGATAGGAGGAATAGGCAAATGAGGAAAAAGGATAGAAGGTAGAAGGATAATGCATGGAAGGATTGTGAAAGGGTAGATGGAAAGGAAGGCAAACTCAACATCAACACATACCTTGAAGGGTGGTGAGAGGATGGAGGAATCATGAATGAAAGAATACATGAAGGAATATGGTGAATGGATAGCAGAGGTTGTGGTTTAGGCACATGGAATGGAAGAATATTTTTGGAAGAAGATGAAGTGGAAGTCTTTGGAAGCTTGAATGTCAACTTCACTTTTTGCTCAACACCAGACTCTTTCAAGAGAGACTTTGGAATCCATATAGCCATAGGCTTTTTATTTCCTTTTGATGATCTAGAGAGAATATCTTCAATGATGGATTTTGGAACCCATACTTGTCTTGTAGTTTTTTTCTTAGATATCTCTTTTGACTTTATGTTTCCATGTCTATTAGAGGAGACATGGTGATCTTCTTTTTTTGATGGATTCTTGTATTGCTTCTTTTTCTTATATTGAACATTCAAGTTACTTCCAAAAGACTTGGGACTTGTGGAAGAAGGAGGATATGACTGGTTTAGATGGGTGGGTGGATGAAAATGATTCAAGGGTGTGCATCTATGTTGATCTTGAGGAAAGATAGGAGATGGAGGTATGTAAGGACCCAAGATGGATGGCCAAATAGGAGAGTTAAGAGGGGAAAGTGAAGGGACATAAGGACCCAAGATGGAAGGTAGACATGAAGCCCTTAGTATTGGTAGAAGAGGTCCAAGGATGGAAGTGGAAGACGCAAAAAGATAATCAATAATTTCATCAGCATCTATATGACAACCAAGGATATCAGCATCTTTAGTGTGAGCATTAGAATTTTCAATAGAATCATGGACATCTTGAATATGAGCACCTTCTTTTATAGGATTGTTCAAAGCTTGCAAAGACTTAGGAAGAGTAGAAAGTGGAAATGAACATGGAGTGGTAGAACAAGAAGATGGAAGACTTTGATCTTGACAAGGATCTTTGGATAGCATAAGCGCATAATTTGTCTCTCGATTTTCAATAGGCTTAACATTGGAAGTAACAACACCATTTTTACCAACCTTAATGGAAGTATCATCTTTGGAAAGCACAAGTGTAGTAAAGTTATTTTGATTGTCAATAAGCTCAATGGTGTAAGTAGTAGCTTGATCTTGCTTAGAAGAAGACTTAAGACATGGTTGAATGCATGAAAAAGGGGTTGTAAGATCAAAAGAACCCTGAGGTGGATAAGAGACATCATGAAAAGGAGTGGATGACATGGAGGGTTCTTGATCTTGATCTTTCTTTATGTTCTTTTCTTTATCATTTCTGGAGTCCTCTTGACATGGAGCCACTTCTAAGGACAAGGAAGCATGTTGGGATTGTATGGAAGACTTTGGAAGAGATGGTGGAGGACTAGCTGAAGTAGGAATTATAGCATATGAAGGCTTAGGCTCTTTAGGTTTAGCATTATTGAAAATATTTGCAGCCAAGTGAAGGTTAGCTTGAGTTTTTTTAAGAGGTAGCCCTAGAGGATAACTATAGGGAACCGCATGAAAAGTATCAGGGCTTGTGTCGGATGAAGGTTCTGTGAAAGATTTGAAAGACTCAAAAGCTTTAGGAAATGTACAGGTATTGGAGGAAGTAGGGGATGGAAGGGAACCATCACAAGACAAAGGTCCAACATTAACATGATCTTTCTTGAGAGTGTAATCTTTATTTTCAGCCTAAGAGTTCTTAGAGGAGAGATCCTTATAGTATTGACATTTCAAATCAGCATGGTACATTTTATATTCCTCAATAGAAGTAGATGTATCATCTAGATATTGTCCACAAAAGCCATCAAAGTCTCTTTCAAAATCAGAATCATATGGATCACCATCACGATCTATCCAATGTGACGGCCCATTTGTAGTAAGTAGGAACACATGACGAGGAGGACTCTTAGGAACAGAGGTGTCATAGGTATCATTACATTGTCTGTGATCATAGTCATCATAGTCATCATAGTTGGATGTGTCACCCTCCATGGAAGAGGTATCATAAGGGTTATCACATTGCTCAAATTCTTTTCGGGGGCATGGTGACATGTACAAGTCTTTATCAAACGGAAAAGGGCATAGAGCTTCCATGGATAACTCTTTAGGTTCCTTTTCTTTCTCAAGTTTGTTAATCTTGACTTGCATAGCGTGCATCTGTTTCATCATGGCTCTCATCAGAGTTTCTTCCTCATGTGTACTGATTCTTTGAGACATGTGTACTGATTCTCAATGGCTACTGCTCTATTCTTGACACAGTGACTTATATGACAGATTCTGGAACTAGGCTGAAAAAGTTGGGTATTTGGGAATTCTGACAACTTTCTGACACTTTTTCTAAATTTTCCCAAATAACACTCTGTAGACTCATACGACAGTGGGTAGGCAATGAAACAACAGTTGAAAAACTCACACGACAATTGCAAGCAAGATTTTGACTCTTAGAATTTTCTGGCATCAAAACTCATACGACACTGGGTTGGTTATCATACAACAGTTGGGCAGTAATGAAACGACACTTTGAGAAAAACTCGTATGACTTTTTGACCTCTTGAGATGACTTTTGACTCCAAAAAAGAATTTTACTTCAGATTTTGCAAATTTTAAGTTTTCAGATTCAGATTGTTTGCAAATTTTAATGTCCAGATTTGAAGATTGTAACAGATTTGTTCATTTTCAGTAACCAGATAGATAAACAAGCATGCAAAATAGCAAGCAAGTGATTTCAAGCATGTCTGAAAACAATGAACAAGGGCAAAAGCAACCTTGCGCATGAACAATCAAGTGACTTATTCGTTCTAATCCTCAAAAGTGCTAATTGTGTATGTTCCAAAAATGTTTTGCAATAATGCACATATACCCTAGAAAATGAAAATTTGGCCTCACTAGGGTTTTTAGTAATGGTTTGACTTTGCAACTTTTATGATCCAAAGGGGTGAACTCCAATCCCAGCACACTAGGGTTTTGACATAGTCTGAGAATTTAATCAATCAAGAGCTGCTAGGGAGATCTGACAACCCAACAATGAACTATACCTGTGGAGATTTCTTCCACAAGGACATTTATATAGCGGCTGTCACTACCATGGTGAAAATGGCTATTACAGCTTGAGGTTCCATCAACACAGTTTACCCTGTGAAGGGATTGTCCGCTACGGTTAACCCTCTCTAAAGGTGACTCACAATAGTATACCACAATGGGACTTGGCTCCAGATCCAAAGTTTTGATGCCTCTTCACTTTTAACCCAAACAAAGTAAGCAGATAAATCCGACACGCTAAGACAAAGTTTGTCTCACCAAGGTCTATGATATCAACCCCACGTGATCTATCAACCTTTCTGGAGAGAGAATGTATCAATGAATAAGGAAAGATGCATGAACCAAGTAGAATGTGAAATGCACTAAGTATCCTCCCCACCTATAAGGGATCCCTCATTGAGAAGGGTTTTTCTAGGAACCCACTCTCTCAAGATCTACAAATAGTGTTCATGGGGCCTAATTACTATGTGAGTACAGATATATTCTAGAAAGCAAATTTATCCAAAAGTATTCAAAAGCAGAAAGAGGAACACTTAATGCTTAAAAAGAATATGAGGTGAGTCCACAAGGTGGAATAATTAACCCCTCACACAAGCTAGAAATGAGTCCCCAACCTAGAAAACAAGTGAGTTCCTAAAAGCACAAATGGGTTGCCAAGTGGAACACTTAACGCTTTTGTCCTGTTGACCCCTCCCTTTTAATGTGGCGTTGATATTGCAACCATGGGGTGAAATGAGGGGTCGATAGATTAGCAAGTCCAATAACCCAAAATAGAAATTAAGATCAATCACAAGTAATCTAAGACTGCTTATCAATACTTAAGGTGTTACAACTTAGTATTCAATTATGCAAATTCGTAGAAAAAGCATGCAAAGAAACACTCAAGCTAAACACATGAGAGATTCATTTTAAGGATCCAAATTGAAGTGTTATCAGATTAAAGAGAATACCTAGGATCCTCACAATGCGCTTAGTAGATTTTACCTAATTTTTAGCAATTTTTGTTGAGCTTTTCCATACAAGCAAGCCATGAACTCTCCAACAAGCAAACAAGCAAACAAGATATGCAACATATATTCAATTTATGAAAACCATGGGGTTAGCTCTAAAAATTAATTATTATCAACAATAATAACCAGAAATTAACCCAAATGACAACTCATATCATTCATTGAACCATGTAAAAAAAATAAGTGCATACCCATCACAAAACTTTATTTTTTTTGCTGCATTTGACCTAGTCAACAAGATCTATTTTTTTTTTTATGATTTTGGGCACAAAAATAGAAATTAAAAATAAAGACCCCTACTAAAAACAAGAGAGTTTTCCAAAAATGTAAAAAATTTTAAAAAATCTCTTCATTTGTGCCCTAGAGACTTGTTTTATCAAAACAGACCAGTTTTTGTAAATTGACTATTTGAGCTATTATATTGCATCCAAATTTAAAACACAAAGAATGGACCCCCTGTATAATTTAAAGAGTTTTTCGAAAGTATAAAAATTTCTGAAAAATATGCTGATTTGCGTCAGATATTAATTTTTTCTAAAATTTTAAAAAAAAATTATTAAAAATTCAAAACATCTCAAAAAATTCTAAATTTTTTACTGTAGCTTCTCTAATATATTTCCAATCTGCAAAAAAAAATTCAAAGCAAAAATCTAAGCCATTTGAGAGATAAAATTAAATCTTTGAAACTTTAGAGTTTTAGCTCCAAAAAAAAAATCAAAACCAGCATGTAAAGGTGGGTTGCCCCACGGTGGGTGCCAGAAATGTGTGTGAAAATTGTACTTGATCTATAGAGACAACACTTCAGTAAAACATTAGAGGTTAGCAAAAATCAAAATCGTGCAAAATTGAAATCTAATTTAACCAAGCGATTTACTACCTTCTAGTAGGTGCGAGATTGATGTTCTCAGATTGTTATCGAGATCAGTGACCTAGACGACACCTAAATGAAGGATTTGAATGCAATTGATCTAGATATGAATTGAATGCAATTAAGCTATTTTTTTGAATTTCTATGCAATAAAAATGATAAAAACTTGATATGAAATCTAATCTATATGAAATTGATCTGCTAAAATGATCTAACAATGATATGAAAAAGAATCTAAATGAATGTAAAAAAAACAAATTGATCTCACAATAGCCTTGATTCACAATAAGCTTTGATTCTCCCAATTCCAATTCACCAACATGATTGTGCAAAAATATGAGATGCTTTGAGATGAGCTGAGGCTTTAATTTTATAGAAATCCAAGGCTTTGGAGGTGCATGGAAAAAAGCCATAAATCACTCAGATTAACTCAGCTTGATTTTTGAGTTATCTAAAAATAAAGATAATTTAATTCACAAAAATATGCAAATCATGCAAAAATAGTTTTTTAACTTAAATTAGAAGTTTAGATAAACTTTAAAACTCAAAAATGATGTTGAGTTCCAAAAAGTCAATAACTTGCATTGATTTTCTGATTTGGAATTTAACTACTCTTTGATTGTGCATATGGATAATTATGAATTAATTAAATAAATAAAGTGATTTATGCTCAACTTAACTAATTTTTGAAAATAAATAATTGATTTATGGGTTAATCAATTATTTAATCAAACTTTTATTAAAAACTATATTATTAAATAATGACAACTTGCTTTAATTAATTAAATAAGAATTTAATCAATTATTCATAAGCTTTTGGATTTATTGTCAAAATTTAAATAATATAATTAATAATAGATAGAATTAAATTTAATTAAACAATTAAGTGGCAAATATTAAATATAATTAATTAAAATGAAAATATTCAATTAATCAAACTTAGGATAAATATGATTTATTGTCAAATAATTATTAAATTAAAGATAATTAAGATAGTTAGAAATATTGCTAGGAATATTCCTCGATACAGAATTTAAGATAATCAATTAGGATTCGATGATGTGTATATGTGTCTTTGGTTAGGACTTTGATGTCGATTTTGTTCAATGTGTCGTTATAGGAGGTTAATGAACCTATAGCCCATTTTTGAGGTATTACAATACATATTTGTATGTAAAATATAATATATAAATATATAAATTATATATTCAAATAATTAATTTCCAAATTGTAAACATATGAATAGGATCAAAATCTAAAGATGGAGTTAGAAAAAAAATTAGCAGTTATAAATATATATATATATATATATATATATAGTATTGTACTATATATATATATATATATATATATATATATATATATATATATATATATATATATATATATATATATATATATATATATATATATATATATATATATATATATATATATATATATATATATATATATATATATATATATATATATATATATTATATATATTTATTTATTTATTTATTTATTTATTTATTACAATATACTATTGGGTTCTATACTAACATATTTAGAATAAACAATTTAATTTCTTATCCATTCTATAGTGCATACATATACAGCAAGATTTACTATTGTTTAAGGAATATCTTCTTACAACATTTAAAGTTTCAGTTTGTCATGTTAATACATTTCTAGGTTTGATATTCAGATCTCCAATCTGATTATTGAATCTGTCTACTGCATTTAATTTAAGCATTTATCCAAGTTTTCTTACTTACAATAAGACACATGTAGTTTGAAAAGACTAATCCACAATCCAGATTTATTACTTAGCACAAATGTATCTTCTCACATAGGATTCAGTTTTAGGCTTTTCTTATGTTCATATTTCATTTAGAACTTATATTCATTCTTGAGTTCATATATTGATTCTGTAAAATCAATTACTTTAGCATTTAATAAAAACAAAGGACTGATTATATAACCTTGTAGTCTATGTGACTTAGACTTTTAAACTACTAGATACATGCTTTCAACTTGATAAGGGATTTAACATATATTCAGTTATGTAATCCATTTAACCATATTGTATGAACATACTCTTCTTTTGCAAGGTACATTTTATAACAAATCTGATTGTCAAGTTCAAATACATATTTCTTATGAACTCTATTTGCTAACAACATATTAAATTTCTGCATACACATGAGATATAATCTAATGTAAAAACAGGGATATAGTAGTAACTATTATAACCATTTAGTAGCATTAATATACACTTCATAGGTGTAGAGAAGTTTAATTTTTTAAGAACTTAAATAAAATAATCTAACCTTCCTGAACATGACTATATCATATTACGCACACACAGAGATTTGATTTTTGAACTCATTTATTTGTTGCAGAAATCTAGCTTTTTAAAGAGAGCAAATATATACTCAAAAGCTAATTCTGCAAATTCTTCTAGTACTTCAAGTCTTAGTTCCAGCTCATATTCAAATACAATTACAATTTCTTGACATATAGAACACAAATGTAATGAGCAAGTACTCACAACCAGATACACACTTGCACAATCTTTACAACCTTCAACTGAGACTGCTTCTTCAAGCCAAGAGTTCAATCCTGCAAACACAAAGCTTTCTTTCACATGGCCATGGAGGCTCACCTCCCAGCCAAGGCCATTACATGGCCACCCCCAAGCTTGGGGAAATAGGGAATGGATGGGTCACATTCATACTCTAGAAACAAACACATTTAAATACAACTAAAGCAAGATAAGCAAAAAAAAAAACACTCCCTTCCCAGGCTTTTCACAAAGGATTCAAATACTGAATCCACAAATGGGTGAAGGTGGGAGCTCCCCTTATGGAGACACCATTCTTATGGAAAAAACAACATTTTCACATATGTAACCAGACTTCACAAGGCACTTTCAAACCAGCCTTCACAAGGCACTTCCAAACCAGCCTTCACAAGGCACTTCCAACCAAACAGCTCAATCCTTGAGCAAAGACAATCTCCTTATGTCTCCCATCATCACAAGAGGTTCTCATGGTGCCCATACACCATGCACTCAAACATAAGGGGTCCCAACTTAGGCCCTTCACCCCAAGTTCTCCTTCTTTCCTCCCAAAGATGAGGACTGAACTTACACACCCAAAACAAGATACAATCCAAGAAAACAACAAAGATAAAAGATAAAATCTCAAAAGAAAACACACACAACAAAGGTTAAACACAAGGAAATAGTTTACACATACATACATACTAGCACATCCATTAAAGCATATGAACAGAAATTACAAGATAGGTACCACCAACCTTCTTCAAAGCCAAGGCTGAATTGAAGAGATGATGGTGAGTTGTTCCTTACACCAAACTTACTGACCTTCTCCAAATCTTCCAGCCCAAAATTCCCTCTGGTTTTCCTCTCACTCTCCCAATCTAGCTTACCAAAAAAAAATGAACAAGTGCCTACACTACTCAGTCTCTCTCCCCTAAAAACCTTCCAACATTCTTCTCTCATCCCAAAACCACCTAGGTTTCTGAATTCTAAACAAAGTGACACTTCCCTTTTACTCAAGGAATGGGATGAAAACCAACACATGAAAAGGTGAGACAACCTAGATAGCATTTCCCATTTTCGCACATATCAAAAATGGCCCATAAAGAGAGGTAAAATGGTGGCCTAGGAAGGTGGACATAGAATAAACAAGCCCCCTAACCCATGTGTTGGCCTTGGGGCACCCAAATCCAACCTAAACTACACCTTGGGTCACCATAGAACCCCTCAAAAATCCTAGTTAACTATGCATCCGAAAATGAGGTATTGGAAACATAAAACTTGGTTCCTCAACCCACCTACCTAGCTTAGGAAAACTCAAAACCAACTAAGGAGAGGGCGGGGCCCATAATCCACTCAAGCATGCCACATCACCACAATGGTGTCAAGTGACACCTCACATAATTTACACATCACAATACACTAGGCATGCTTAGTGGGTTGATTACATTAATATTTTCACAAAGAGAATTAAACATACATTTACAACATTATCAACCACATACACCCATGCATCACTTTGATGAATCAAAACACATTACAACGAGGTCGTGCTCTTCTTAGAGCTGACCTTGGTTTCAAACTAATAGTACTTAGATCCATTCATGTTTCCCCAACTTATATCCATGGCCATATACCTACACACTTACTCAAATTATCAGTATCTCATGAATATATATACAAAATAAAAACACATAAATAAAGCAGTGCAGGATCCATGATAACATACAAACACACATGTACTAGCAACTGCATTACACGATTTCATCACAATCTTGAAACAACATAAGTAATCCATTTCCATATACATTACATGTTATTTTAACTTAATTTCTACTTTCTCAATTAACCCTAATTCATTGAATACTCAATTTGTAAGACAATCAGTATCCTACTCATTTCAATTTCTATTTCATAAGTCAATTTACATCAAAATGTAAGATTAAAAATTCAATGATCTTTCTATATCATATAATCAGGATCCACAAAACAAGATATACCTAACATCATCATCTGCATATTCATATAAAAATCATCACATAAAGCCAAAGATATGAAATCACTATAAGAGTAAATCTAATGTATATGAATGGTGGAACATCAAATCCTAACAATTCAACTTACAACAAGTTCACCTCTTGACCTGATATAAACCTAAATGGTCATTTATGCGAGCATACATATCCAATTGAAACATCTCACATTCTAAAGTGTGCATTTCTACTTACACAATTCATGACTCTGCACATCCTTCCTACTACATTTATCTACGAGAAATTACGTACATAAGGAAGCAACATTTAACTTCGTTAAAATAAACATCTTGTCTTATTATTATTTAATGTGCCTTACTCCAATACTATTAACTCAAAATAGGTGCTCCATTGTGCTAACATAAAATCAGATGAATACAATTAGCCCTATTGAAAACATAGAGCATCCTAGAATCGTAAACACATGCACAAAGCAGCAAGACAGAGTACATCACAATATCGACTATTTGATCACTTAATAACATCAATAAATAGTTCAATAACACATGTAATGTCCCCAAGCCACTCAAGGCATCATAAATATGTTCTAAAATCATATCCTACCAGAGGTACATCCTTACATGGGACCAATAAGATCTTACTCAACGAGTGTGAAGGTCAAAACAACACTATTAGGATGCTTGTGATAAGAGTCAAATGATGGAGGTGCTACAAAATTGATAGATAAGGATAGGGAGAAATTTTTCCTAAACCTATCCCAAAGGGGAGTAAAGCTTCCCCATGATTACGATATAGAACAACTTAAGAAAGATAAAGAGCAAGATAATCCCATGAATGATATGACTAGGAAAATGAAAGCCTTCCAAGAGCAAATTGATACCATGAAAAAGGTGGTCGAACCTAAGGTCTTTTCTATTGAAGCTTTATGTCCTTTCCCATTCGACAAAAGCTTAGTTATGGCACTCTTTCCCTTTAATACCATTTTTCCTAAGTATGACAAGTATATGGGTAAAACAAACCCACAGGACCATCTAAGGGATTTTTGTGGCTTAAGCATCGAGTTCATGCACAATGATACATACCTAATGAGACTCTTTCCTAGAAGCTTAGGAGGTCCATCCATGGAGTGGTTTTCAAAGTTACCCCAAGGAATAAAGACCTTTGAGGAGTTAGCCTCCAAGTTTGTGACCCACTATTCTTATAATATTGAGCATGAAATCACGATGCTCAAATTGTGTGATACCAAACAGAAAGATGGAGAATCCTTCTTAGGATTCCTACAAAGGTGGAGGACCATTTTTGCAAGGTATCCATGAAGTATCCCCAAGAAGGAAAAGATGGAAATCTTCACAAACAACTTGACCATGGAAATGAATTATTGATTACAACTTCAATGTCCCCCAATATTTGAAAAAACTTATCAAAAATGGGATTAAGATTGAGGATGTATTGGTAAAGAGATGAGAGATAAAATAATTTAATTCCAACAAATCCAATACCAACAACAACAATAATAATTGTGTGTCTAAATATGTCAATAATCAAGGGGCCAACCATCAAAATGATAAGCCTAAGCTATGGTTGAAGAGTAACAATAAAAACCTTGTGAATGATGGAGTCGTCGAGGCTAATAATTTGAAATCCACCCCTTTTAATTTATCTAGTGGAGCCAATTCTTCCTACAATGTTAATCAAATGAACAAGGCTCCATTCAATTCCAACAATAATGCCAACAATAACAATTCCAACAATTCGAACAAAAATACTAATAAGCCTTATAATAATGCTAATGGGAATATGCCCAAACCTTTTCTCTCCACATATAACAAAAGAAAATTCACCTATCTAGGTGAACCTTTGGAGAACATATTAAGGACCTTGGTTGCTAACAAGATCATCACATTACCTGATTTAAGAGATTTTGAACCTCAAGTTAAACCTAATTGGTGGAATGATTCTCATCATTGTGTGTATCATCGAAATAGAGGTCATAAAACCAATGAATGCATGAGGTTGAAATAGTTAGTGCAAGATTTAATAGATGATGGAACTATCAAAGTTGAAGGAACTCAAAATAATGAGGATCACACGGCCTTTAAAAACCCATTTCTTAATCTGAAAAGGGTGAGTCATCTAATGCTAATCAGAATCAAAAGAAAGGTAATGATAAGGTGAACTTTGCACACACCTATGATACCATAATAAATACTTTAAGAGAATAAGATAATGTTGTAAATGTTGTCATAGTAAAGGAGAAATTAAAAGAAGTGGTTTCTAATGTTGTCACTAGGGGGCAAGCCTCCAAAATCACTCTACCCAGCAATATTTCAAGAATTGTTCTACCCAACCAAAGTACACCTTCATCATAAAAATAATATAACTTGTTGATCAATTACAAAGAAATCCTGCCCAAATTTCAATCTTGGAGTTACTCAAGTTATCACCTATGCATAAAGAGATTTTAGAAAAAGCTTTAGTGGAAACCAATGTGCCACTAAACCTAGATGCGGATAAGTTTCAAAATATGGTGGAACACCTCATTGCACCCCATTTCTTATCATTTTTTGAGAAGATGACATGTCACTTAATCATCCTCAAAACTTGCCTTTACACATAGAAGTCTTGATTCATAAGCATAGGGTGAAAAGAGTCCTTATAGATGGAGGAGTCGGCTTAAACATTTGTACCCTTAGCCTAGTGCAAGCCCTAGGATTTTTTGAGGAGACTATTGACCCTAAGAAAAAGATAACCATTAAAGCCTACGATGATGAAGAAAGAGCTTCAAAAAGAGTCATAGTACTACCTATAAGAGTTGGTCCCATGCAAAAAGAGACCATTTGTCAAGTGCTAGATTTAAAGTTGACCTAAAATATCTTGTTAGGAAGGCCATGGATCCATAAAATGCAAGTCGTTCCTTCAACTTATCACCAATGTTTAAATTTTCCCTATCTAGGGCTGGAAATAATGGTAAGTGGGGACTTAAACCCCTTCCAATATTGTAACAACATCAAGCCTATCAATGACTCTTTAGTCCCACACAATGCAGAAGGGTCTATACCTAATCAAATGGAGCAAGGGAAAAGTTATAAAGACATCCCATTATTGAAGGGAAAAAAAAAGATAAAAAAGGAAGTTGTTATTGAAGACATACCAAAACTCACTAACATAGCTACATCGACTAAGGGAAAAGAGAAGGTTAGTGAGGATAATGTTATTGAAAAATCAAAAGAAGATCAAACCAAAGCTATTCAAGTATACACCAAAGAGGCTCACTATCATAAAATGGACCAAATGATGAGGACCAAATGATGAAGAATTTTGATAAGAAATGCAAAATCAAGCAAAAAGGAGTAGGCGAATACTCCCTATCCATGATGGACTTACCCTTATCTCCTAAGTCCTATGGAAGACCCTCAAATATACCCCACAAATACAATGATCATTTTGTAAGAGCTAGTACTTCATCATTAATGGATGAGAATGATAACAAGATCCTACATTGGCTCTACAAGGATGAAGAAACAAGTGCACATGTCAAACACATCCAAAACCCCAACATTCCCACACATCAATATGGGAAAGGATTTCAAATCATGAAAAATATGGGGTACAAAGGCCAAGGACCTTTGGTCATGAGGAATGAAGGACTTGTTGAACCAATAGAAAGTACATGGCAAGATAGCAAGGAGAAAATAGGATTAGGGTGTCTTGAAGAAGGGTACACTCAAAAACACTATCCCAAACTCCATGGTCAAATATTGCAATTAGAATCTCATAGTGATGACAATTCTAATGAGTGGGAATGGGAGACATTATTTGATGATTCATGCCATGATAAGGGTATTGATGTTGTTCATACCTACACTTCTACCAAGGAATAAAGGACAAATAGTAGAATCAAGTTTAAATCAAGCATCTAGTTCAAATCAAGTGGTTCTAAATGATGTACCAAGCATAGAAATAGAGATAAATCATTGGGTAGGTGAACCCTACGTACCTTCATGGATACCTACTATGGAGGAATCAAACATTAGGTTTAATCCACGTGACTTTTATCCAACAGAAACCTTAGAGGAGTCTAGTGAGGAGGACTTTGATCCGACTTCTTTAGAACATTTAGAAGAGGCACATGTCATAGACTTGAATGATATAATGTATGAACCATCAAATGAGGTCTTATCTTTAAATCCCATTGAACTAAGCCTAAGTATTGATCCTTTAACTCTCATACACCCACAATTAATTGAATGGGATTCCATTGAACCAACCACCCTTCCAACCTTTTTGAATGACAATGTGGTGTCCCAATATCTCAATGCGGTTGAACCTTCTTCTACTATGGAATATCAGGAAGAAATGATAAAGGAGAGTATCCAAACTTTCAATCCATGAAAAAATGAAAAAAGCAAAAAAAATAAAAAAGGACAAGAATCAAGTGTTGAAAACCACATTGTGGCAACATTAGATCAAAAAGAAAAAGAAATAAAGGATGTTTCCAAAGGTGAAAACCCAATCGAGGCACCTAAGGAAGGAAGTTTGGATGCTCTACCAGAATATTATGAAGAGAGATCTCCAATTTTGATCGAGCCTACAAAAAAGATAAACATTGGATCGGAAATAGAGCCAAAGATCATACACCTAGTGGCATCCTTATCTAGTGAAGAAAGGAAAGAATTCATAAAAAAATTTAAGGAAAAGAAAATCAATTTTGCTTGGTCATATGATGATATGTTGGGATTGGATCCAAACTTGATTATGCATCACCTAAATATCAAAGGAGTCAAACCAGTCAAACAAAAGTTAAGGAAGATGCATCCACATATAGCCTTGCTAGTAAAAGTGGAATTAGAGAAATTGCTAAAGGTGGGATTTATCAGAGCCATTGATTATGCACAATGGATTTCAAATACTGTACCAGTTTCAAAAGTAGATAAGTCCATCAAGATTTTCACAAATTTTAGAGACTTAAACTTGGCATGCCCTAAAGATGACTTTCCTCTTCCAAGCATAGACACCATTTTAGACTTAACAGTGGGACATTCCATGTTTTCACTTATGGATGGATTTAGTGGCTATAACTAGATCAAGATAGCACTTGAAGACCAAGATAAAATAGCATTTACATGCACATGGGGGACATTCTGCTAGAATGTTATGCCCTTTGGTCTAAAGAATGTCGGGGCAACATATCAATGGGCCATGACCACAATATTCCATGATATGATGCATAAGTTCATGGAAGATTACATACATGAAATATTAGAAAAATCTCATTCAAGAGAGGAGCATCTACCAATTCTAGAGAAGATATTTGATAGATTAGAGCAATTCAAAGTAAGGCTTAATCCTAAAAAGTGTGCATTTGGAGTCCAATTTGGAAAACTGCTAGGCTACATTGTATTAGCAAAAGGAATAGAGGTGGATCCTACTAAATTCAAGGCCATTATGGAGATGGAAGCACCTAAAAACATTAGCCAAATGAGGTCATTACAAGGGAGAATTAAATCCATCAGGATATTTATATCCCAACTAGTAGAAAAATGTCATAACTTTACCCAAATTTTGCATAAAGATACAATTTTCAAATGGGATGAGAAGTGTGAAGAAGCCTTCAATTTATTAAAGAAATACCTCATGAATCCTCAAATCTTAATGCCACCTATCAGAGGCAAGCCCTTGATCCTATATATTTCAGCAACAGAGAATTCATTGGGGGCACTTTTGGCACAAGAAGATGAAACAGGCAAAGAAAAAGTAATATACTACATAAGTAGAACCTTGGTCAAATACGAGCTGAACTATAAATTCATTGAAAGGGCATGTTTGGATGTGGTTTTTTCTTCTCAAAAATTATGTGATTATATGTTAGCTCATAAGATAAGACTCATTGCCAAGATAGATCCTTTGAAGTATCTACTTAGTAAAACAACATTGAATGGAAGACTCGCCAAATGGGTCATGGTGTTGAGTGAATTTGACATTGAGTATGTAGACCAAAAATCTATCAAAGGGAAAGTCATTGGTGACCAATTAGCATAAGCACCACTTCAAGATGATCATCCCATTCAAGTAGAATTCTTGGATTCAGATATTGTGAATGTTGAGGCAAAGACATGGCAACTATATTTTGATAGTTCCTACACTCAACATGGATCAAGAGTGTTAGGAATGAATGCTTAATATATCCTATGGGATTATTGGTAGCCATTCTATAGCAATTGTTGTTGCATTCATGACTATGATTGTTATTGATGTCAACACAGTGATCTACTGGAGATTAGCAGAGGAGCAAACAATGTTTGGATTAGCGCACGTGAGATATTGCAAATCAAGCTATGTGATGTTGAGGATTTGCTTTGTGATATGTTTTATGTTCATGGTTAAGAGTGTAGATAGTAATTATTTTATTCATTGAAGTTATGAGCATTTTGGTGGAAGCAGTATTCAGGCAGTGTTCCTGAGTAACGGTTTGTGGAAATCAAATGATATCTCCTAATCAAGATGGAAAATATAGTTTTGCGTAGTTAGAGAGAAGTTGAAGACATGTTGATAGTGACATGGTTGACAATGTAAACTTCAAGGTCACACGAGTGAATAATTATTCTAATTAGAAGCTGACAGTTTTGTGTAATTTTGATGTAACATGTGGAAACTTTTATTCTGTAATTTGGATGTCGACTCATTTATAATTACTTGAGTGTGGTATAAAGGAAGGAATGTTTTTCCTTGTTGAGATAGAGATATGGAATGAATGTAATGAAGTGAATAAAGTTGTGAAAGTAAATTTTTGAAAGAGGATATGCGAGGTACAGAGATCTGGAATTGAGATCTGGTGTAGCAATGAGTGTGGTTTGGCACAGTCAGACCAGAGGTAACATATTGTTGAGATCAGTAATGATTTGATATTATTCTATTGAATAATCTAGAGATCAGTTGGACAGTGTGTTCATTGATCTTTCCATTGAAGCTGTTTGGGTAGTGGGTCCTTCTATCTTCCATAACTCCTAATAGAGTTAGAATCTTTTACCAGGGATTCAAAATCCCCTAATAGGGATTCATATGTAATAGAGTCCATCCTTTCAAAAGGAATATTAATATTAGTGCATCTTTTGTGGGCATCATTCCCACCAAGGTTTACTCTTTGATCAAGAGGTTCCCTGGTCAACATATCTTGTGTCATTGTGTTATTGTGTATGAATATCTTTCTATGGTTGTTGATTATATTTGCTTATATGGTTAAAATCTATTGAAGTTGATAAAATTTATAATTATCTGATAACTGATTCACCCCCCCCCCCCTCTTAGTTATCTTGGTGGACTTTACTTTCTAACAATTGGTATCAGAGCAGCAAGTCCTTGAAAGAAAATTTTAACAGCTTAAGGAGATCCATGGTGAATTTCAAGAAAGAAAGCCCTAAGTTTGATGGAGTGAATTTTGACAACTGGAAAGAAAAGATGAAGACACATCTACTATGTTTAGGACTAGGTTATTGGTTGATAACGAAGAATGAGAAGACCATCATTGAAGAAGACAATATTGAAACATGTAGTAATGATGAGAGAGATCTATTCATGTGTAACATACTTTCCAGGGAAGAACTTTTGTCAGCCCTTCCGGAGAATGAGTACTGTCAGGTAAAATCTTTAAAAACATCTCATGAAATTTGGAAAGCTTTGCACTCTACTTTTGAAGGTGATGAACATGCAAAGAAGGTTAGATAACATAATTGGATATCTACATTTGAAGATATAAGAATGATGGAAGATGAATTTGTTAGAAGCTATATTGGTAGAATGTCATCAATTGTTGTAGGTATAAAATCTTGTGGAGGAACAAAGATAGAGAATGAAGTGATATGGAAAATTCTAAGGAAATTAACTCCTGCATTTAAGTAGGCAACACAAATGATTGAACAAGTTATACCTTGTACTTCAAACTTTACAAGAGAGACTCTTCTTGGAAGATTGGAAGCATCAGAGATGAACCTAAGGTTATCAGGAGACTTGCCTAGAATGGAGATAGCATTCCGTGCTCTTAGTATTCACCCTACTTTGTCAAGAAGCATTAGTGTGAGAAAAGATTATGCTGGAAGCATCAGATCTAGAAATGAAGAAGACAGGAAGATTGAAGAAGGTATTTCCTTGCTTGTGAAGAGAGAACCAGACAATAAGAAAAATTTTAAATGTTGGACTTTTCAAGAATTTGGTCATTTTGCATCTAAGTGTCCTAAGAGAGTTAAGAAGTATAGAAATAATTTCAATCCTAGAAGATCTAAAGAATGTTACTATGCAAATTATGAAGAACTTGAAGCTAGTTTTGAAAAACCTTTGAGTGAAAGTGATACAGAGAATAATGATGATATAGGATTTGTGGCAATTAAGGAAGAAAACCCTAAAACTGAAGTTAAGGAAGAAAAGGCTTTAGTTTCTCAAGTAGAAAAGAAATTTGATTAGATTATAGATAGTGGTTGTTCACATCATATGACTGGAGACATGAGATAGTTCATAAATTTTAACAATTATGATGGAGGAGTTGTTAGAGTTGGAAACAATGCACCTTGTTTGATTAAAGGTATAGGATCTATTACTCTTGATGGAAAGACTAATACTGATGATGTTTACTTTATGGATGGTTTGAAACATAATCTTTTGAGTGTTGGATAGTTAGTTGATAAGGGATATCAAGTTTGGTTTACTGAGAAAACTTGTGTGATAAAAGATAAAGATGGAAATTTGATTGGCACTGGATCCAGAATAAGAGGTAATGTATTTCAGTTGAATCCTAGTGAGATGATATGTTTGATTACTAAGATTGATGATAGTTGGTTATGGCACAAAATATTTTGTCATATAAATTTTGATAACATTGTGAAAGTCAGTACTACACTTGCAGTAAGAGATTTGCCTAGAATTATGAAGCCTACTAACATGATTTGCAAGGAATGTGTGATGGCTAAATAGAAGAGAAGTTCATTTCCCAATAAGAAGTTTACATCTACAAAGAAGTTGGAGATTGTTCATACAGACTTGATCGGTCCTACAAGGACTAGAGGATTCTATGGAGAAAGGTATTTTATGATTCTTATTGATGATTTTACAAGAATGATGTGGATTGCATTTCTTAAAGAAAAGTCTAAAGCATTTGATAAGTTTAAGATCATAAAGAATAAAGTTGAGAATGAATCTGGAATGAAAATTAAATGTTTGAGATCAGATAGAGGTGGAGAATTTACTTCTAGAGAGTTTAACACTTTTTGTGAAGTGAATGGTATTAAGAGACAGTTTTCAACCCCTAGAACACCTGAACAAAATGGTATTGCAAAAAGGAGGAACATGTCAGTAACTGAAGCAGCAAGAGCTATGTTATTTGAGAATGACTTGGTGAAGATATTCTGGAGAGAAGTAGTGTATACAATGAACAAAGTACAAATTAGAGCAGACACAGACAAGACACCCTATGAATTATGGTTTGTACATGCACCCTCAATTAAGTATTTTAGAATTTTTGGAAGCAAATGTTATATAACGAGAGATGATGATATTGGAAAGTTTGATCCTAGAAGTGATGAAGGTATATTTCTTAGATATTCTTTGAAAAATAAAGCTTATAGATGTTATAATAAGAGAACTAAGACTATTGTTGAGAGCACAAATGTTAAAGTTGATGAGAAGTTCAAAATTTAGGAAACAATGCTTGATTATGAATCAGATGAAGGAACTCATCCCATAACTAACACTGAAACTACTGAATTATTCTATGAAACTGACAGTGACTTGTTGAATGAAAGCCACAATTAGATCATTGAAGAACCGACACCTAAAGTAAGATCTAAGATAGTGACACCTAACAAGAATTTATCAAGGAATCATCTTGTTGAGCAGATTATTGGAAGCATAAATAGAGGAGTTCAGACTCAGAATAAGGTACAAGAACAGTTATGTTCAATTTCTCAAATTGAACCTAAATCTACTAGTGAAGCTTGTGAAGATGAACATTAGATTAAAGTTATGAAAGAACTAGAACAGATTGAAAAGAACAAGACATGGGAATTGGTCCCTAGACCTAAAGATAAGAATGTTATTGGAACTAAATGGGTATTCAGAAACAAGATGAATGAACAAGGAGAAGTAGTAAGGAACAAAGCAAGATTGGTATGTAAAGGATACTCACAACAAGAAGGAATTGACTATGAAGAAACTTTTGCACCAGTAGCAAGAATTGAAGTAGTAAGAATGTTTTTGGCCTATGCAGCTTTTAAGAAATTCAAAGTATATCAGATGGATGTGAAGTCAGCATTTCTGAATGGTGAATTGGAAGAAGTCTACATTGAGCAGCCTGAAGGTTTTCCTTTGACTTAAGAAGGAGACATGGTATGTAAATTGAATAAAGATTTATATGGACTAAATAAAGCACCTAGAACTTGGTATGCAAGATTGGATAAGTATTTGTTAAAATTGAGATTTACAAAAGGCACAACTGATAGCAACCTGTACACAAAATAAATTGAAAATGGTTTGTTGGTTGTAGTTATTTTTGTTGATGACATTATTTTTGGAGAAGATGAAGCCAATGATAAATTTTCTAATGAAATGAAGACTAAATTTGAAATGAGTATAATTGGTGAAGTGAAATACTTTTTGGGATTACGAATAACACAGAACAGTGATGGTATCTTTGTAAGTTGGACAAAGTACTTGAATGATTTATTGAAGAGATTTGAAATGGAGAACTGTAAACCAGTTGGAACACCTATGGTAACTGGACATAAATTATCTAGCACACATGAGACTCCTGCAGTTGAATGAAAAAAGTACAGATCTATGATTGGAGGATTGCAGTACTTGACACATACAAGACCTGATATAGCACATTCAGTTGGAATTGTAGCAAGATTTCAAGCTGAACCTAGAGAATCACATTATGCAGCAATGAAGAGGATACTGAGATATTTAAGAGGCACAATTAAGTATGGATTGTGGTATGAAAAATCTGATGATTTTACCCTATGTGCATATACAGATGCTGATTGGGGAGGTAGTGTTGATGATAAAAAGAGCACCAGTGATGGAGCATTCTTCCTTGGAGGAAGATTGGTTTCTTGGCTAAGCAAGAAGAAGAATTGTATTTCATAGAGCACAACAGAAGAAAAATATGTAGCAGTAGCAAACAATTGTAACCAAATAATTTGGATGAAGCAAATGCTAAAGGATATTGGAATAAAATTCATTGAACCTATTGTTATACATTGTGATAACACCAGCACAGTTAGTATGTCTAAGAACCCTCTATTACATTCTAAGACAAAGCACATTGAGATTAAGTATCATGTAGTAAGAGAGAAATTTGTTGAGAAAGAAGTTAGACTTGAGTACATAAGCACAAAGGAGCAAATAGCAAACATATTTACAAAACTTTTGCCTAAGGATACATTTGAGTATCTGAGAGGTATGCTTGGGGTTATGCTCCAACCTACTTTTGAGAAGTGATGCAGTTTTTTGCATCCATCCAGTGGTATATGAGCCTTATTTTTCTTCTGGACTGGATATTGGTACTTCCTCTATGGGGGAGTATGTGTATCTGAGCTGAGTCATGAGGACTCTGGTGAATGTATTTTCTAAATAATGTCTTTTGACATTGGTGTTGTTGTTGACATAATGATGAAATTTATGTCATTGATGTCAATGAGGGAGAAGTGTACATGAAAAACCATTTGTACCATCTGTTGGAAAGAACTAAATAGGAAAACAAAGCAATATTTGATTAATGAAGAGGATTTGAAAGTTTTGTTTTTTTTTCAGAGTAGCAGTGTTGCAGTGTTAGATTTATGGAACATTGGATGTTTTTCATCTATGTTGCCATCAATTCCAATGGGGGAGATTGTTAGGAATGAATGCTAAATATATTCTATGGGATTATTGGCAGCCATTCTGTAGCATTTTTTGTTGCATTGATGATTGTGATTGTCATTGATGTCAACACAGTGATCTACTAGAGATTAGCAGAGGAGCAGACAGTGTTTGGATTAGCGCACATAGGATATTGCAGATCAATCTATGTGATGTTGAGGATTTACTTTGTGATATACTTTATTTTCATCGTTAAGAGCACAGACAGTAATTCTTTTATTCATTGAATTTATGAGCATTTTGGTGGAAGTAGTATTCAGGTAGTGTTCTTGAGCAGCAATTTGTGGAAATCGAAAGATATCTCCTAATCAGGATGGAATCTGGTTTTGCACAGTTAGAGAGAAGTTGAATACATTTTGATAGTGATGTGGTTGATAGGGAAAACTTCGAGGTCACACGAGTGAAGAATTATTCTAATTGGAAGTCGATAGTTTTGTGTAATTTTGATGTAACGTGTGGAAACTTTTATTCTGTAATTTGGATGCCGACTCATTTGTAATTACTTGAGTGTGGTATAAAGGAAGGAATGTTTTTCCTTGTTGAGATATAGATATTTAATGAAGTGAATAAATTTTTGAAAGTGAATTTGTGAAAGAGGATATGCGAGGTACAGAGATCTGGAATTGAGATCTACTGTAGTAGTGAGTGCGGTTTGGCACAGTCAGAGAAGAGGTAACATATTGTTGAGATCAATAATGATTTGATATTATTCTATTGAATAATCTAAAGATCAGTTGGACAATGTGTTCAATGATCTTTCCATTGAAGTTGTTTGGGCAGTGGGTACTTCTATCTTCCATAACTCCTAGTAGAGTTAGAATCTTTTAGCAGGGATTCAAAATCTCCTAATAGGAATTCATATGTACTGAATATATTTCATAATACTCCTAAAAAAGTCCATACTTTTACAAGGAATATTCATATTAGTGCATCTTTTGTGGGCATCATTCCCACCGGGGTTTACTCTTTAATCAAGAGGTTCCCTAGTCAACATATCTTGTGTCATTGTGTTATTGTGTATGAATATCTTTCTATGGTTGTTGATTATATTGCTTACATGGTTAAAATCTATTGAAGTTGATAAAAGTTATAATTATCTGATAATTGATTCACCCCCCCCCCCTCTCAGTTATCTTGGTGGAATTTACTTTCTAACAAGGAGAAGGCATACTTCTAATCACCCCTCTAGGATCTATGATTCCAAAGTCATATAAATTGTTATTTCCATGCACCAATAACATAGTAGAATATGAAGCCTTGGTTATTGGAATCAAGTTGGCATTAGAGTGGAAGGTGATAGAACTAAAGGTTTATGGAGACTCACAATTAGTCATTAATTAGGTTAATGAAGAATATCAAACAAAAGATGACAAGTTGGTGCCTTACAAAAACATGGTGGAAAATCTTAAGAAGTACTTCATTCTTATTATATTTGAGCAAGTGCCAAGAGAAAAGAATAAAGCAGTAGATGAAATGGAAACTTTGGCATCACTTCTACAAATGTTGGATCAAAGCACCAGATATGAATTCCTAGTAGAAGAAGTGGAACAACCATCATTTGACCATACCCATCCTTATACCATTTGCTTGCTAACTACACACAAATCACCTTGGTATGGACCTATTTACACTTACTTAAAAGATCAAATCCTACCCATACACCAACTAGGAATCAAAAGAAAAGCTTCATTCACCAAGCCTCCCGATATACCATAATTTTTGAAACATTATATTGTAAGAGTTTAGACAGAATGCTCCTTAGATATCTAGAAGAAGAGGAATCAAATGTAGCCTTGCGAGAAATCCATGAGGGAATCTGTGGGTCACATTTGAATGGATTAACCCTAGCTAAGAAACTTCTTAGGATAGGATATTTTTAGTCTACGATGGAGAAAGACGCTTGTAACTTTGCCAAAACTTGTAGAAAGTGTCAATTCCATGGAAACTTGATACATGTGCCCACACAAGAGCTTCATCTGATGACAACACTTTGGTCATTTTATCAATGTGGTCTAGATTTAATAGGAATGATTTATCCACCATCCTCGAATGGTCATAAATTCATCATCACGACAATGGATTACTTTACCAAGTGGGTGGAAGTTGTACCATTATCAACTACAATGGGAAAGAAGATATCTTTGTTTATCCTAAATCACATCATTTGTAGATATGGCATACATCATGCCATCATAATGGATAATGCAAAGCACTTAAAAAATAAAGACCTAAAGGAGTTATGCACAAAGTTTCACATGATTCATCATTCTTCATCAATATATTACCCTCAAGGTAATGGACAAGCAGAAGCAACAAATAAAAATATCTTGAAGATATTGAAGAGAATGGTGGACAATTCAGGTAGAGATTGGCACATAAAAATAAACCCGACCTTATGGGCTTATAGAATGAGCATAAGAATGCCAACAAGAGCTACACCTTTTTCCTTAGTCTTTGGAATGGAAGTAATTTTGCCTTTCGAGGTAGAACTTCCATTCTTAAGGGTATCTCTTCATGGTTTGATAAGTAAAAAAGACTATAGAGTGGCTAGGCTACATGAACTAGAAATCCTAGATGAGAAATAGCAACAAGCATTTGGTCATCTAAAGGTATATCAAAATAGAATGTCAAGGACTTATAACAAGCATATCAATTCAAGAATATTTCAAATAGGTGATCTAGTTTTGCGAGAGAATCCCAAGAATCAAGCAGAAAGGGAAAAGAAGGGAAAATGGGAAGCAAACTAGTTAGGACCATTTATCATTACTTCTTCTTTTGGGACCAGCACCTACAAATTAGCGGATTGTGATGGAGAAGAACTAAAAGAACCTATTAATAGCATACATCTAAAGAGGTTCTATACATGAGGTAGATGAAAGAGTATAAAAAGTATCATAAATCAGATGGAAAGCATCATATTTATTGTATATAGTCAAAAGAGATCTTGAAAATACCAAAAACAATTGAAAAGTAGAAAAGAACAAACAAATCAGAAAAGCATAAAAGATCAAAAAGATGTTGTCTTGGTGAAAACCTAGCAAATAGGCACCTTGATGATATGAAAAAAAGAAAAATACAAAAAAAATCAAAAGAAGAGAAAAAGTATCTTGGTGAAAACCTAGCAAATAGGCGCCTTGGTAGCAAAAAAAAAAGAGAAAAAGCTTTAAAAATAGAAAAAAGAGCAAGATCCATTCACTCGATGAAAACTTGGTAAACAGGTGCCATTGAAATTCCAATTCAGTCGCATACCTAGAAGGTCACCTTGTAAATATTGCATTCACCAGCATTTGTATATATTGCATAATAAAACCCCACAGTTGCATTTGCAAGTACCTCAAGATTTTGGTCACCTAATCTGCAAATTGTCCTAAGTCCCACAAATGAAATCATATCAAACTGGGGGAAATCTACTCAAAAGGAGTAAGGATTCATCAAAGGAAATTTCAATCAATCATGGAATCAATTCATCAAAAATGAAAGTGAAACACTTAATCAAATCTTCATTTTAATCCAATTTGAACCAAACGCAAAATTTGATCCAAGATCTTACATGACCTTATCTTTATCAGGATTAAAAGTATAAAATGGATGGAACTACACTTAAAATATAGATTTGAAAAACATTGCAAAAAAATTTCTAAGTGTTGACTTGATTGATGAAATCACGTCTTTCTACCAAATCGATGAAAGTTTTTAAACCAGACAAGCTATGATGAAAGGATGAGATTTTTGTTAATTTTTGAATGACTGTCTTAAAATCAAAGTTTTAAATCATGTATTATTTGTTTAACAATGTGATCATCAAAGAATCATTAAGGACTTGTACAGAGGATAAAACTGAGATTTCTGTTTGTTTACGCAAAAGGATACCTTGGCTATTTTGATCTTCAATATCATAATACCAAAATTCACTTGCAACATAGAATCTGACAAAATCAATATTTGCACTCACATGATTGGCTTCAATCAGTGATAGTCATACTAGATAAGAGATGGGAAAGCAATGAAAGAGGTGCAAAAATTATTCATAACATCATAGTGAACTAGTGATGGTTGTACTAAACAGGATTCCAAAATCGCTCAATGATGATTAAAAGCTCCAAATTTTTTAATAATTACAGTTAGTTGCATACATCTTATATTAAGTGCATTTAATATATTTGGCCTTTCTTAGCTTAATTTACAAGAGGAAAAGTAAAAGGGGGTGTAGTCAAATCAAAAATCAAAGGATCATCAAAAACAACAATATGTGATTGAGTGTGTTGGAAATCAAAAAAAAAGTGCATTTTATTAGTTCACTTGCATTGATTAAGGTCATTGTTAAGTTGCATTAAGTCATCTTCATTAAACATTGCATTCATTTAAATGTTCCAACATTTGAATCATTAATTCCATTACATTAGATTACATATATCATTAAAATCTATTTGCATTTCATTAAGTTACATTATCATTAGATTACATTCATCTCATTTAAGATGCATTCTTAAGTATCAATCCATTAAGTGCATTGTATTGGTTAGTTAATCATTCATTTAATCCATTAAGATCATTCATCATTAAATGCATATCATTCATGATAGTATCATCCATCCATATCACATATGACATTTAGAATCATTAATCACTAAAAGCTCATGATCATTGCATCATTACATAGATCCATCACATTTGCATATCAAAAGAAAGACATCCATTAGATCCAATATTCATTATCCATCTAACATCCTATATATATCCATTGTATACATAAACAATATCATTAATCATTAAATCAACATTGCATTTAGCTATTCTATGTCATAAATAAGACAATCATTTAAGCATCAATAGAACATAGGCATACATTTGAAAAATTGCATTCTGAAAAGCATAAAACAAAGCATATAGGAGATGGAATCATATAGATCTTCATATCATAGCAAAACACCTAAAAAAGAGATCCAACACATAATGACATCATATATAGTGAAATTTATCAAAGCGAGTATCAGAGTCCATGGTACCATCATCATGAAATCAACAAGATATCAAAGTCTAAACGAATGATCATAAAAGCAATATCCAAATATTTGAACATCAATGTCTATCAAAGTATTAGCATAAACAACATCAATGGATCAAACACTGATACAATAAAGAGTCTAATGTCTTGATAACAACAAATAACTAAGATCATGTATATCAAATGGAATAATCAGAGATTTCTCAAAGAGCTGAATCACCAGCACCATCGATACCATCAGGACCAAGAGCACTATCTGGAGGCTGACTCGAACTCGCATGTAAACCCTGCTGAGTCATAGAAGCCATGAAACTGATGAAGGGTCACACCACCCTTACCAACTCATAATCAAAAACATACCAACACGGAGATAAAGAGAAGACAAAATATTTTATAAAGCATAAATTAATACTTGAAAATCATTACAACTTGAGAGATCTTACAATCCAAGAGCTTCCTCCAAATATGAGATCTACAACATGAGATATCTTACATCCTCCAAGCTTACAATCTAAGAGCTTACAATCCCTGAGCTTCTTCTCAAATACAAGATCCTACCACTTGAGCTTGTTTATGAATGCTCCTATGCCTTTCTTTATATAGGCATTTCCCACCCAAGATATTACAACACAACCAATATGGGATAGAAGATACATGCAACTACCTTGATACAAATATTAAATACCCACCCAATTAATATTAAGCACCACCATGTGGGCCAATTAGAAAATTATATTGCTTTTGTGGCCAAAAATAAAATAGAAAGGTGTAACTACTTAGCTACAAATATTAAATGTAAGAACTTTCTACAAATTTCTAAAATGCCACCTACACACCTTGATAAATGAAATATTTATTTTATTTTATTTTCCACCTATGCACTTTAGTAAACAAAATAACTTTTTTTTTATTTTTTTCCCTTTTTTTCTTTATTTTTCTCCTCTTTTTTTTTCTTTTTTCTTTTTTCCTTCTCTTTTTTTTTTCTTCTTTTTTTTTCTCTTTTTTTCACTCTCTCTCTCCTCCATTTTTTTTTATCATGCCCCCTTTTATTTTATGATGCAAGATGCTCCTACATCAGACACCCAAGGTAGGAAAAATTTTGTGGATATAGATTCACAAAATAAAGTAGCCGCTGCTGATATATATATATATTTTTCTTCTTTTCCAACACCTTGCTGGAACAAGTATCCGCTGCTGACAATACTCCTCTAGAATCAACTTCATCCATTTGTAATTCGTATTCTCCTCCAATCTTCTAAGATCTAATGCAACTGTAATAAACTCTATAATGTCATACAAATCTTCTATTGCATACCAAACATCACTTGCAAAGTCCTCATATAAACTATCATCATTATCTTTCAAATCCATCTCAAAATAAGCATCCCATGATTCGTAAAAATTTACCTCTTTCACATCTTCATCTTTGTTTTCTTCTTTCGTGTCTTCAACAAGGCACATAAGATATTACAACACAACCAATGTGGGATAAAAGATACATGCAACTACCTTGATACAAATATTAAATACCCACCCAATTAATATTAAGCACCACCATGTGGGCCAATTAGAAAATAACATTACTTTTGTGGCCAAAATAAAATAGAAAGGTGTAACTACTTAGCTACAAATATTAAATGCAAGAACTTTCTACAAATTTCTAAATTGCCACCTACACACCTCGATAAATGAAATATTTATTTTATTTTATTTTATTTTATTTTCCACCTATGCACTTTGGTAAACGAAATAACTTTTTTTCTCTTTTTTTCTTTTTTTTCTTTTTTTCCCTTTTTTTTTCTTTTTTTTCTCCTCTCTTTTTTTTTTTTCTTTTTTTCTTCTCTTTTTTTTTTCTTCTTTTTTTTTTTCTCTTTTTTTCACTCTCTCTCTCCTCCAATTTTTTTTTATCATGCCCCCTTTTATTTTATGATGCAAGATGCTCCTGCATCAAAAACTCTGCATCATCAAACTCAACTAGGAAACCTGTTGTTGCACCGCTGATATCTTAGTCTGAAGAGATACAACATCTAATGCTAAGGCTGGGGTAGGAGCCTATGCTGCAAAAGTCTATGGACGAGGCACAGAACAAGAAGGCAGCGATGAAGATGGATCACCCAAAGATGGAACAAAGCTCGAAGATGATGGATGTGAAGAAGATGAAGGCATCAAAGTAGAAGCATGGGCCTGAGATGAGGTAGTCTGTGAAACAACTGGAGGAATAACCTGCTGAGCAGGAGGACCCTGTGCCTGATCAATTAAAACTTGTGTAATATCTGCATCAACCTCCCATTGACACCTAACTCTAGGTCTATCTACTAGATCTATGGCAACATGATGTAGATCTTTGTCTACTTGATGACCCCTCACTTGATCATCACCCCTAGGAGGAATAGGAGCAGCAGCAATCACTGGAATATGAACCCTACCTACTCTAGCTCCTTGATGACCACGTCATCCATGCCATCCCCTAATCCTACCAACACCACCACCATCTCCTCCATCATCTCCATAATCATCACTAGATCTCCTGCATCACCATCACCTCCATCTGATAGCTCATCAATGGCAGGAACTCTCTTTGCAGGATCGGTGAACCTAGGAAAAGGATATCGATGAATCCAAGTAGCATACTCATCAGTAATACCAACATCCATAATGTGTGATCTAGGAGACCAAGGATGATACCCAATATCTTGAATCTCTCGCATAGTTATCCCATAATCTACACATGGGCCCCATAATGATCTCTCAGCCTGTACCCGATCATACATGGCTACTCCCTATGGCATATCCTGAGTGTGCCCATACTGATGTAGAACTCATCGAAAGTAGAACCTCTCAATAGTATATGTGGAATGCCCGATCATCCATCGGGGGTAGAACATGTAAGGTAGCTCACCATCATCCTCTGGCCAAGCCTCGCAACCAATATATGGCTACCAAACAATAGTATCCATGTCATCAATGACATACCACTAGTAATCCATCTTACCCATATGGGTCTGGATGATAATACCATCGTACATCCAAGAAAATGGCCAACTTGGCTAACAATCTCATGTTGTAATAGGACGTGTAACTGGGATGTGCTTCCAGGTCCAAAGCTGTAAAAGGATCACACCGGTAGTAAGTGTAGTGGAACACCTATAAACCATTGTGTAACTCATGGTATAACTGTGCCAGGACACATGAACCCCAATCAAAGAAATGAGGATGTGTCATCATATCCTCAAGGATAGGACCCCAACTGACAACAAACCCGTGCCCACGTCTATCAGGAAGTAAGAACCCACCAATCAAGGTACCCAAAATAGTTGGCAATACAGGAAATGAAACAAACTGAGCCCATTGGATGTGAGCATCACCAATGGTACGATCACCAAACACCCACCGACATGTAGATCCATCATATAGAGAATCGTAGTACACCTGCTCACCATGAGTCGGTAAACAGAGGATCCGATATACATCCTCAAGAGTAATGGTCATCTTCCCTAGTGGAAAATGGAAAGTATTATGGTCTGAGTGCCAATGCTCAACCATAACAGTGAGAAGACTCTGATTCACTCAGAATTGAGGAAGATGTAGAAGGAAAGACAGGCCATAGAGACTAATATGGCAACGATCTGCCGCACTCAAATCAGGAATCATGCTCCATGATAAAGGATAAGCACCACAGGCACGCAAGGACCCAAGGACCACCTGCAAAAAGCAAGTTCAATCACATCAGAATTGAAATCAATTATTATTTGGATCATTCTAAATCAATCAAAAAATTTCAAAATATCAAACCATAATCAATTTTCATGTTTCTACTCAAATAGAACGGAAAATTTATCATCACCCATCATCTGAATCTAAATTGACACAAAAATATTCAAATCATGACTGACTCATATTGACATCTTACAACTTGCTAAAACATCAAGTTCATGACCTTAACCTATCATCTGATTGACGACGTCGAGAAAATTACAAAGTGGACTTCAATAATTTGAAATCATTTCTGGCAGGGTAAAAGCGCTATTTCACGCTTTAAAAGTGCACAAATGCGAAAGCGCTGTTAAAATGTTTAAAAGTGCTACTTAATGGATCAAAAGCACATTTTGGGGCAAAAGCACCAAAAGAATTTAAAAGCACAATTAAAAAGATCGGAAGCATTGTTTAAATTGGCAAAAGTGAAAATCAAAGCAAAAGTGCTCATTAACATGGCAAAGGTGGATTAGGGCCTAAAACTGGTGAGTATAAGTGTAGTTTCAGACCGCGAAAGTGCAACTTAAAGTCACAGAAGTGCAACTTGGAGGGTGAAAGCACAGTTTAATTATGCAAAAGCACTATTGGGATTTAAAAAAGGAAAAAAAGAGGGTTTCTACATGAAAAATTCAAATATCTTGAAATTAAATGCATAAATTGACAAAACAAGGAAGTATAGGCACTCACTGGAGGTTCAGATTCAGGTAGATGCTGATATCAATGACATCACTCGAATCTATGCTCACGGATAGGGATCGACATTGTCAAAAGTCAACAGAAGTCAGAGAGGAAAAAGTGAAAAGTAAAAGTGAAAATGAATAGTGAAAAGGAATTTTTACCCTTTTTTATAAACCTTTTGACCTAAAAAGGGTATATTTGACCTAAAAGAGGAACCTTTTACTACAATTGACCTAATAACTTGAATTTTTCATCAAACCAGCCAAATCAGGGGCATTTGTAATCAAACAGACGTAAAAACAATATTGGAAATGAAATTAAAATTCATTATAAATGGAACTAAATCAACGTAACTTGATCTAAAATGTTAAAATTTTCAATCATCGATCAAATTTTATTTCATTTCCAAGGGGGCACACCATCAGATAATCAACATTAGTAGCATCATCATCGAAACAGGAGAATGACCATCAAATCAAAGTGAAAGCTTTTATCAAAAAAAAATTCGTAAATCAATCAAATGGGGCATCACATCGAAATCAATCATCAAATCGGGTATCACATCAAAATCTTTCATCAGATCAACCATCATATCAAGGATCAATCATCAAAAGGACCATCAAAGAGCAACATCAATTGAAAGAACATCATCAAAACTGCATCAATTTCATATCAGATATCAAGAATTGATCATCGAAAGATATCAAATGAACATCAAAGATCGACCATCGACAAAACCAAGACCTATCATCAGTAAGATCATAATATTCTTTGAATCGACATGCTTCGCATGTCAACTCAAAGAGGGGCATTTGTAATCACCTGAAAATGGACAAAGACAATTAAGTACTAAATCAAGGCAAATCAAAGCAAATCAAGGACAAGATCAAAGTAATTGAATCAAATCAAACATTTAGCCAATCAAAATTAAAATCAAGTCTTAATTCAAGATAAATCAAAATTGAGAGCATTTTAATCAAGTGAAATCAAATCAATGTGCAATTAATTCTATTAATTGTATAGTTTTGAATTAAATCAAATTCAACCCATTCAATGGGTATATGGGTAAACAAATGAATTTAAATCAATTAATAAATCCTAATTTCTATCAACAACCCAAAAAGGGAGGGAATTCAATCAACCAATAGGATTTGAGAAATGCATTCACATGGATCAAGCCAAATTCAATCTCAATCACTCAAAGTGAAAGAGCATCTTGTCCATTCATCTTGTTTACTTGTCCCAAGATTTGAGGACTCCAACTTTGCATTGTCTTCAAAGGGTGGAACCAAAGACTCAACCAAGGCTTAATCATGATCAACACAACTACTCCCCCTACCCTTGCCAAATCTTATAAAATCAAGGCATAATTCACTCATAATTCATCCACAAATCTGAGAATTGCATCTAACCTCTTGATATTTTGAGCTAGAAAGGAAAATTTAGAACTTAATCAAGCATTTCAATTTGGAATTGAATACTTTAGCTTTTTTTATCATTTATTCTCATTCTAGGACTGTCATTAATGGAGGCTTGCTGAGAGCTTCACCATTAACATCCCTAGCTAGAGATCCATAGAGTGCTTAATTGCTCTTTAATTGTTAAAATAGCTCTTCCTTTGTGGTAATTTAGTCATTTTATTCAATTATTTGCAATACTAACCCTATGAAGGTACAAAATCTTGTACACATATATAATCACATGTTTGGTAGAAAAAAAATTATATCAACATAACCTTAACATAGTCTGGTCTGTATTAGCTGCCTAATTAAGTTCTTCAACTTCACAACATTTCACTTCCTCTTCTTATTTAACTCACTCAACTTATATCATACTTTGAATGATATGAAAACTTAATACAAATCAGAAATCAATTGCTTGACATCAATGACAAGATAATAACTGATCTAATCTTTATACTATCTTGTATACCTATGATCTTAGTCGGTCTTCATCATCATCACCATCATTTATAGTAACAAAATCTTCACAACTCTTCCCTAAGGGAGATTAGAAAACCATGAAATGAAAGAAGACCACATTTAAACACTGGGGATCCCTCTCAAATGAGCACACGGAACATAATGTCCTATCCTAGATATTTGATGATGACAAAGATAAACCTATGGATATCCCTAAGGGGAAGTATGTTAATGTTGTACACACTAAGATGTGCACTTCTCTAAGTCTTTACTTCCAAGGGAATCCATGAATGTGAAACCTTGAAAAATGACCTAAAGCTCCCTAGGCATATACTGCAAGGATATTAAGAGTGCTCTCAGCTAGAGCTATTAAGCCTATGACCTTGCTAGTAAACCATGCAATGGGAGATTCAATGGAGACAAGGGCAAGAATTTCAATATCCTCAAGAATCAAGATGAGAATGGAATGCAACTATGCTATAAATGGGAATGCAAGCTAAGCTATGAAAAGAAAGATGCAAGTGTTACAATCTAAGCTAATTAATCTATGTGAGCTAATCTAGAGCATAGAAATGAAGCTAATCTAGGAAAGCATAAACATGAAGCTATGATGCAAAAAATGAAAGATGGATGCAAGAATGTCTTCAAAAAGCTCCAAAGTCTCCAAGAAATCTTGCAACATAAGGTTAGTATTCAAAAGATGGATGCTAGAATGAGAAGAGAGCTCTCCTTTTATAAGAAATGAGAAAGAATGGACCATGGAGATTAAGAGGCAAAAGATTTAATCAAAGGTGGAGCTTGAAGAAGGAACAATCCATGTGCACAAGATTCCTCCAATGAGAAAATAAGAGTTGACTTTTGTGCCCTATATGAGAGAAAAAGTGCTTTTCTTCTTTTTATAAAATAAGAATAATGTTTTATTTGTGCAACTTAGGATAAGAGGAAAAGTGGGGGGCTTTTTATTTAATAAAAGAGGAAGAAATTCCTTTTAAATAAATAAAGACTTAGGATAAAATGGTTAGCCCATGGAATAAAATTGGATAAATGATAAAATTAGGATTTGATCAAGAATAAGCAATTGATAATTTTAGCAAATAATACTAGCAAGGGGTAGTCTAGATGACCATTTTTGGGTGATTATATTTGCCCTCTTTGACTAATGTGTGATCGATCTGAGAACACATTACGTCAAAGAATAGATCAGCCAAGAAGGCAAATAGATAGAGATCTGACTCCAAAGAATGAAGTGCATAGAGATAGCAAATCTTGCATGGTCAGCCTAGTAGCGACAGTACTGAACACTTAGGAAAGAGATGGACAATATCAGGACTTGAGATGAGAACTAACATGTCAAGTGAAAAGATAGATCGATCAAAGCAAATGGAATGGTCAAGCATTTTCTCTAGAGAATAGCCAATAGGATATGATGTGTCTACCCCCTTGGGATTGAAATTGAAATTAGGTAGAGTGAAGGCAAAAGCAAGAGAAACATGATCAAATCACTAGAAATCATAATCGAAGAGATGAAGAATGATAGGATAACCATCAAGCAGTGAAGATATGCCCCATTTTGACTAGGTTTGACTAAGAATGATATGGGATTAGGATGAATTCAAACCTTAGAGAGATGAAATGAATGAAAATGAATGAAAAGACTAGAAGGTTGAAAGAGATGGGGATGAAGAAATGAAGATGCCCTAACAAAGATCGAAGGATCAGGCCTCAAATGGTCAGCCAATTGCGCAGAAGAAAGGAAAATTTTAAAATATGATTTTGACTATCAAGATGAACTTGGATTTCGATTTCAATCCCAAAAAAGGATCCAGGACGTCGGAATTAGCTAGGGGTGCAATTTTCATGAAATTTTGAGATGTTTTGAAAATTAGTCAAAAAGTCAAAATGCTATATAAGGGGTAAAAAAGTCATTTTCAAATTCATTTATCTTTTGTGATTTTGAGAATCTTAAGAGCTTAGAAAGAGAAAATGGCCCAGCAAGCAGTAGTTCTGGTTCACCGTCATTTATTCGAGCGCAGTCGATTGCACAATCAGCCTCCTTAGTATGGTGTCGCGGTAAGTTTTCATAAAAACTTTACTTTTTTGAGTCAGTAATGAGTATTTAGTACATTTTAAACATGTTTTTAATGTTTTTGAAAAATTTCAAATTTTCTTGGTGTGAAAGTTCGCATGATACTTAAAAAGTATCGCACACTTTGAGAATCTCTATTGTACGATAGTTTGCAAGACCAAAAAGTATCGCCCAGTTGTTTAATCCAGTGTCGCACGAGACTGGATGAAACATCGTGTGATCCTTAGCAAAATATCACATGGGCAAAGATTATCACACTACTGTTGAAGAAAATATCACACGATACTTTCCAAAAAAAATAGTGTCGCACTAGTTAATAAGAAATATCACATGTTTAAATTTTGAGCAATATGACATGGGTCTAGATAATTTTTGCATTTAAGTTTCCTTGTACTAATTTTGATCATCCATCATGATATTTTCTGACATCTGGATTGGTTTATGGCTTGCAGGAGACTTTCCCAACGTTGTTTATTAGAGCACCACGAGTGATTGGACTACGGTGTGTGAGGGATTTGGATGATCCTGGGAAGGATGATTTGGCTAGCATAGGTTTCGGGTTCCTCCTTGATATGCCCCATATTCGAGAAAATCATGGGTTGTTGATTGCTCTAGCTGAGAGGTGGCACAGCAAGCACAACACCTTCCATCTACCTACTAGAGAGGCAACCATCACCTTAGAGGATGTCTATCAGATCCTGCGAGTGCCGATTCATGGAGATCTGGTGAGTATAATCATATTTCTAAATATTTAGAGATGTAAAGTTTCTATATGATAAGAAACTGACATGATTTTCTGTTGGCACAGGTATATTACGATCAGGATCTGACTGAGGGACGGCAGGCCATCCAGGACCTGTTCCAGGATGTTACCATTATCAACAGACACCTCAGCTGGGAGCGGCTAATGGAGGAGTATGGCAGGGACTTCCCAGTGCCTTGCATTGTTTGTTCTATTGTTGCACAAGCCCTTATCACTGATAGGAGTTAGAAGGGCTCTCCACTAGGACGGGACAGGTTAGTGGCAGATCTAGTTGCACATCCACACCGATTAGCATGGGGCCCAACCATATTGGCTGATATGTATCATGAGCTCCATGAGATTGTTTATAGAGATGGCAAGACATGGGCATGTGGAGCCATTCTGGCTCAGATATGGGCGTGGGAGCACATTGTCATAGTGCATCCACATGTACAGCTGAGGGAGTGGAGGTGCCCCTACATTTTTAGATATATGGGATTTATTTCATATGCCCATAGCGATGACTTGATATTTTACAAGAGACTCTTTGATGAGCTAACCGCTTTTGAGTGGAGACCGTACAGGGCTTGCGAGCAGTGGAGTGATAGAGATCGTGAGCTGGGATACATGTTATGCAGTTGGCCACTAGTAGGCCACCATGCTAAGGTTGTGGAGAGATTTGTCATCACTCATGTCTGGAGATAGTTCAGTTGATAGAAGAGGGTATCCACAGAGACCACCACCTATGCTAGGTCTCGAGACGAGGAGGGGCATGGATGCCTACCGATGCTGGACTATCAGCAGGTAGTATAGGAGATAGCTGGGATACATAGGGAGCCATGGGACTACCTCGCAGAGATAGTCGATGCAGGTGTAGATGCAGCCTACAGAGTAGAGTGATGGAGACATCCTTTACCTAGGTTTACTATGCTACATGCAAACCCACAGGCATAGGGTGGAGATGGAGATGATGGGGATGATGGTGATGACAGGGGAGATGGGGGAGGGAGGGGTGGAGAGAGAGGATAGGGTTCTAGGTTAGGTGGTTGGCGGTGGGCACAAAGACATAGGTCAGTGATCCTTGAGGAGGATGATGCAGTGAGAGCTATTTGTCGCAGGGTGGACACAGGGTAGGATCAGCCTGCAGGGGGAGAGGATCTAAGAGCGAGGATCTAGGCTCTAGAGATGGAGATGTAGCAGCTACGGATCACCATAGCTGTCAAAGACCAACAGGTATTGGATCTACAAGTTGAGATAGAGTGGTGAGAGAGAGCCATATAGGTTGCCACTGTAGAGACCCAAAGAGAGGCAGCACGAGCTGCATATTATCATGGTCTCTATATACAGGTTGTACCAGAGGGTCAGAGAGCACTACCCTACTCTACGATAGCTAGGAGATCTGACATGGTACCAGATATAGTGGTAGCACCACCTGCTCCATCACTAACTCCACATGATGGTGCTAGTGAGTCCTAGGTTAGGTTAGATAGATGTATAGAGACACATCCTGGGACTTTATCTAGATTTTTGTATCCCACATTGTATCATGACATTTATATATATATATGAGATTACTGGATTGGTGATATATCTTGTGTATGTGTCCCACTTGTGATGGATGTTTCATTTTTTATATTGTCTTGTCATATTTCTCAAAATGTATGTTATATGCTCATATATATTCTCTCTCATAGATGTATGTTTAGTTCTCATGTTTATGATATAGACTCATGTTGCTGAAAATGATCTTTTTGATGATATAGATATGATGATAAGATTAACCCCTTGTGATGACAGGAATTGGATGTGATGAAAAAGACAAGGAGCGAAAAGACATGGTCGAGAAGAAGAAAAGGTGAGCACAGTTGACCAACAGGTCCATGAAAGATAAAAGGAGAGCTCTCTCCAAGTGCAAGATGCAAAACTAACTAACATGAACCTAAAAATGCAAGCTACTATGAAAAGTGGTTTACTTGCAAGGTCGTGAAGCTATTAGTCTCTAATATTCATCATCGAGCGTTGGTAGCATCGCAAGATCATATAATACACACTAGTATAACTATAAATATATGAATATGATCTATATTAGATGAAATGTAGGAACCCCACCTAGGCATCAAAGACATGTAGGTCAAGATGACCAGTGCAGTGAGATTCCCTAAGTTTAATATAGCAAGATTATGCTCACACCGAGACATAAGAAAGTCAAGATGTCTATAAGCACACACTCATGAAAATAGTCAAGGACAATACCTTGTGAGTCCTAATGTCAAGTAGAACAAGCATAAATGCTAATGATAGTTAAGACCAACAAAATATACCCACAAGTAGAGAAATAAATAAAACATGTCCTCATGCCCCCAGTCTTCTAGCTATGCATCATAAAAAACCATTAGGGGGAGAATACTCAGCAAAGAAAGCATCATAGACAGCACACAAAGAAATAAAGTCAAACAAGTCTCAGTAAGTCAAGTGTTTTAAGTGCATGTGTGTAGGTCATAGAGTCAATCTTTGAGTATCACCTTTTCTGATGGAAATATCGCATCATTCTGGACTGTGGGTAAACATTGATAAGTGTTGAAAAACACTTGATGCTAGGGTAGTGTTGAAAAACACAGTTTGGGGAGTGTTGAAAACACTATTTGAACCAAGTGGCCTAAGAAACCCTGACACAAAAAGAGACCCAAGATGAGCTAAAACATGTGCCCCCTAGACTAAGACAAGAGTTAATTCCAGGCCAGGAGAGGCAAAGCGAGAAGTGTAGCAAATGAGCACTACGCAAGATTGACAGACATAGGTGCAAGGGTCTCAAGTAGTGCCTATTTCCAGGTTTTCACCACTTGATAGATTTTTTCAGGACTTTTTTCAATTTTTTTGAATTTTTTTTTGCTACCAAGGTGCCTATTTCCAGGTTTTCACCAAGGCACTTTTTCTATTTTTTTGAATTTTTTGCATTTTTTGATTTTTTTGGTGAGACATCAAAGTGCCTATTGCTAGGTTTTCACTAGGATGCTCAATTTTTCAGTACTTTTTATGCTTTTTAGGATTTTTTCAGCATCATATATGATTTTTTTTTAGATTTTTTCAGGGTCATAAAGAATATGTACAAAGAACTCAAGAACCTTAGGCATAGAACTTTTTCGGATGTAGAACATTGATAGGCTTGGCAAGCTCTTCTCCCTCAGGTGTAGATAGCTGATAGGCCCCGAACCCAAATGTCGCTATGATAATGTAAGGCCCTAACCAATTTGGCTCAAACTTGCCTTTCTACTCTCAATTTTGCTAGTTTTTGAGATTTTCTCTGAGAACTAGCTCACCCACTTGGAACTCTCTAGGATGAACTTTCTTATTGTAAGCAGTAGACACTCTCTTCTGATAAGTGAGCATGTGATCAAAAGTGGCCTTACGACATTCTTCTAATGTGGTAAGATCATGCACTCTCATGGCCCTTTGGTCTTCATCAGTAATCAAACCATGGAGAGAGAATCTTAGTGAAGGTATTTCAACCTCTAATGGTAAGACGGCCTCAGAACCATAGACCAAGGAAAAAGGTTTTGCACCTGTAGGAGTGCGGATAGAAGTTCTGTAAGCCCATAGCATAGGATTGATCTATAGATGCCAATCCTTGCCTGATTTGTGTACGATTCTATGGAGGATTTTCAGTAATGTCTTATTTGAGGCCTCAACTTGGCCATTCCCTTGAGGGTAGTAAATAGAAGACCAATGTTGTTTGATTTTGAACTTTTTACACAAGTGTTTTAGGTATTTGTTCTTAAATTGGCCACCATTATCCATGACTATAGAGGAAGGAATACCATAGCAGAAAATGATGTGATTCAAAATAAATAGGGCAACATGTTTGTTGGTAGCTACAGACAGTGGGACAGCTTCAACCCATTTGGTGAAATATTTAGTAGCTGTAATGATGAACTCATGCCCACTTGAAGAACTAGGACAAATCTTGCGTACCAAGTCAAAGGCCCATTGCTAAAATGGCCAGTAAGTAACAAAGGGAATGAGCTCACGTCTAGGAGCATAAATGAGATTCCCATGTAGTTGACATTTTTTGTAGGACTTTGCATATTGAATAGCATTAGCTTGCATAGTAGGCCAATAGTAGCCAGCCCTAAGCAATTTCTGAGCGAGCGCAAGATCGTTAGAGTGTGACCCACATATGTCATCATGAACTTTGGCTAGTGCCTTTTCTGACTCCTCTATTTCTAGACACCTAAGGAGAGTTACATCTAGACTCTTCCTATACAAGTCACCAGAGATGAGGGTAAAGTGTGAGGCATTACGGATGAGTTGGCGCTTCTCATTGTGCATTAGATTTTTAGGGATAACTTGATCGCAGAGATAGGAAAAGATGGTGGCATAGCATGATGAGTCATGACTGACCACAATGTAAATGACATGGTCATCAGGGGAATTATAGGCAGGATGGTGCAATTCTTCCACCGGGAACTCAAAGCATGATTCGTACTCTTCCAGTTGAAGAATGGATGCCAAAGTAGCCATGGCATCAGCAGCCTTGTTCTCAGCTCTAGGAATTTGTTGAAATGAAACAGAGGTGAAATAATTCTTGAGTGAGTCTATCATCCTCCTGTAGGGAATCATCTTGTCATCCTTTGTTTAGTAATCATCATTTACTTGGTTTATGACAGGCTGAGAATCTCCCAAAATATGCAACTCAAAAATCCTCCATTCAAGGGCAAGCTTAACACCATTTAGCAAGGCTTCATATTCAGCTATGTTATTGGTGCATGGAAAGAGAAGTTTATAGGATTTAGAAATGGTGTATCTGTGAGGGGTAACAAATAGGATTCCAGCACCAATGCCATTTTGTGTATGAGAACCATCAAAAAACATTTTCTATGTATGCCCTGTGATATTCATGATTGAGGCATCTAGGAAATCTATCTAGAGAGGAGCATTATCAATCATGGGAAAATCAACCAATTGATCCGCAATTGCTTTCCCTTTAATAGCTTTCCTCTCAACATACTAAATGTCAAATTCTGAAAGAATCAATATTCACTTGGCAAGTCATCCGGTAAGCGCAGCTTTACTTAGGAGATATTTTAAAGGATCAATTTTGGCAACCGGTTGTGTAATATGTGCAAGCATGTAATGTCTGATTTTTTGAGACACAAAAACCAAAGCTAAACAAGCCTTTTCAATACTGGTGTAATTGAGTTCATACGCAACCAGAGTGTGACTGATATAATAGATAGCTCATTCTTTTTCCTTATCATCATGTTGCACAAGGAGAGCCCCTAAGGAATTTGTTGTAGTAGAAATGTATAATATCAAGGGTTTCCCTTGGATAGGTGGCATAATAATAGGAGGTCATGCTAGGTAATCCTTGAGCTGGTCCAGGTTCTTTTGACACTCCTCATTCCATATACAAGTAGCTCCTTTATGCAAATTCTGATTGAATGGTTGAGCTCTGTCAGCTAGCTAAGAAATGAACTGCCTGATAGATTGGAGACGGCCTTGAAGACTCCTTAATTGCTTGATGTTATGAGGAGGTGGCATCTTCATGATAGCTTGCACCTTTTCTGGGTCTACTTCTATTCCTTTTACTGATATGATGTACCCTAGCAATTTCCCAGAAGTGACACCAAAAGAACATTTTTTAGGATTTAATCTAAGTTGGAATCATTCCATGCGGTCTAATATCAAACTCAAATCAAACAAATGAGTGCTTCTTTGTTGTGATTTGGCAAGCGTGTCATCAACATAGTCCTCCATGTTTTTGTGCATCATATCATGGAAGATGGTAGTCATGGCTCTTTAATAGGTTGCACCAACATTTTTAAGCCCAATCGGCATGACATTCTAGCAAAAGGTACCCCATGCACATGTGAAGGTTGTCTTCTCTTGGTCCTCAGGGGCGATCTTGATCTGGTTATATCCAGAGAAGCCATCCATAAGGGAATACATTTCATAGCCCGCCATCATGTCCACGATCATGTCGATGTTTGGAAGTGGAAAATCATCCTTAGGGCATGCTTTATTCAAGTCTCAGAAATTAGTGCATACACGAATGGACTTGTCATGTTTGGATATAGGGACAATGTTAGAAATCCACTCAGCATAGTTAATAGCTCTGATGAAATTGTCTTTTAGGAGCTTCTCAAGTTTAGCCTTAACTAGTAATGCCACATGGGGATGCATCTTTCTCATTTTTTGTTTGATAGGTTTTACCTCTGGAGAAATAGAGAGATGATGCATAATAAGCTCAGTATCTAAACCCGGCATGTCTGAGTATGTCCATGCAAAATTGATATTTTTCACTTGAAAGAATGTAGCAAATTGTTCTTTTTCTTCTGCTGAGAGGGACTGAGCCACATGTATGATATAAGGAGATTCTTATGTCCCTAAGTTGATGGGTTGTGTGGGTTCTATTAGAACTGAAGACCTTTCTTAAAAATAGCTCAGCAGACTACCAAGTACCTCATCCTTGAGTGCCTCAGCGAGGTTTTCACCCTTAGATATGTCTTTATTTTTACTATTTTGAGGTTTGGATATCGCCACAATGTGGTTTTTGCCATCCGACCATTTCTTTTTTCTTTTAATTTTATGACTGAGGTACTTGATATATGATTCAGTCATGTTTGTTGCTGGTTTGCTGGTGGAAGAAGTAACAAGTTCAATGGCATTGAGGTAGCAGGCAATCTCATAGTCATTTTGAAAGGAAGGCAATATAGGTCTTTGATCTTGGGTAGACCAATCTATGAGATCTGAGTGTATGAGGGAAAGCAAAATGTTAGGTTCAAGGTTATTGATGCGGGGGGTATCATCTCTGGTGACAAGAGAAGTCAAGCCTATAGGGTAGGCTCCAAAAGTATCGAGATCTAAATTTTTCATGGAAGGACCAGCGTGGTCCATTAAAGCAATATGTGGATTGAACTCGTCAGACCCTACGTGAGACTCATCAACTACGTTGGGTTGGTCACTATAGGTATGAATCACATCAACGTCCATATCTACTATGGAAGATCCATCTGAGAGAGTGTCCCATTCATACTCATTTGAATCGGTCGTGGAACTTCTGCTGGGATGTTTGCACCAAGAAGGCTTAGGACACCTAGAAGTAGAGGTACTCATGTCATTATATGTGAGATCTCCTCTTTCCATCAACTATGTAATATTTCTATGATGTCTATCAAAGCTCAACGACTCATTAGGCACAAAATTTCTAGATGTGGAGGCTTCATCTGTATCATCAGTAGGCATGCATTCTCCTCCCCAAAGAAGTGAAGTAGAAGGAAGACAATCTTCCATTTGGGCCATAGTGCATAGTGGTGATTCCTTGACGTCTGTATCTGAGTCACTAAGCATGGGAGTATTTCTAGAACATTTAGGGATGTCATTGTCAACACCATATCCTAGACCTGTGGTATCTTTAGAAGGCTGGCCATCAGTATGACTCAAAGGTTCAACTAGAGTGTGCCCATTGTTATTTAAAGGTCTATGACCTTGATAGCCCATTTGCTGCAGAAATTTATAGCCTTCACCATAGCATTTAGGAGAAATGGGAGTAGCAACTGTCATAATGTCTTCCTCTTCTCTATAAATCCACTCCCTAACAGCTTGTTCTTCTTTTTCGGCCTCTAAGGGTACGGATGATTGAACAAATGTACCAAAAACTATCATGGCAGAAGTGGAAGGCTTTGTCTTATTTGAAGGTCTACCATAGGACTTAGGAGAAGAAGCCATAGCAGCAATAGAGTCCAATGTATATTCCCCCATACCAATACTCATCATCTTTAATTTTTTCTCAGCAGCAATAAGGGATGCATTATGATCATGAGAAGGTTTTTTGTGAGGAACAAATGTCTCAGTAGCAATTAGAGTATTGATAGTGATAGAATTATCCCCAGGAATCACAATCTCAGCTCCATTGTGTGGAAACTTGACACACTGATGATAGGTGGAAGGGATAGCTTGCATTTCATGGATCCGAGGTTGACCCAAAAGAATGTTATATGCGAGTGGGATGTCCAACACTTGGAAAACAACATCTTTCATGACAGGACCCACTCAGACAGGTTGCACAACAAGACCTTTGGAAGATCTTTCCACTTCATCGTATGCTTTTATGGTAATCTTTCACCTAGGATCTATGGCCAATTCAGACAATCCCAACTGTTGCACCACATGGAAAGAAACAATATTTAACCCAGCACCATTGTCTATCAGGACTCGGCGGACTCGGGTATGGTATACTAGAACTTCAATATGTAAAGCCAGATTATGAGGGTGACTAAGAGATGTGTCATCTTCTATAGAAAAGGATTGATAGTGGGGAGACATGATGTGGTTGACCATAGCCTAGAATTGATCTAGATCGATATCATTGGGAACATTTGTTGTACGAAGAGCTTTCTCAAGGATCTCTTTTTGCAAAGGGGATAGCTCAAGCAACTAAAAAATGGATATCTGAGTGGGTGTCCATTGTAATTGGTGCACAAGGTCATAGCTAGACAAAATTGAAGGAACCACTTGCTTGGAAGAAGATGCTTTCTTGGGATCATGCATGGTTTTAAGGATAATTTTGGCTTGCCCCCTAGTAACAGCATTTAGTGTCTCACTTCGGGAAGATGAATCATCTAGTGTTCACAAGACCAACTTTGGCATACCATGATTGGCATCAATATCATCTTGAGATCTCATCATAAGAATACTCTCAATGGGCTCTACCATGTTGATCACAGGCGAGTTGAGAGTATATATATAGTTGATCTTCGCATCATGATTCTTCTTATTGGCTTGAGAGAATTCTGCTTTCTCATACTCAGGTAGAGGAGTCTTGAAAGCTTTGTGATCATAATTTTTAACTAAGCCATCTATGAGAACCGTGCCTCCATCAATAAGATCTGGAATGGCATCTTTAAGCTTAAAACAATTGTCTATCTTGTGTCCCTTATTTTTGTGATAATGGCAAAAATGACCTTCTCTCCACCGATCAGGCTTAACCGGTGGGTCATAGGGATGAGAATTGTTAGGAAGCATAAGATACTTGTTGGCAACTAAAGTCTTAAGAATCACATCATATGGTTTAGCCAACTTGGTGTAGACCCGTCGGTGGTATTTCTTCTTTGGCTTGTCTGCATACTGAGGCTTAGGAGCACTGTGAGTGTTGGCAGCCTCTTGTTGTTTCGCTATGTATATAGCATTAGAGAGGTTGAAATCAAGCTCTTTGGCTTTTGGGACATCCACAACACCATCATTAACAACATACTTGTTTTTATTCCAAGGTTTTCTTTTATCCTTGCCATTGCCCTATTGGTACCCTTAAAATGTAGTTTTGAGGTACCATGTAAAATGCTTGCTAAAGTGCTCCTTTTGGTCCAAAATGCACTTGTGAAAAGGGTGTTTCTGGGTCTTTTATTGAGTGGAGAATGATTTGACACCTTGTTTATGTCTCTTTGATTCAAATTGAGCTTTCATTTTACAGTTTGAAATGGGTTTTCATCAGTTCGTTTCTAGGAGGTCTCTAAGTCAGAAAATTGCTAAGTGTGAAATTCACCGGGAAGGGCCAGTTGAGGGTTGAATAACTTGAATTCTAATGTGTCATGAAAATCCAAGAGTGGGGGCAATTTTAGTAGTTCTGGCAGTGTGCACAGACAGCATTTCAAAGTGGCTATGTTTGATTGGCAAAGTATTTTTGCTCGCAATTTTTCATGGTTTTTCCTTTGGCGGATGTGTTGATGTATCAGAGGTGAACTTGTTCCCCGGATGGCATTTTCCTATGAGGCTTTTCAGTCAGTTTTTGAGATTTCTTCCTGAGGCCTATTGTGTTAGTTGGAAATCCTATAGAGATCCTTTCTCTCCTTGCAGTGATGCTCTTTGAATTAGAGGAAATAAATGGTGGTGCTGTCAATAAACAAATATTGGTTGAGAAACTCACTTATTCGAATAACTCACAGCAGAATATTGAGGCATTATCACACTGGTTTCTTTTCATCAAGAAGAAGCAAAAAAAATTGTGGAAACATGGGATTCCAAGTCTAAGATCCCTTTTTATTTGTTACCATGATTGGACAATTGTCTTCATGCTACACAAACTAGAAGTCACTTGTTGCATTCACATTTGCTCGTGACAACTTCTATACACATATATCTTTTTGTACACTCAAAATATGGTGTCACAAATGGATACGGACTTGTGAATGCCTGTGCCTTCTTGAGGTCTCAATGGTGAAAATGTAGGATTCATTAAGGCCATTCGGTTTGATGTTGGAAGCCTGTTTTGATTTGAAGACATGCATGTTAGTGAAAAAGGCCTGCACAATTCAGTATGAGGCCACCAGCATGGAGGTGCCAGCAAGACAAAATAAATAAGTGCCTGATGAAAGAAAGGAACTAGTGACATGGTAATCTCCTCTCTAGCAAAACAAAGCATTGAGGAAGACAACACCAGTGAAGAAGCCAATGCATATACAAGCTAGAGATTGCCCAATGCAAATGGAAGATGGGACCTGTGAAATAAATGATGGACGCAATGCCAATGCAAAGACTGCCCTTTCTCTCACAGTGGTCACATGATCGCATGGGCCATTTCTAGCCCATGCGATCATGTGACAAGTTAGAAATGGGAGGCTTGCGTGAGTTCAAGAATGGGCACAGCCCGTGTTAATTAAGTGAAGTGCGTAGATGCCAGGCAAGCAAAGAGGAGGCTAGCACTTAATAAATGGAGGGGTCTGCTTATAAAATAATGGAGGAGGAAGTTGTCGGCATGTCAAGTGTGAAGGCCATTTGCAAATAAGTAGATGCTACATGAGTGGCCAGTCACCAAAAGGCCAACGTAAAGAGCAAACTTTGAAGGGGCATGCCCAAAATCAAATAGATACATGACATAGTGCACTCAGCCGGTCATTCAAATGACCTCAGGATGAGCAAATTGTGGAAAGAGTGCTTTGTGTATGTATATAGCATTTAGCACTAGTGGAGGCGCGTGGGAAGGAAGAAGTGTGGAAGAGAGAATTAGAGGACACAGGCAGCGCACAAGCTGGGAAGATATAGCTAATGCATTGGGGACTTTATCCCACATTGACTCTGTTTGGTACTTTCTAAACATTTAAATATGCAAACACTTTTATATAAAGTAAACAAGAAGCCCATGGGCTACTTGGCAGGCCTTATGGCTGTGGGTTTAAATGTGCGGCGAGGCCCATGTTATTTTGGAACGGAGTGCTGAAGAGGCTTTAAAAACCTCAAAGTTATTTATCCCACATGCACGCCAAAAGGGGTGTTTGAGGTGAATATAAGCAATAAGGAAAACATAAGAGATAAGTGATGAGCCTGAAGGCTCTCTCCACACGTGCATGTGTGACACCCACCTCAATTTTCATGCTGACAGGACCTGAGATGACAAATTTTATAGGTGGCGGTGACTGGTCAAAGATAGCCACGTGTCAGGAGGTCGCATGATCGCAAGGGCCAACTTCAACCCTTGCGAACATGCAATAGGCTGACACGTGGTAGCCCGATGAGGTGGCGGTAGTTGTATGGAAGGTGTGTCGCATGTTCTCATGGGCCATTTCTAGCCCATGTGATCATGCCACAAGGTGACACGTGGTGGGTTCTCGTGAGTTCACTGAATGGTTACCCGGTAGAAGAAAATATCTGGCGAATTGGAGAATAAGCTGCAGTCACGTGTTCGCTAAGTAGTTGACGGTTAAGGCCAAGCATTTCATGATTCGGAGATGCTACAGTCGCGTGTTCACCGAATAGTTGGCGGTTAAGGTAAAACATCTAGCGACTTAGAGAACTACTTAGTCACCTATTCTCTGAATTCTCGACGGTTAAGGTGGAGATGAGGTGGGCCAATAATTTTGGGCAAAGTGTTGAGAGATGCATGCCACAGATCGACGGTGGTCGCATGATCTCATGGGCCATTTATGGCCCATGCGATCATGTGACCAGGCCGCCATGTGGCGATGTGGTGACATGGTGAGAATGTCCAGGTGGAGACATAGGCCAACCAAATAGCTCCAAGTGGGAAAGGTGAAACATGGCATCCAAGTGGAGATGAGGTGGTAGGTCAACTGAATCAAATTGTGCCATGTGGCACATGTGGGACCCACCTGATTAAAATCAATGTGCAAGTTTTTAAACAAATTCATAAAGTCCAAACTTTATGTTATTTTCAAAATTTTGAATGTAACAAATTGGCTTGGGAGTTGGAATTTAAAAATGACCCTGAGGACTCATTTTTTGTCCAAATATGCAAGTGTAGTATACCATTGGAAATGCCGCGAGACGACGGTTAGATTGGCGCCATCAGAAGTTAGTTTTGGGCAAGCAGAAAGGGGCAATAATTGATTTTGTTTCCAAGATCAGTTTTGGTGGGAAATGAAGTAGTTTGCAAATATCAGATCAGCTTGGGAATCGGTGGTAGATGAGATGAGAGGAAGGTTGAAGATATTTTGGGATAGACAGGTGTCGGTGATTGGGGTTTTTCTTCCATTCTCCTATATCTTGATTTTCTTCGGATTGTAACAGGAGGTTGAAAATATACTGTACAGAGAGGCTTGGCTCCATTATTGAATTTCTTGGGAATGATTGTTAGTTTTGAAATATGTTGATACAGTGAAATTCTACCTAAATACAATGGAATTCCCTTGCATGATTTTGGTTGTCTTCCTGTTTTAATTCTAAAGCTTTTGTGTCTTGAATCTGTAAGGTAGTTCTTAGGACACCATTTATAAGGTATTTGTGAGTTTAGTCTTTAGTTCCTTTCAAGGAAAGGGTTAAATCTTTAGATTAACTTCTAAAATCTCAGGATTGCTATAAGAATCTGATGATTAAATGTGTTTAAGAAAGGGTGATTTGTAAGGCATTTCACCTGGGTTCTGTTTCTATTTCATTTAGAAGATCTCTATAGACGTATGTTTTTCTATTTGACTCTCTGCCCTAGGATAAGGCACTGGTCTATCCTCAACTTGCAGGGGTTTCATCATCAATCAAATTTAAATAACAATTTACTTTTCATGTATGTTCGAAAGGACTGAGAAGATAATGTTTGTATCAAGGTATGAACTAATGTTATGATCCTTTGAAGAAGGGAATGAAATAGGTACACCCGCCTGTAGCCTAGAGCTTGAAGTGAAGAAGGACTTGGTCCTTGTTAATTAGTCTTTTTCTTGAGTGAGTCAGGAATCTAGGAATGAGAGAGTTCTATCTAAGCACTAAGAGCTATGCATCAAGACTCATGTAAGAAAATGCACTAACATGCCCCTAGTATTTTTATTAATAACAATATCCCCCTTTCTTATGGCCACATCCTCAATCTGATATGCACTTTCAACCATGTCATTGAAAGAGGAGAACAGTTGTTTCTTTAGATCATAATACAGTTCTGGCACAAGAGTGTTGACGAAAATGTCAATCTTTTCCCTTTCAGGTAGCTATCAAGGATATCGAGAATACAATGACCTCCAATGTTGTAAGTAAGTGGCAAATGGCTCACCTTGATTTTGCTTTAGAGCACTAAGATCTATCATGGTGATAGTTGGCTGTTGGATTTTGTATGAATATTGCTAGGTGAAGCACCTAGCCAACTCATCAAAAGTTTTAAGAGGTTGTGTCAACTTCGCAAACCATTCTAGAGCTTGTCCTCTTAAACTTCTAGAGAACAATCATAGAAGAAATGTGTCTTCATGAAGGAATTCCATGCTAAGAGCATAAAAGTGACACACATGGTCATGGGGGTCACCATTTCTATCATACTTGTTGTATTTGGGAACCTCAATATCCCTAGGAAATGGAACCATGTATAGACTCCTATCAAAAGGAAGAGCACAAATAGATTCTATGAAAGAAATCTTTGGAGGTTCTTTTTCTATTGTAAGTTGAGCAAGACATTGATTTGTTCATTACAATTCATCTCTAAGGATTTCCAATTTAGTTGGTACTCTTTCTTGAATGATCTAGCGTACATTATAGCTAGGAGGGAGCTTGTATCCCCTAGAAGTCATGTATTGAAAGTATTGATCTCCATTTTGTTCTAAAAGTTTAAGCATCATACGTTGGGAGGCTTCATCTCATAAGCTCTTCACTAGAAACCTTATCATTGGCTTCTTCCTCATGTTGAGAGGGAGGTGGTCTAGGAGGTGAAGGAGCAGCAAAAGTCCATCTTGGAGGAGATATTGGTGGCGTGTTGTTTCCATAGTTGCCAATAGTACCAAAAGGAGGGGGTCTATATTCGTAACCACTAATCTTAGGTTGTTCTTGAGACATTCCCTTCAGAGCCATGCACCTAGTAACATCCATTTTGTCTAAACGCGCTTGGTTGTCCTTATGCTCAAAATGTTCTTGCAAATGGTGGAACTTTTCTTGTTTAGTCAGAGTGAGTGAGACACTATCTGTGCTTTTGGAGGTCTTGAATGTGGAAAAAAGGAAGCCTCCTTTGTACCACGGGGTGACTTTAGAATCCTTGGATTAGTTAGGACTAGAATTGTTGTTTCTAACTGGTGCTCATGAGCATCTTGTAGGTGAGGGTAACTACATATAGTTGAATGGAGGGTGACTCCCTTGCTTGAATTGAGACCAAGTTGAAACCGGCATGAAAAAGGAATGTTGGTTGACTAATAGAATGAGACAAAGTTTTTTAGATATTGAGATAAGCAAAGCCAGAGAAGATCACTTGTCAAGATAGAACAATAAAGATGGCTGGTCAAAAATGCTCAAGAACTTATAGCAATCAATTGACTCAAGCTGAGATATGAGTAAGAAGCTTGATTAGCAAGTAGCTAGAGAGGTAACTGTAATGTGACAAGTGATCAAAAGTAGCATTTGAGAAGCTCAAATCCAATAGTTTTAACTCATTTTCTCAGTCTAGAATAGACTTAAACATGCAGATAATAGACTAGGTTTGAGTAAGAATAGGAAAAGACACTCAACAAACTAAATTTCAATATCAGCAGTAATGAGACAGCAAAAGGATTCTGAGCGATAGTTTGCAAAGTACTGGGGTGATAGAATTTGACCAGGTGATATTTTTGACATAGGTTGGGTGACACTTTCTATGCAGCTTGTACGATAGAATCTAAGCAAGCAGGGCAATGAAAAATCAGCAGCGAAATATCACACGATAAATCTTGAAACAGTGTGTGATTATTTTTCAATGTTGTACGACTCTTGACCAGTGAGTGTAAAAAGTCTCTATTTCTGAAGGTGATTTTATCAATTTTGCAATCTGATGGGTGATTTGTTGATTTCAAACACAGTGACAGCAATATTCAGGTAGGTTTTCAAATAGTAGGTGATTGAACATGTCATCAAACACTTGTGCAAGAGCAAAGGAAACCTTGCCAAGACAAGCAATTGTGATATCAAAATGAAAAATTCTATGAGCACTACCGTGATGTTTGTATGTTCGAGAAAATTTACGCAAGTAGATCACAGCGAGAACACTTCAAGCACTTACTAGCCTAGAAGGACAAAGGCTCAATACTTATCAACTTGGCCCACACTTGATGTCCCATCACCTCACACAAAGTGGTTTCCCACAATAGATGTTGGCTTTGTCGTGGAGGTGTCAATGACACAACCAAAGGAACACAGATGGTGAGTAATCTTGGGGTGATCTGGGTTAGTCCACTAGGATCGATGCTTGCACCAAGATGCTAAGTGGAAAAATGGGGTGGCCTCTATCTATGGTTCTTAGTAAGGGCTTTTGTTCATAATACCCCCCTTGCTCCCCGAAGGGACTCGTTACCTTGCAGCAAGTAACGGACCTCGCGGCCACAAGAGTACCTTAAGCATTCTTGCTCAACATTTTCCTCATGGTCACAATCCCACAAGTACTCACATTAAGCGAAGACAAGTACTATGTCTACCAAGGTTTTGTGTCCTTGATACCCTTGAGTTTATAGTAGGTCAGAATAGTTGGCAATAAGCTTGTCCCCACTTGGTTCGTTCCTCTTGATTGCTCAAGAGTAGGTTCGCTAAAGGATCCTAATGCTAAACAAAGAGTGGATTAACTTTTGAGTGTCAGGATTTCTGGTTCACCTCAAGGGTGAAGAGCATAATCTCCTAGCTCAAAAATCTCTCCCAAACACACCAAACAAAGAGTTCAATTACCCTCTTGCTTTCAAAGTCCAAAGATGGGTCAAGATTTTTGTTTCACCACAAGGGTGAAGAGCATACTCTCCTACCACCAAAAGATTCCTACAACAAGATCTTAAGTGCCTAAGAAATGAAACAAGTAGTATATGCCGCACTTAAAAGGAAAGTAATAAACAAGCACTTGTTTATTTTTAGGCATTGGGCAGCCCTGCAAAATACAATTAGTAGCCCTTTTGCCCTTGGAACTTTGACATGCGATCTTTTTTTTAGCAAATTTTTCAAGCAATGGAGGTACCTACAAGCACAACTTGTTAGCCCCACAAAGATTTAGCACAATAAAAGAAAGTAAAATCTGCAAATAAACCACTATCTAGCTATAGCAAATTAGAAAACCAAAATGATCAAGCCAAACTTTGCAAAGAAATGATCAAAACCAATCACTGCCAGACTTGGGTGACAGTTCAGTCACTAGAAGAATCGTACGATATGTTTCAGTATACTGGTGCGATATTTCCTTTATGGGCGACACTTCTCACTGTGCTCGGGCGACAGAAAAATGTATAACTGGTAGACAGAACCTGCAAGGCCGCGTGATATTTTTACTAGAAAAATATCGCACAACTATAGAATGAAGTATCGCACGATACTGGTAGACTGTCACATGATAATCTGTAAAAAAATAGAGCCGAAAATAGCAAGCTAAAAATGATGAAAATAAAGTGCGGAAATGCATAGAAAGAAGGACAAAACGAAGTTGTTCTGCTCCATGGTGGGTGCAAAAAATGTACACACTAAGATGTGCACTTCTCTAAGTCTTTACTTTCAAGGGAATCCATGAATGGGAAACCTTGAAAAATGACCTAGAGCTCCCTAGGCATGGAGTGCAAGGATATTAAGAGTGCTCTCAGCTAGAGCTATTAAGCCTATGACCTTGCTAGTAAACCATGCAATGGGAGATTCAATGGAGACAAGGGCAAGAATGCCAATATCCTCAAGAATCAAGATGAGAATGGAATGCAACTATACTAGAAATGAGAATGCAAGCTAAGCTATGAAAAGAAAGATGCAAGTGTTACAATCTAAGCTAATTAATCTATGTGAGCTAATCTAGAGCATAGAAATGAAGCTAATCTAGGAAAGCATAAACATGAAGCTATGATGAAAGAAATGAAAGATGTATGCAAGAATGTCTTCAAAAAGCTCCAAAGTCTCCAAGCAATCCTACAGCATAAGGTTAGTATTCAAAAGATGGATGCTAGAATGAGAAGAGAGCTCTCTTTTTATAAGAAATGAGAAAGAATGGACCATGGAGATTAAGAGGCAAAAGATTTAATCAAGGGTGGAGCTTGAAGAAGGAACAATCCATGTGCACAAGATTCCTCCAATGAGAAAATAAGAGTTGACTTTTGTGTCCCATATGAGACAAAAAGTGATTTTCTTCTTTTTATAAAATAAGAATAATGCTTTATTTGTGCAACTTAGGATAAGAGGAAAAGTGGGGGGCTTTTTATTTAATAAAAGAGGAGGAAATTCCTTTTAAATAAATAAAGACTTAGGATAAAATGGTTAGCCCATGGAATAAAATTGGATAAATGATAAAATTAGGATTTGATCAAGAATAAGCAATTGATAATTTTAGCAAATAATACTAGCAAGGGTCTAATAGTCTAGATGACCATTTTTGGGTGATTACAAATGTCACTTCCACTATTGAAAGCATGAGATATCATGGTACTAGCCTTGCAGAAAAACAAAATGGAAGGAAAACTCTCATTAAAGAAACTGGGTATCCCCACATAAAAGGATTAGGTTCCATAGAGACTAAGAGAACCTTTTCTGAGAACTATTGCATGAATAAATTTGATTCAGATGCCGAGGAAGAGTTCTTTGAGTCCCTTTCCAGTACATTGAAGATGATCTCAATACCTATATCCTTCATATCACCTAATCAGACCTTTCCTCACATGATCTCCCCCTTATCAACCCTAAGTTAATTGATTAGGACCAACAAAATTCACCACTTGCCTTAGATATATATGATTCAAGTGAGGCATTTCTAGCTCTTTTCAGACTAAGGAATCTCCAAGATAATGAACATCATATACAATACAATGAGAAAGCCTACTATGATAGCCAAGTCAACTCTCTTAGTCACAAAAGTGAAGAAGAAGTCAAAAATGTAAAAAACATAAAACATCCTTGGGTGAAAACCTTTCTAAGGCACCCCTGGATGAAGAAAAAGATAAAACATCCTTGGGTGAAAACATTTCTGAGGCACCCCTGGATGAAGAAAAAGATAAAATAAAGGATGTGTCCTCTAGTGAAAACCTTTATAAGGCACTAAAGGAGGGATAATTTGACTTTCCTTTTATGTCATTTTCACCTACAAAATCTTCAATTCTCATAGAAGATACAGTATTAGTTAATCTTGGCATTGAAGAGGATCTAAAGATCATATACATTACATCTTCCCTTAATGAATAATAAAAAGAAGCCATGATTACATGTTTGAAAAAAAACACAAATCAAATTTGCATGGACTTATAAAGATATGTCTAGACTAGATACTGATCTAGTTGTACATCATCTTGTTGTGGATCTAAAAATCAAACTTGTTGAGAAAAAATTATGCAAGATGCATCCACAAGTGGCACTCTTAGGAAAAGTGTAACTACAAAAGATGCTCAAAGTATAATTCATCAGACCCATATATTATCCTGAGTGGGTCTCCAACATTATACTAGTAGGTAAACCCTATGGGGACATCCATATCTGTACTGATTTCAAAGACCTTAATCTTGCATGTCCTAAGGATGATTTTCCACTTCCTAATATTGACATAATAGTGGATTTGACTGTTTGAGGTGAGATTTTGTACCTCATTGATAAATTTTTTGGATACAATCAGATTCACATAGTAGTAGAGGACCAACACAAAATTGCATTCACCACACCTTGGGGTATATTCTGTTATTAGGTCATTCCCTTCAGTCTCAAAAATTTAGGTGCCACATATCAGAGAGCCATAAAAACTATCTTCCATGATATTCTAGGAAAATCCAAGACACAATAATTGTTAGAGTAGTCATATTATAGCTAATAATTAATTTATTTAATTATTAGTCTATTATTCTCTACACTTAAGTTAGACTTAGGCATCTCATTATTCTTTAGGGTTTTCACCTTTAGGGTTTTGGTATCCTTTTATAAGGATTCCCTCTTTGTAATTCATAAGGAGATTGTATTGTAATTTCATGTTGTTAATAGAAGATTTTTCTTGCAACATGGTTTTGCAGTCTCTGGCCTTTTGGCCGCCATAGCTTTCTATTTTTTTGCTTCTTCTTTGTGACAGTCTTGCATGCAGGTGTTCTTGGGATGATTTGCGTTTGTCAAATCTAACATGGTATCAGAGCTCTCCTGTTGTTCGCTGTTCGAGTTTCGTTGAAGCGTGCCAGAAGCAGAAGGTTTTCAAGGGTTTCAGAAGTTTTTTTTGTGGATCTAGGGGGGAGCCAAAATTTGGCTCACCTTGGGCAAAAACGGACACCACCATTGTGTTCGGAAGGCCCAAGAACCCCTAAATCCATATAAAACTTGTCCATTTTGGACACAGTGGCATCTGAGGCAAAAAAAATTTGCATACCAGGGCCGTACGGCCCTGGCACGCACTCCGAGGTGGGTACAAACGGCGATTTTTTTTAAAAAAAATAATAATATTTTGGGGGCGCCGCCCAGCGGCCACCCCCGCGCCGCCCAGCAACAACCGCAGCCGCGGCCACCGCCCGAGCGGCCACCGCAGCCGCGGCCCCCGCCACTGCAACAGCCTCGGCCCCCGCCACCGCGCCACCCGCGGCCCGCCCAGCTGCCGCCCACCCCGGCTCCACCACCGCTCCGCCGCCCTCTGCGGCCCCGCTCCGCTCTGCGGCTCCGGCCCCGCACAGCAGCTCCTCCGCGGCCCCAGCCACCTCCCGGCCCCGCTCCGCTCCAGCGGCGCACCGCTCCGCCGGCCGCGCCGCCGCCTGGGCCCCCGGCGGGTTTTTAAGCCCGCGGGCCCTAAAGGCGGTCATATGGATGACTGGGAGCTCCGGTTCCAGCCCCCTGCGCGCGCCATGCGCCCAGGGGCCCTTTTTTTTAGCCCCAGGGGCTTAAAACATGCCTTGGTGAGTTTTTTGGGGGTACCTGGGCCTTTTTCGCTCTACAGGGAGCATACGGGGGTCTTTTTCTGACTTCTTTATATCATCGGAAAGCTCTTTCCAAGCTCTTTCCGATGAAGGAGGTTAAGGTTTTGGGTTCTACCATTTCAATAGCTTTTTTTTCTGTTGAAGTCTGATGTCTTTTTTTGCCTTCCGGAAGTCATATCTGGCTCATCCGGACTCCTTTTTCGGCAAACGAGATATCGTCGGAAAGCTGTTTCTGTGTACTATTCAGTGGCAGAGGTATTTTTTCTAGATTCTACTCTAGGTTTTCACTCCTCCGAGTTATGCAGTTTATGCCCTCTGGTGGTGTGCTTGGTTCTACAGGTCCGAGGATCTCTTCTTCTGGTTTCTTAGTGCACTCTTCTTTCTGACTTCTGAGCTTGCATGCTCTTTCTGATGCATCTTTGTTCTGTAAACGCACTGAGATAAAGTGCCCTCTTCTACATTTCTGGGATCTTTTTCACCTGGTTCAGTTTTAGTATTCGCACTCAGTTATAAAGTGCCATGGGGGGATTCTGATGCATTTGCCACTATAGGCGCATCCACTCTTGTCAAGTGAGCGTACCTTCCACGACATTAGCCCATGTAGACTGTGTCTATGACACCGCCCTTTATCCTGTGTGTGTGCTTCTGTTGCACTGTTGGTGTTCCTGGTTCTTCTTCTGCAGCTGTTTCTGGCATCGCATTTCAGTGTTCCTGTCACCTCTCCCAGTTCATCATTATGGGGGGGTTCACCTGTTGGCTCTATTGCTTCCTTGGTTCGGTTGAGTGATCTACGTATTTAGTTTTTGTTCCTATGTACTAGGCGGATGCAGTGGCTAGGCACCTATGCATTTCGGTGAGATGGTTCATCTACTATATAGACACTCATTCATTCCTATTTTGGAGGTCACCTCTTTGATTGATCAGCTCTTCAGACTTTGTCTTCTCTACCTGGTCATGCACTTCAGTGGGGGTTCCAGCAGTATCTTCTGACAGAGTTTTCAGACATGCTTCAGAGGAGTTTCTTGCTCTCTTCTTGTTCCTTTCTCTGGGACATCTTTTGCTTTATGTACTTGGGTACCTGATCAGGCCTTGTTGCCGGGACCCATAGCTCTTTCATGCATTTTTGTTTTCATGCATCCTTTAGTCCTTAGTTGTTTAGCTTTTCCCTAAGTTACACTTAAGGGGGGGTGTTAGAGTAGTCATATTATAGCTAATAATTAATTTATTTAATTATTAGTCTATTATTCTCTACACTTAAGTTAGACTTAGGCATCTCATTATTCTTTAGGGTTTTCACCTTTAGGGTTTTGGTATCCTTTTATAAGGATTCCCTCTTTGTAATTCATAAGGAGATTGTATTGTAATTTCATATTGTTAATAGAAGATTTTTCTTGCAACATGGTTTTGCAGTCTCTGGCCTTTTGGCCGCCATAGCTTTCTGTTTTTTTGCTTCTTCTTTGTGACAGTCTTGCATGCAGGTGTTCTTGGGATGATTTGCGTTTGTCAAATCTAACAATAATCACATATAATATTCTAGGAAAATATTCTAGGAAAATCCAAGACACAATAATCACATATTGCTATCCATACCACAATCTTTGACATATTGGAGAAGTACAAGGTTTGGTTGAATCCCAAAAAATGTGTCTTTGGTATACAATCATGCAAGTTGTTAGGCTCTCGTAGAGGAATAGAAGTGGATCCTAAGAAGGTGAAATACATCTTGGAGATGTCACATCCTAACACTTTGAAACAACTATGGATCTTACAAGATAGACTTCAGTCTACCTGAAGAGTTTTGTCATAATTGGTAGACAAAGTGCATCCTTTCTCCCACCTGCTAAGAAAGGATATCAAATTCATTTGGGATTGCTTGTGTCAAAAGGCCTTTGAACAACTCAAGGAATATCTATCTAATCCACTAGTTTTGGTCCCTCATGTTCTATATTGACCTTTAATCCTATACATTTCAGCAACTACATTAGCATTGGGTGCTTTCCTAGCATAGCTAGATGATAACAAAAAGGAGTGTGCCATCTACTACCTAAGTAGAACTATAGTGGGTTATGAGCTCAACTATATGGCTATTAAGAGAGCTTTCCTGCATGTTGTCTTTTGCACAAAAGAAGCTACATCATTACATGCTCAATCATAAGGTAGAGTTGATAGAAAAGATTGACCCACTCAAGTATTTGTTATCTAAAGCTGCTCTGACAAGCCGCATAGAAAAATGGGTCATGATACTCAATGAGTTTGATATTATTTACACAAAATGTAAGGAAATCAAAGGGAAAGTAATCATAGATCAACTTGCAAAGGCTCCTATTCCAAGAGATCATCCTATTGTCACAAATTTTCCTGGTGAAACCATCATGACTATTACCCCTAGGGTTCAGTGGAAGCTCTACTTTGATGGATCTTTCACTCAGAAAGGATTGGGGGTAGGTATTTTGTTTATTACACAATAAGGGGATTTAATCCCTAAATCATAGAAATTGGCATTTGCATGTACTAATAACATAGCACAATACAAGGCTTTTGTCATAGGGCTTCACCAAGCTATCAGATGGAAGATCATAAATTTGCTTGTATTTGGTGACTCCCAATTGGTTATCAAGCAAGTAAATGATAAGTTTCTTCCTTACCACTGCATGGTCAAAAATATCAAATAACATTTTAAAAGCATCATTTTCCAATAGATCCCTAGAGAAAACAATAAATAAATAGACACCATGGCTACCTTTGGTTCCTTGATTGCTAGAGACGAGTACACGATGCAAATTTCTTGTCGATAATCACATGGGCCCTACCTATGACCAGTCATATTTTGAGATGGTGTTTGAAATTATTGCTCCTAAATCACCATAGTACCAAGAAATCCTTTCCTACATTCATGATAAGATCATTCCCCTCACCCTTATACCTAACCAATAAATAACCTTCATTCATTGTACATCTCGCTACACAATCCTTGGAGACACCCTATTTCAAAAACATTTTGATGGAACTCTTCTTTGATGTCTGAATACGAAGGAAGCACAAATAGCCTTGGAAGAGGTACATCAAGGAATATGTGGATCCCACTCCAGTGGCCTCACCTTAGCAAATAAGTTGCTACGCATTGGATCTTACTACCCGACAATGGATCTTACTGCTTATCACTATGTAAATAAATGTGTTCCTTGTCAACAACATGATGATTTGATACATGCACCCACTCAATCCCTCCAACCCACCATAACACCTTTGACTTTCTCATGTTGGGGTTTTGACCTTATGGGTCAGATATTCCCCAACTCTTCCAGTGGCCATAAGTACATTCTAGTTGCCATAAAATATTTTACCAAGTAGGTTGAAGCAATTCCCCCTCACTTACACTACTGGTAATTAGATTTCCAAGTTCATCATGAACTATATCATTTGTCTCTATGGCATCCCAAAATACCTCCATACTAATAATGGGTCACCCTTCATGAATAAAGATGTCACAAAACTTTGTAAGAAAATTGGGATTACCCAACATTGCTCATCCCAATACTTCCCACAGGGCAATAGTCAAGCTACGGCTACAAATAAAACTATATTAAAAATTCTCAAGAAAGCTATCGATGATGTTGGCCATGATTGGCACCTACAACTCAATCCTTCCCTCTATGCCTACCGCACCTCAATCTGTACTCCCACTAGCACCACTACATCCACCCTTGTCTACAGTTATGAAGCTATCCTTCCCATCAAAATTGAATTGTCTTCCCTCAATATTTCTCTCAAGAACCTGGTGTTTGAATAAGAATATTGAGTTGCCCACTTGCAAGAGTTGCACCTCCTTGATGTGAGACTCCTTAATTCCCTTAACCACCTCCATGTGTATCAAAATCACCTATGCTTACAATTCAATATGAAGATCAAACCTCACTAGTTTGAGGTTGGTGATTTGGTCCCGCAATGTAACATGAAGAACCTCTAGAGCTGAGAAAAGAAAGGAAAGGTCTAAACCCAATTGGTTGGATCTATTTATTGTTACTGCCAAGTTCATTTCTGGGGCATATAAGATAGAAACACCTGAGGGAGATCCAATCCATGATCTTGTAAATATTTTGCATCTAAAGTACTTTTATGCATAGGCCAACATTCAATTCCTGTACAGTGTTTATTCAGCAAAAAATCCTAAAAATCAGAAAAAGACTTGAAAGTATTCTAAAAATAAGAAAAAGTCTTGAAAAAATTTTAAAAATCAGAAAGTCAAAAAATTCTAAAAAAACAATACATATGATCCTGAGAAAAGCCTAAAAATCATAAAAGCAGAAAAATCCTAAACAAAAGAAAAAGTTCTTAAAAAAATCATTGTCTTGGTGAAAACCTGGTAAACATGCACCTTGCAAAACAAAACAAAAAAAAGAGGGAGAAATAAATTCATCCAGCAATGAAAACTTGGCAAACAAGCACTCTAGGAAAGTACCATGGTGAAAACCTACTTCAGACACTTTGGTAGCAGATTTGGATCCATTGCCTTCTTCCACCCCCTGTACATATCCACGTCCTTCATCACCTTTCCATTTCCATCCTTGTCCTTAGTCCTGGTCTAGTTTTCAATCCTTGTTCTGTGTATCGCAATAAAGATCCAAAAAAAATCCCAGCAAGCTAAGCTTAACCCCATCACACAAAGATTTTCTCAGACACAATGATCACAAAAGAGCTTATCAAAATCAACATCATGATCAAATCTCTAAGTTATTATTTCTTTCACATTTATTGCCAGCAAATATTCATCTTTATCAGTCAATCAACCTTTTCCCTAGAGGATGCATCCTTCCTCAATTGGCTCAAATCAAATCCATCAATCATATCTCATTCATGGTAAGAACTATGGACCCAATGACTACTTGGTCAAGAGGCCTTCTTTCTTGATTTTATCTTTTTGTGTCAATGGATCCTACCCATGATTGCCTCGATCTTTCATATCTTGGTATATTGTGAATGGTGAAACTTGATACATGTGTCATTTGAGATATGATCTGATTGTTAATACTTTAAGAGAATTCTTGTTAATTTTTAAGTTATGATTATACATATCTTATTGGGGGAAAATGGATTAGCACACTTACGTCCCTTAAAAGACTTGGGTGTGCCCAGAACTCTCCAATACAATATGTCATTGGTTCCATCATAACTAGGAAATCTACATCTACATTTCTAAAGTTATCTAATGTGTCTGAGAGTCTACTCCACACAAAGGAACAATGTTATTTGTGATTTTATAAAACATGATGCATACTTCCTATTGCAACATCAAACTAGGGTGTTCTCTCTGACATAAACACAAGTGATCCCACTACATCATGTTGTCCGGTTGCATTATAGTTTAGTTGCATATTAGATAGTTTTTTTTTTGTATTTTTGTTCGAGACAAGGGTCATGTTTATTCAACCTTCCCCCCTTCCCTCGGTATCTTTCCCTCATCCATAGATGAGCGGCCCCATTCCACCTTTGGGTGGACGGAGCTACCCATCCGCTAACAGGTGGCCCTGTCCTACCCTTCGGCAAGCAGGGCAACCCTTGGTTGGGCTCCCCTGCCCCTTAGTAGCGGAGCCTCCCATCTATGAATGGGTGGCTTGATGTCACCCATGTGTGGGAAAAGATTCATGTCCATGGATAGGCAGCTCGACGTCGCCCATCCTTGGGCAAGGCAGGCGGCTCGTCTGAGGACAAGTGGTTAAGTGCCTTTCGTGGCTAGGCAAGGCTTTCTTTGGGCAAGCAGTCCACCCACCAGTGGTTTTATGCCACTGTTAGCAGACTCCTCTAGTGTCTCCACCATTCCCCTTCCCCCTAACATCTACTCCCCCTGACCCAAATCCCAAAAGCATTAAAAACTCATAAAATAATCGACTGAAATTGAAAACAAATGTATGTTTTTTAGCTCACTAGATCCCCCCTTTCTGCTACCCGTCAATAAACCTGTACTCTCTCACCTAGCTCTACATGTCTCGTCGCTCTACCATTTTTCTTCTCATCTCCTCTCCTCTTCTCTCTTTCCTTGTGGTAAAAATAAACTCTTTTAACCCCCTTTTGCCCTTTTATAAGGGGCTTTTTAAAGGGTTCTTTTTTTACTTCTTTTTTACCCCCATTGTTTTTTTTTTTGAAATGTCATGCAAAGTCTTTTCCCCTCATGTTTTTCGCAAAAATTGGCCAAAATTTTTATTTTGCCCTATTTTCTTGAGGGGGCACATTCTCCTACTGACTTTTCCCTTGTGCACCCCTTAGGTCCCATTTTTCCTCTGAGGCATCTATGTTTTCTTTTCTTTGACGCAATGTCATTTTTGATACCGCATCAGAGAGGGGCAAAATGTAGACACCTAAATTTGTCCACTTAACATTAATTAAATTAAAGTAAATTAATGACCCTAAATAACATTATGGTTAATTTTAATTAATTATATTTGTTATATTCATCTATCTATTTAATTAAATAAATTTATTGCCTATAGTATTTAAATTAAATTTAAATACTACGCCTCCTAATGTATTAAATTTAATTTATAACATGTTTCTCCAATTCCCCTTTTAAATAAATTTTTAATTTATTTATTCTTCCACATGTTTTATTTCTACTAAACCATGATTAAATTAAATTTTATTTAATTTAATATTAAACCTAACCTAAATGTTATCCTACACACATCACTTTCTATCCAATGAGCCTATTTATTTATTAACTAAGGTTAATTAAGATAATTTTCATCTTCCAACAAAAATTAGTCCTAATTATTTGCTCACACATGTGTGAGAAAATAATTTAAAATTCATCTTTTTAAAATTTTCTAAAAACTGCCTAAACAAGGCTTTTTACAATTTTTTATGACACCTCTTACACTTTCCAAAAGTGTGAAAATTTACTTTCTCTTACACATCTCTTACACACACTTACACGTGTACTTGGAGTACACATTGACCCTTCACATCCCAAATTGCTCACACATGTGTGAGCAAGTCTTGGACTTTACATGGCTTATGTGTCTTCTCGGTGGCACCTATGTGAATGCCACATAGATGCCACCTCACCCCAACCCTCCAAAATCCTATAAATAGGACCCTTGCCTCAAGCAAATCATCTATAATTACTTGCATTCATTCTTGCATTTTAGATTTTTAGTGCTTTTATTGTAGTTATTACTAATCATTTGGTAGTTTCTAGCTTTCATTGTAGATTTATAACTTAGTTTCATTAATGGTTAATGCAATAGCTTCATATTTTTTCTTAGTTTTCATGTCATATGAGCTTGAGGGTTTCTTCCATAGATCCTCCTTGAGTAGTTCAATCCTTATTTCAATAGACCTTGCATTCAATAGTGAGAATTATACTTGTGTTGGGAGAGCACACATACAACCTCTCTAAGAGATTAAATCAAGCAAGTCTTGGGTGCACTTGCTTCATGCTCATCTAAGGTTATGTGGAGAGTGGTGTAGGAATAAGTTTAAACAAAGCTTTCTTGTTAGTTTAATATCTTGATTATGCACATGTATAACTAACATTTGAGTATTTATGCTTGCTCCACACAAGTCACTTTTCCACATGTATAGATACAACCACCAACAAAACCTCCAATAAAGAATCAATCCTACACTGCTAATACATTACTATCAAAATCTCCCATGTAAATGTGTAACCTTGATGAAAAACCAAGGACTGTGACATCATAATAGAACCACATGATAAAAGTCCCAACACCAACTATTTAGGTAATATAAACCACACCCATTTACTTGTGTCAAAGAAAAAAAACCAATGCACTAATGATTGTAGACAAGGAGCCAACTAACCAAGTTTTCATTAGTAATGAACCAAACATGTGAATATAGATAGTCTACAACTGAGTCATCTATGAAAGATGTACATAAAGACATCATGTAACATTTCATGACTGATAGATCACATACACTAAAGCATACAAACTCATCATCACATTAGTAACCTACAAACTAAGATATCAAATAGAATAATATTTTAGACGACATGAATCAAACATTGAATCAACATCCACTACAAAAGAATAGGCAATTAGCACCTAAAATAGCACCAGATTTCAGTGTATTTTTGTGCCTAAAAAGAGCCTTTATGTTGGCGCAAAACTTGACACCCAAGTGCATCCAACATTCGGCACCGCATTTTGTACCGTAGTTGATGTTGTACTTTAACCATGTTTTTAATCAAGCATAGCATTGCAACCATAATAGAATCTTTTTTGGCACCAGAAAAGGAAGTGAGTGATTGTGTCTCTTGTCATTGGACATTGCACCTAATCTAGATTCCAATTTTGCTTCTTTTGTTGCTTATGTCTTTGCTTTTGGGTTTTCTTCCAATTGTGCTTCTGATTTTGCTTCTAGTTATCATGCTTCTAGTTTTGCTTCTAGTTATGCTTCCAATTTTTCTTCTTGTGTTGCTTCTATTATAAGATCCTTTGTCACTTATGGTTTTTCTTCCAGTTTGGCTTCCCATTTTTCTTCTATTTTTTCTTCTTGTTTGCTTCTTTTTTCCTTCTATCTTTACTTCCATTATAACGTCATATGTTGCTCTTAATTTTTATTTAAGGTTTGCTTCCCATTTTTCTTCCTATTTTTCTTTTGGTGTTGCTTCCAATTTTTCTTCCATTATAATCCCCTTTTTTTCTTCCATTATAATGCCCTTTTGTTGCTTTCGATTTTGCTTTGAAGTTTGCTTATGGTTTTTCTTCCAATTTTGCTTATGGTTTTCATTTTATTTTTTCTTCTTCTATTGCTTCTTTTTTTCTTCCATTATAACATCATTTGTTACTTCTAGTTTTTCTTCCAAGTTTTCTTCTAATTTTTCTTCCAATTTTGCTTCATTGTTTGCTCCCAATTGTGTTTCCTGTGTTGTTTCTAGTTTTGCTTCTATTATAACATAATTTATTGATTCTAGTTGTGTTGCTTTCAATTTTTCTTCTTATGTTGCTTCCAATTTTGCTCTTGATTTTGTTTCTTTATTTTCTTATATCTTTGCTTCTAATTTTGCTTCCAATTTTTCTCCCTTTTTTTCATTTTTTGCTCCTAATTTTGCTTTTGGAATTTTTTTGCTTCCAGTTTGGCTTCTAGTTTTTTTTCTTCTGTTGCTTCCATTTTTTCTTCCAATTTTTCTTATAGTCCATTTTGACATCTTTTGTTGATTCTAATATGGCTTCTAAAATTTCTTCCATGATTACTTATTTGTTTGCTATGTGAATTGCTTCTATTTTTTATTCCTAGATAACATCTATATCATCTTCAAATGGAAGCACCCATGTTATGAAATTTTTATCCCTCGGTGGATTATTTGGACTCAATTCAAATGTCTCGTATAGATCCATGGATGTGCATATCCTTTTGTGCCATTTTGGTCCCAATTTTGTCCCTTTCCCCGCTTCCTTTTCCCGCTTTCCAAGACCCCAATGAAATTCTAGAAGGCCTTTTCCTTTGGGTATAGGCCAAATTTTGGCCCCAACCTTCATGGTCACCCTCTTTAGGATCCAGGGCCCTTTCAAAATTTCAAATTTCTTCTTGCCTTCTGGTCGGCCCTTTTCAATTTCAGAGATGAAATAGGTATAAATAGAGGCCTTATCTCTTCATTTGATACATACACAAGTTCTTACATTCAATCACACACACATACAATCCTTCGTATTGTATTCAATAGTATTCTATAAGCATTCATAAGCATTTTTGGAGCATTCGAGGAGATCCTTTTGTAACACTTAAAGACTTCAAGAATAGGAGATCTCTTTCATTCTAGGATATTTCAAGGAGGTTTTAAGGATTTCATTGCACGAATTTTCATCCTTATTTAATGTTCTTTCATCCACCTTTCAAGATCTAGCTTCCTTCCTTGATGATAGTGGAGTTGGCAATCAAGGAAGGGCTTCTTCATTGTTCAATCTTGCATACCCGATTTGAGTACATGAGCACATCTACATCCATTGATCTATTGACTTGGTGAGGTGGATCTATTGCAATTGATTAAGACATCCTACTATTCTACAAGATTCAATTACATTGGATCACTTATTTATCCTTGTGGAATATGAATTTGAATCCTCCTCAAGGGTTTATATACAAAATTAAGGTGAATTCATACATTTGCTTTACATTTTACATATATACTTTTACATTTACATTTAAGGTTGATTCCTCAACTGGGGCTTGACCGAGGCAAGCCCCTCAAAAACTAACAAAACCATTTTTTTTAAAGGATCAGGTTTTCATGAGTTTCAGATCCTCTTTTTGGGAATTCCAGAACATGACACAGTCATAGATTCAGAGATAGAGAGTTCAAAATAGAATGTCTAGGTTGAGATTTATCCTATTCTTGGGTCTAGGTGGACCCCAAGTCTGCATAGACCTGAAAAATAGGTTGAGTCTTAGAGCAGAAGGATTTTTGTTTTTGTTCGTCTTGCAGTTTCAATTCTGGATCTAATCCAATTTGTTGTTCTGAGCAATTCTAAGTGCAGAAATATAGGTCTGGATTGGAATTTTCTTCTAAAGGTGATTTTTCAATTTAATTTATTTAATTTTTGTATTTACCTTTCAAATATTTCATATTTAATTAGATTTAGCATATTTTCTTCTTTCCTAGTTAATTTCCAAACCCTAGGCTTAAAGGAACTTGTATCTTCTTTCCTAGCTCTTGGATCTTTGGATCTATGTTTGCATTGGCACTCCTACATCACTTTGGTAGTGCTAATCTACTTGGATCCAAAACCTTTGGGGCTTTTCTTAGAGTATCTATTCCTTTGTGGCCCTTCTGAGGTATAGTTGGCCACGAAAAAGTGGGGTATGTTACACTTCTTATCCTAATCTCACTTTTCCCCCTATAAATTTTGGTGAACCTGACACTTTCATGCTCTATATATTTTTATTAGGTGTTAGATTCCCTTTGTGTGTCTTACCTTTTTTATTTCATAGATAGATTACATTGTGTGCATGCATTGTATCTACTTTGCATTTCATGTCATAGTTGGATTTAGATCTATAGTTCATACTTTATTGTGGTTAGATGTCCTCTTGGTGTTTTATAACCATTTGTGTGATCTCCCTTTATATTTTCTTTCCTTTTTGTATGAGATTCATTACCTTAAGTCCAACCTATAGCATTCTGGTTAGAATATGTCATAGACTCATGGGTTCCTTTGACCTCGATTCTTCTGTCTTCCCTAGGAATCTTGATGATAACTTGATCTCTCATGATCCTAACCCTTTCATGGATAATAAATCTTCTCATCCATCCCATGATGAATATGAATCCATAATATTTCATCATGTTCAATTCCAAAAGCTTACTAGTGACCTTGAAAAGATGGAAAGTTGTCTAATTCAAGAGAATCATAACCTAGATACTATTATTGTTATTGAATCTATCAAGAAAGATATATGTAATGATGAGAATGGTGTTAACCTTTTGAGTGGTACTCCTCACCTCATTACTTCTAATTTTAAGCCTTTAGTCAAAAAAACTCAAGAGTTAGGATATGTTTCACCTGTTAAAAGTGTTGAACCTTCATTGCCTATCTATATTCCTATGTCTAGCATTCCTACATATGTGCCTTCTCTTGTGACCACGCATGTGCAAGTTTCAAATCCTATCAATGTGAGTCTTCCTAATTCCTCCATTTTATCTCTTCCTATGAGTGTTCCACCTATTTCATTGCCTACCTCACAGCCTTCTTATCATAGTGTTCCTTATACCTATTCCAATCCTCTTCCTACCATGGTTCCAAGTATTCCTCCAGTTACTTCTAATATCCATTACACTTCATACACTTTCCCTATTGTATTGAATGTGTTTATGCCTCCTATTTCCTCTAATGATTCCACCATCATTAGTCTTGCTCAAATGGTTTCGTCCTTACAATAACAACTTGCTTCCTTGACTCAATCTAAGTTTAATGTGCCTACATGTGACATGGGAATTCCTTTGTCTTTAGACATTGTCTGCATGGTTTTCCCTCAACAATTTTATATGCCTCACCTTAAGAATTAAAATGGTAAGAGTAACCTTGTGACTCTATTAGGTACAAAAAATGGAAATGAATGAGGAGGTTGTAGGAAACCATAAAATCTTACCAAAGTGAAGTCATCAAAGAAATAAAAATCACCCTAGTTGTGATCAAAGGGCCCATCATAAACCTCTTGAGTTTGCCTTAACAACTTTCTCACCTGAAGACAACCTATTTTTGTCCCTCCCCAAAAGGTTCATGATGGGGGAAACAATCCAATTCTAAAAATATATAAAACTGGGGGTCAAGTGGATCATATCCCACACTCTTGTCCAACACTACACAAGCATCCTCTCTCAAGATGGGGAAACCCTCTCCAAGTACAACCTTTTATCTATATTATTAGCATTGAAATATAAAATTAAATGACACAGTAAAGAGTAATGTTTGAAATCAATCACTACAAGGTTATGTTAGCTAGAAACCAGGCCTTCATGTAAGGCATTCACCAAGTATGATACAAATTTATAGTCCCTATTAATCTCCAGGTCCTATATTTCCATTTCCATGCATATTATATCAATTAGAACCTTATCCTCCACATCAAATCTCAAAACCTTGAAAAACCCCCTAAACTACGCACATAAAATAATGGTGAAAATTTATGATGCAAAAAGGATCCTCTACATTGTTAGGAATTGGGATAGTCTCTTTATTAGGTCCCTTGGGAATGAACCTAGGCACCACCTTTCTTCTCAAGACCCACACATGGAATACATAAATCCTATTTTCTCTCTCAAAGTCAATTTCAATACAATTAACACCAATGATGCCAAAAACCTCAATTAAACTCCTTTAGTCAATTATCACTAGGGCTCTTTGGTTTTCCCTTCTAATAACCTTGGTTGAAAAGCAATACCTATTGGATAATTCCCTAAGGAACTCTACAATAATAAAGACATTTGACATTACTAACTTGGCCAAATTTAAATCCCAAGAATTTGACATGGGAGGGCCCTTAATTCTATTATTGAAAAAGTAATAAAATAAAGCCCATCATGAGGCATCAATGATTGGATTCCTAAAGCTAAAACAATCATCCCTCCATTCATGTTAATTTGTGAACAAAGCTTTGGTAGTATCGATAACAAGTTAATATAATCTTTCCAATAAGCCCCAGTTTTCCCCTTTTTAGCAGAACCAAACCTAGAACTAGACATGGGTACATTCTCTTGACTCATTTCTCCTAAATACAATTCAAAAATTAATAGGAACTAAAAATATTTCTTGAGAGCACAGAGAAAAAACACTTACAAGTTCATGAAAATCATCCCCAATAGCATTAGACACTTACTTTGTAATTCTATTTGCGTGCCTCATACTCTTGACTTAACAACTCCAACTATAATTGTGCAGAATGAGAAATACAATCTCAAATTTATCATTGCATCCTGACAATTAACTCAATATCACTTTTAAATTAATGTTATATGATTCATCTATCAACTTGAATAATCATGCTATAATCCTTTAAATCTTTGAATCTCATTCATCGATCTCCATCTTGGTCAATTAAGCATGAAGAGTCACACAACTTCAACTAATACACATCAACAACACACTCCATATGGAAATCACCCACTAGTTGTAACCCATGCAACTGCACTTGCAACAACCAACTATCAGTCAATTCAACATTTCCTTCAAGAATTTATTAGATACATGTCAACTAAAAACTAATTGACTAACCCACATAAATTTTCATGGGGTTGCAACTTCCCCGACCTGGGGTATCAATTCATTTCATTGCAAGCTTGCAACCATTTTCCTTGACTATAATTTAAGCTTGCAAGGATGCGAGGCTAAAGGTCTTCAATAAGTTTTAGTAACTCGATCAACTATGACATGTAACCATGCCAATTTTTTAACCCCATAGTGATGCGGTGAAGAAAATCCATCAAGTGCATCCATCAGTCATAAAGAGTGCCATGTAACATCCTCACTTCCTCGCGGGCCAAAACCAGGTCCCCCATAATAAGATGAGAAGTTGTGACAAGGCACCACAAGATCGCAAGCTTTAAATATTTCTGCCACTAACCTGTGAGGATGTGACAAAGCATTATAGTCATTACAAAAATCCATTTGCGGGGTCATAGCTCCAACTAACTATCTTGAAAAATCACCATGAGGATGTGATAAGAAAATTTTGTTTACCTTTTTTAACATCTTCAATTGTTGATACTTTTATTTTACGTAAGCAATTTAAAATAGTGCCTAATTACATGCCTACTTGTTCAACAGGTGTTCATTTAGGCACCAATGTAGGTGTTGAATATCATCTAAGGTTGCACCTTATTGTTCTACTAGGTGAAAGATACACTATAAATAGCATCATCCTGATAAATAGCACCTAAGTTTTGAAAAATTGGAAGAAAAATACATTAAAACATTGGGTAAAAAAATGGAGCTAATCACATGGATTTGTTGTAGTGATCCAATCTAATTTTTCAAACATGCCCACATCCAAGTACCATAGTAAAGGAACCAAATAAGCATCAAGGAGATAAGAAACAAACACCTAACATAAATTTTAAAAAAAAAAAATCACCACTAATTACCACAAACTTGATTATGTTGTGTCAAGCATAAATTGTACATGCATAGCCATGACACCATAATAAACACCAACATTGCACTTGCACTTGACTATCACCCACACAAGACTCCAAGTCTCAAACCATGTCTAATCATGTACTTAAACTAAAGACAACTTTTGTACCTATCACCATCAAAGTCTAGCTCTAAAAATAACATATAAACCTTTACCATGAAACATCAAATTTGATAATCAATTATAGGATCATAAATATCTCATACAAATATTTACTCCCTCGAGATTTCACATCTTTACTCGTTTGAATGCTCACATAATCACACCTAAAAGCCCAGACACCTACATGTAATAAAAAAAAGGTACAAAAATCTCCATAATCATAAAATTGATAAAAGAATAACAACATTGTTTAGTAGACTACACATACTCTCCAATACCTTTTTAAAAATTAAAAATCCATTTTTGTATGCAAAAGTTATGACCAAAACCATGAAAAGAAGAATATATGAATTCTAGGCCTTAAAAACATGCCAAAAAGATAAAATTAGGAAATAAAACATATATTACTATGTAGTGCTCATAACCAGATTTCCAATGAGTATAGGAAGTCAAAATTCCAACATCTCGGGTGAAAGTTATGTCTGTTTGAAAAAATGGGTCAATTTCAATAAATGGGCAATACAACACATGCTCTAAAAACTTTATAAATTTTCCTTAATTTAATTTTCTAAAATAAAAAAATTCATGGTTTGGACCAAAATTGTATTTCCAACCCAAATAAAAATTTTGATTTAATATTTTCAAGGGCATTTAATATTGGTTGAGGCATCTAAAAATTTATAACAAAAAAATTTAATAGAATTAAATTTTGTTCAATTTCAAACATGGTAGTTTAAATATTTTTGCGAATTTGAATTGACCTTGATGTCATCTATTGGTTGCATGGAAGGGGCCTTGTTGATAGTTGTTGGCTTCAAAGGCAATTCCTATTGGTCATGCTACACTGCTACAGGCCTAAGGGGCTATTTGAGGAGTGGGGAGGTTGTCTGACTAAAAAAATGCATTTCTTTCAACTTCTTAGAAATAGGCCAAATTATATATTAAAATTCATCACTCAACAAACCTAGATGTAATGATGAGGTTTTTTTTTCCCAGGGGGTTATGTCTAAAAACTCCCTCATAGGACCCTGATTTGAATGCACATCCAAAAGACCCATTTGATCCAATTTTTATCAAACCCAAAATCCACAAACAAACCATCATAACATCAAACCCAAAAACCTCAAAGCTTTAATAAATCAACCTACAAATGTGTTCCATACCTTTTAATGTTTGAAATCCTTCATGCATAGTCATTGATTCAAATTTGAACCTTGTCTACTCAAGGTAGACTTATATATCCAAATCAACCATGAAATATCTAATACCACTTGTTAGGAAATAATGCTCAATACCTAGTTACATTTAATCAATTTCCTACAAAAACCATGAGAGAAAAACACATATACGAGCATGCAAAATCACCATTATGAAAGATCAAATAAAAAAGCTACAAGATAACACAACATATACCTTGGGAAAACCCTCATGAGGGAAAAAATCAACTTCCAAAAGCATCCTTGCTCCATGTATTATTCAACCATAAAGCAATACAAAGCACTTATAGAATTGCAATAAATATTCCTAAAACATCAAGCCCTCCAATGCATTCTTCATGTGTCTAGGTATGTATTTGCACATCCCATGTCATGCTTCACATATGCAACCTTCCAAAAGACTCAATAATGATAGATCATTCAACTAACATGTGTTTACTTTTATAGAAACAAGCTTACACAAAATATAAATAGCTATAAAGAAAAACCATGCATCACAAAACAATATGAACACAATACCAATGAACCTTCATTTAGTATTAAGTACTAAATTTACACTTTATTAAAGACCTTTCCCCAATATTAAATAAATACAATACAATACAATATCCCAACATGACACCTGCATTAGATATAACTCCCAATGTTATAATATAACATAAAAGTGGACCCAAGAATGTTCATGTCTAGTGATGCATGTCCATCCAGGTTCCCCAAGGTGTGGTACACAAAATAATACATTATAAACATTATGCAAGGTGTACAACATCTTATCCCAACAAGATGGACATATATTTACCCTCCTAATTTCCTGATCTATTAGAACCAAATGGGACTATAGTTTTGAAGGATGTTGGAGCCTTTGTTGTTCTAGGTTCTCCTCAAGTGAGAGAGACCTTTGATTCTAGGCAAAAAAGTGGGACTACACATTCCTTTGACTTGCAACAAAAGTTCGTTGAAAGGGGGCAACTAGAGAAATCCTCTAAGGTGAGGTGTAAGAAAGACCAAGAGAAGTTGAAGTTAATTGGTGAGACATTGTTGGAATGAGGGCGAGTGAAGACCATATTGACTCCCATTTCTCTCAATCTCATTAATAATTTTTATTTCATGGAATGTGAGGGGTATGAATAACATCCCT